>VXBC01001852.1:601882-630837 GCA_013399945.1 Ploceus nigricollis | reverse complement strand
TTTCAGTAGTTTTAGAGTGCAAGTAAACTTACAGTTAATTCACCCATATGTCATTACATTTGAAAAAACTTATTGGCAAAATAACAAAGAGCAGACAGTAGACGGCATAGTTACTGCAATTATACAGAAGTGAAGCCCCAAGTATTTTCAAGCAGTAACTGATAAAACTGAATGTAAGATATTTCCTAAGGAACAAACTATGTGTAACTCACATTCCTGTTTCTATAGCGAGATTGCTCAATATTTATCTTTTTTTACCCATTCACTCCTAAACTTTCAATTTCTTCCATAAACAATGACAGCAAAATGTTTACATTTAATGCCAACAGAAATTGCTTTATATTTGTGACATTTTAAAAAAACCTTTTTGTGCCATGGAGAGTTTAGAAAAAGGCAGATATCTGCACAGCAGGGAAAAAATGCACTTACATTTTGCAACAGCTGTGAAAGATCAGTCCACCAGGGAAACCAAAATCAACAGCAAACTGGGAAGTGTTTAGGAAATAAAATGTTTCCATCACCTCATACTATCATTCACTTCCATTAGTACTGACGAAAGAGAGACTGGATTTTATACAGTTTTATAAATGGTAGGAACATTACAGGCAGTGGAAACAGAACTGATCACTAAACATTGTTTGGTGACCAACAAAAGTGGTCAGTAAACAATTCTNCCAGTAAAAACTTTGAGGTGTCTGTTACGGTGACAATTCAGTAAGAATAACCTCGATTTATGCTCACCTAATTATTTTAAATTTCCCAATGTATTTTATTTTTATGTATAACAATCACAGTATCAGGTCCCAGCAGGGAATCCGCAAACTTAGTAACAAGTTTACTCTGCCTTAGATGAAAAATGTTTATATCATTCTCAAGAGTCTCTAAACAACTACTTAAAAACCTGAAATTTGTGTTTTAAAGACCTCCTCCATATTTTATCATTAGAATATACTCAAGGGGACTGGGAAAAAAATCCTTCTTTCTGTGGGAAGATTGAGTCAGGAATGCTTATTAGAGAGCCTTAATGTATCCATACACTCACAGAGCTTGTGGTGCATATGCACAAAGCCTTAGCCATAAAATACTAACCAAATCATGTTGATTGGTAGCATAACAGTTTTTTCAGTGCCCAATACATTCAGTTGCTGATTAGCTAAGAGTCTAATACAGGTTTTTTAACAAATAATCTTTCTTCAATTCTTACACTTAAGGAGTTCAGGAGTCTTGAAACCATGTCCCACTCCTTCAGCAAGTGGAAGATTCCACACAAAAAAAATGTCCTTGCCAAAGTCCTGAGAGACAGAACTGACAATTGCACTACTGAAACTTCTCTGCAGGAGAGCTGAATTCACAACGGCTTCACAAATCCAGAGCTCCACCTGAGACTCAGCATAACCCAGTCCATGGTGATCCATCCCATTTATGTGACAGACATCGAGGCAGCTAGCTAAATGAGCTATAGGATCACCCCAACACAACTAAAACTGCCCATTCCATTGTTGTCCTTTAAAGGAGAAGGAGGTCAGGGTCTTCTCCTCTCCTCCTCTCTCACCAAAAGGCTATGTGGTGATCCAAATCTATTTTCACAGCCTCCTTTCTTAGGCATTACTTTGGAAGCATGAGGAGGATCAGGAATACTACCCTGGACTTGCAGATATGCTAGTTAGTTCTTAAAACAGACCTCCAAATTCCCTGACGTGTCCTCACACTATTAAATGTGCTTGATGAACAAAATTCACTAAACAGATAAACATTTCACTTGCTACCCTCTACAATTATCCCTGGTAAAACCTTCCATTACATGGGTTTGCTACACTTTTTTTTGTTCAGAAACCAGACACACATCAGCTTTTAGACAATGCTGTAACTCAAATATGGCAAGGGTGGCACATGGTTGGAGCAGGGGAGCAGCTGTGGGTGGACAGAAGCTGAATTTCTGATACCCCATTCTGCACAGATGTGAAGACCTTTGTGCAAAGACGAAACCAGTGAGCCACACAAGTGGCCCAAAGATGAATTTCCTTCAAGAAATATCAACTGCATCAGCCTAAGGGATCTCTTCTTGAGATTCACAATTATTACTGAAATTACTGAGGCTTCTTCATCCAAAAGACTACTTTATGCTGTGAACAAACTCTAGCAGTAAATACGTAAGATATCAAATCACATGAACTATATTAATAAATATAGAAGTAGACAATAAGCTTACATAAACATACAAAATCTGCTCTGTTTAGCGTTAGATTAAGCTTCCTTGTAAAGATAATGTAAGTCAGATTGGATCATTATACAAATGGAAATTATAAAATATCTTGCTGAAATACAATCTAAAAGAAAAATATATTTGAGACATTACAATGGTTCTTCAAGTTATAAAAGGTTTCCTTTATCTCCAAATATTCACAACATGTTTAAAATATAGTCTGAATTTTATTTCTCACAGTGTTTGATATAAAAAACAAACCAGAAGGTTGCCCTAAAGATAAATGAAACATCTGGTGGAACATGTAATAAGCTTCAGGCTCACATCTGCTACTGAAGTTAGTATTCCCCCACCATAGCTACAAGCTCTATGCAAAGCTCTACAAGAATAACTGAGAACAGGGAGGATTACAGGGAACACATTCCTCAATCTAAATTGATATTTCCTCTTCCATCTGAATCAACATTATGCTTCCACATGTATGCATTAATGCCCAGCGCTAACCCTCAGTGGAAAATAATTTCTAAAAGTAAAGTTGTCTCAATTAAAACCTATCCTATTATTTTATATCATAAGGGGTTTTAGGCAGTTTTAAACATATGAAACCATTTATCTAGGCANCAGCAGGGAAAAAATGCACTTACATTTTGCAACAGCTGTGAAAGATCAGTCCACCAGGGAAACCAAAATCAACAGCAAACTGGGAAGTGTTTAGGAAATAAAATGTTTCCATCACCTCATACTATCATTCACTTCCATTAGTACTGACGAAAGAGAGACTGGATTTTATACAGTTTTATAAATGGTAGGAACATTACAGGCAGTGGAAACAGAACTGATCACTAAACATTGTTTGGTGACCAACAAAAGTGGTCAGTAAACAATTCTAACATCAAACCCGGGACAAAAAAGCATAAATACCCAGCAAGCATCTGGTTAGTCAGAAGATGAAGAAGTGATATCCACATCCAAACTTATTTTTCTTGGATAAAAATTTCATAGTAGAACTGAAAGTGATTAAGATGTTTAATCAGAGGAACATGGAAACTTTTTCAAAAAATAGATTATATGGTAACACAAACTGTGCTGCAGAAAACTCCCTCAGTACAGGGCCCTTTACTCATACTTAAATTTGCAAAAATGCAATTATTATAATAATAATAAAAAAGTTTTATATATATTTAATGCCAGACATGGGAAAAAAACAGGGAAGAGATAAATGTAATGTGATCACCTAGGGAACAGAAATTAAGGACTGGCCATAGAAAACGTGATCAGGCCAGTAGTGTTATGATATAAATCATGCACAATATTAAGAATCTATCATGCAGAAATAAATTTGCAATACCAAGCATACCAAATTATTCGGTGTTACTTGTGCCCTGCTCCTTGACACCCCGCAGAAAAGGGATGAAAGGTTGCAGGAGAAGAATGGACAAAGAAGGACCGCTTCTGACACAAGGAGAACCGAGGCATGGAGGGGGCACTTGCATTTGTTCAGATTTAAGAAAAAACAAGCAAGCCCCAGCTTCTCTTCCAAATAACTGTTGCAAATAATCCACCTTGCAGTGTAACTTTGGAGTACTCTGAAGACAAGTGTGATGCTTGTGATGCTCCTCAAAAGCAGCTGTAGGGGAAAACAAACCCACCCCGTATTCCCAAAAAAACCCAAACCAACACAAACAACCTAAATGCCAACCTGATGCAGAGAGCCCTATGAAGCTTCCATGCTAGGGTCTAGAAATCATTATCTATTTACACTGCCTTGTACATAGTAGAGCAGTTTGGATGAATCTCAAATATCATCTAAATGCTCAAGTAAACTGTCTGTCTTTGTGAGCTCAAATTTAGTTCTTCCCTTAATGAGAGTGATGGCAGCTGCTTAGCTTTTTTACAGAATTTGACAAGTCTACAGCTGTGAAACAGGTAATAATTTGCTCAGGCTTATTTCAGAATTACTGTATCTGACATTATCTGCATATTTAGCTAAGAATAATATAAGTTACAACAATAATGTTTACAGCTCTTGGTCATTTTATGATAAAATAAACTCTCTGCTGTGTTAACAGAGAAGAAAGTAAATAAGCTGGGAACAAAAATTTGACTGTTTAATGTCACACTCAATCCTTTACCCTCAACTGCTGCTGAAATGGGTGGTCCATATCCAATCCTCCCTCCAGCTACATGAGCTTCATCAATTTGTTGGATTCACTCTCCAGTAGATCAACAAGCTGATCTGACTCACTCTGTGGCCATGCAAGCCCTAGATCCTGCACAAGGCAGGAGGCAGGAACAGGCAGCCAAATGCACAGAGGAACAGTTGGGACGACTCCCATCCTTCAGCTGATAGATTAAATCACATGTATTATGAAAGTTCAATTGCAGAGAACAAATCACTCCTTCTAGAATGAACAGCACTGTGACTAGAAATACCCAATCAATTCTTTTTTCCCCTATTCATCATTTAAAAAAACCTATCCTAAAAATATCAAAGAAGGGATAAATTACATGTCACGGTTAATTTACCATTCTTGAAGCCATCCAACTTAATCAATACACTGTTGCTTTCAGGCCACAATACAAATGCCTTGGTTAGATAAGATTTGCTTTGCCAGGGGTGCTTAAATTACAAAATTTAACAGCCAAGAACATATTTAAATTAAACTCTGCCTACAAAGGTCTTCCTACAGCAATGATCACTTGCTTCAGAGCAATGAAATGGTCTGCTCCCAGCAATAAGTGCCCTAACAAGAGCTATAACAGATTAGAAAAAACACCAGCAAGACACTTAAATAACATTTAAATCATTTTAAGTCATCCAGAACTTACAGAATTGATCAAATAATACATACATACTGTTTCTTATATTTGAGAAACTGAAAAAATATTGTAAAACTAAAAGCAAGGGCCCTCTGTCATTAACTGGAAACTTTAATTCACTGAATTTACAGTGTGAAGGATAAATACATAGTCAGAGCGCCTTACATACCAACACAGGATTTATGCAGCAAATGATTAAAAAGGAGTGTCGGAATTCCAAAACACAAATCTTCTCTTAACAAAAAAACAAACAAAACCAACCACAGAACCCCTCACTTATGTGTGGAAAGCTGTCTAAAGAGTAAGCATTTGGTTTGTCATCGAAAACAGGCATTTGAGGGGGCACCATGTATCAACACAAAAAGTATTCTAATGATTAAAGATCCAATCCAGTTTGAGACAGAAAAACATGCAATAGAAGAGTGCACTAACAGTCAAGGTCTTCAGAGGCTGCTGGTGTTAGAATTACTGATCTGAGTATTTTTACATAACATTAAGTTAGGAAATAGTTTCTGAAAATTCTATCGCCAAGCAGAGTTGCAGGACTTGAAAACATTGACATATCTTGTTTTAAGTAATTCTGCAGTCGTCTCCCTATCCTGAAGTTGTGTGCAAATCACTATCCCCATCCATACACACAGATCTCTGGTGCTACTGGCAAACAGGAGTAAGATCAAGTTATGCAGAGGAAATGATAGTACATGCTGTATTTCAATCTATGACCAATTAACAACTACATGAAAAAAGTCAAGACAGGAACCATCAAAGAAAGTGTCTTCCTCTCTGCATAATGCTATGCAGACAAGATGAATCACAAAAAATACTATTCAAATTTCAACTGTGAAAAAGGAAAGGAAAGGGAGGAAGACAGACAGAAAGGAAGGAAAGAAGAAAGGAAAGGAAGGAAAGAGGAAAGAGGAAAGAGGAAAGAGGAAAGAGGAAAGAGGAAAGAGGAAAGAGGAAAGACAGGAAAGACAGGAAAGACAGGAAAGACAGGAAAGACAGGAAAGACAGGAAAGGGATTTCTATTCTTGGTAGACTGGCAAAATAGCAGAATAACTGAAAGGCTTGAGGCATATGTTTAATTTTATAGCAAATGCAGGATCAAGTCCCCAAATTAAGTTTGATCCTTCAGAGTGGATCACAACAGCATGTTCCCATAACACCAGTTAACACCTCCATACCCTTTCTAGGCAAGTGACATTCTTGGGCATCTTCCTCTTCAATGAAAGCCACTTCACCAACTCAGGCTTTATACAACCCTCTGAATCACCTTTTACCCATTTCGCAAAACCTCTCAACTTCCTCTCTGAGTAGGACAGCTGATAAAAACTAGCCAGTGTATTTTCTTATTATTCCCAGCTGTCTTTCTTCCTTAGCTCAACATTCCCTACAGCTCATTTTCTTCTCAATCCAAGCAAGCTTTACTTCGCACAGAAAATTCCACCTTGAAACACATCTGCTCTTTTTGATACATAAAGCTCACTAAATATAATGCTTACAGTCAAAATGTGGGAATCCTCTCAAGTTGTCTCCTAGACACATTCATAAAAGAAGTCAACTGCAACTTAAAACACAGCCATTCCTATGTACAGGATCCACAAAGCAACAAATAAACAATCCAGTCACTTGGTATCTTCTTGTTTAAAAATCATTATAATTGGTCTTCCTTTAGCTTTGACCAGTATACCGATAATTTCCTCATATCAATTCACAAAGCTAATACAGATAGTTCTCCTATTCAACTGCTTTAATACATTAATAAAGAAAGCTGGAGGGGAAAGGAAAAGCTGTTGTTACAACAAATACAAGTTTATCTCTCTACTTTTAAGCTTTTGTCTAGTTTTCCACTTTCTGCATGTAAATACTCCTTCAATACTAAAGGCTCATTTCCATTTCCCTATTATTACATTTCTCATTGGCTTTTGGCATTATTTCAGCTACATTTTTTACAAAAAGCACAAACACTGCCGACTTTGCTTATGAAGAGTTGTCCAAAACCAGCTGCAAATCATTCTCGCTTTTCTTTGAGGAACCACTCCTCTGTCAGGATGCTTGAGAAAGCTTGATAAAAATCTCTTAATTTATCAGGTATATTTTATAATCCCAACACCCAAGTTGCTAACACTTCCAAGCAAGGGAACACGGCAGTTGGTGCATTACACAAATGCAACATGACCACATTTTGGTTTACAGGTACCTTGACAGAAATAAGCAATGTACAGCAATCCCTCTGGGGCCACTATTCTAGTGCCGGTTTTACCTGCTACACCATCAAATGGATGCTGCAAGCAAGGAGGACACTTTGCTAGGAACTGAAGAATCCATTTACACTTTCTGAGTCACTTAAATACAATTTACGGGAAAAGACTGAGTTCCGTGAAAAATTTGTGAGTAGCTTACAAATTACTCTAAAAATCCTCTGAGATATCCAACTTCTAGGCACATAAAAAACCAGCAGAGAAAACATGCTTGTGTTTTAACAGAGACAGTTCATTAAACTGAACACTTGAAAGGCTGAGGTACTGTAAGAATCCAAACACCAGAATGATTTTTAAGAAACTGTTTCAGCATATACTTAAAAACAAAACCAAAACAAACAAAACACTCAGGGATACAGGCCCCTCCATCTCACCAGAACACTGAGTGCAATTAGAGTTTAAAATGTGCTTAAACAAAGAACTCATGAGAGGTTTTGCAAAAAATCAGACTGCATCAGCTAAAGCACAAGAAAAATTTGATTAAAAGCATGTACCTTATTGTAAACCAAATGTGTTACTCTTGAAGTTTATACACTGAAAGTAGTTCTGTGTCTAGTAAAATGGAAGATATCTCACCTTATCATCTCTTTACTTGCATATTTCTGTGAGAGTGTAACATAGTACTGCCTTATAAACTTGGAATGAAAAACTATCATCTCCTCCAGTAAATACTTTCAACATTTAACAGGTTGAAACATTTAACATATTTGGGTTTTACCATTTGTTGCTTAATTCTGAACACTGTTGTGCTTTTTTTATGGCCAGATTACAGGTACCTTCTCATCCTAGAGTGAAATGTCAATTGAGATTTCCTCTGCCACAAATTTGCTTCTCTCTAAGACAGAGAGAGTAAATTTACAATTTTATAAATGCAAAGTAAGCCTAGGGAGATTTGTTTCAATAGAATAAACCTGGCCTTTGAAATATTAAGGGACATTCCCAAGCATCTACCCTACCCTTCCTCCACCTTTGTAAACTGTTTCCTTTGTCTGCAATAGCCCACACTTCCACAGCAGCTACCAAGAAACTCAAAAAATTAGAAGAACTAGAAAAATTTGCACGTTACCTTCATGTTAACACCTTTTGGCTATTTAAAATAGCCAAAAAAGGCATCTGAAAAACAGTAGATTCCTTGTGCCTGTAATGTTAGGTGTTAAGTGTGACTAGATGATGCTCAACTCAATTTGTCATTATCTTTTTCCTCAATTAAGTGAGACTAGTGGAATTTTCAGAACCAGGTAAGTAGTTGGCTTATTCTAAAGAAATGCTTAAATATCCTGCTTTAATATGCCCATTGCATGGATCAGTGAAGTTACCAGACTCCATCTTTTGTGGAATTGTATAAAAAAGTAACTGAAAATCTGTTTGGCTTGTTTGAATTTTTTCCCATTGGTAATAACTGACTTATACAAATTAGACAGGAAAAAAATTAGGAGCCATTAATTAATTTTACTTAGAAAAACAATGTGTTAAAATATTTCTAAAGATTTTACTTTTCCCCCTTTTCAGTATCACAGTAAGAACCACAAGTTTTATTTATTTTGGAATTACTTACAATTCATTTTTGTCTAGCTGGTTATAATATTGTGCAGTCTTCTAATAGATGTGAAGTATCCTTTTTTCAATAACAAATTACACAACCTATTAGCAAGTCAGCTATTTCTCTTTCTTTTTCAACTACCAAGAAGGCCATCCAGCTATAGTAATTTACTGAAATGTATTTTCTTCTTACTCCTAAAGAAAACAATATACCTACGATAAGCAGCAGACAGAGCAGACCTCAAATACTGTGACTCTTGTAACTGTTCAGGTCTTGCTCCCCAGCTGGTTTTACAACGACACATTTAAAAAATCTCAAAGAAAAGTTTTAGAAGGTATGTTTCTGTTGGGGAGGAGGGAGAGCACTATTTACATGCCCAGTTTTCAGATAAATTATGTTTAAAATAAAATCTAGCCTGAAACACCAGAATACTAGTAAGCATGGTGTGCCAAAAACATATACTACCATCTGACAGCACCTCAAACAGATTCTAGTCATTAACTTCATATGTGTCCTGAAGTGACAATATTTTGTATGAACAGCTCACTTTGCTTAAGAAAATAATCTTGTTTTCTTGAGTATGTTTGAAGCAAATATCTTTCCTGGCATGCAGACAGATCACCTTCCAGAATATCTACAGAACACACTAAGTTTTTGTAATATGTACTTTATATGTGGTTTTTGTGAAATACTGTCTACCATGATGGAATACACAATGATAAAGTACTTCTCGCAATTTTTAAAAAGCATGCAAAGCATGTTCCTCTGACAAAAACAGAGCAGTCTGATATGGTTTGGCCCTTCACATGAAGATCTACCTAAAGCTCAAGTAATTATACATTTCATAACCAGTTCCTTCATTTTTAGAAAAGGAAAGTCATGGTTTCATATGTAGAGGATTAGTCCATGAAAGCCCGGGGAAAGAAAAAGCTTCAAAATCTTTTTTGAACAGAAGACATAAACTGAAAATAGAAATTACTATTAAAAAAGAAAACACCACATGTTCTAGAACAGATGCCCACATTTTCATTTTCTAGTGTTTTGTAGTGTTATCAGATTAGGTGGCACAAGGCAAAGATTACTATCCTCTTTTCATACAAAACACAGCTTATTACCAATTTATGGTGAAATACAATCTTTGCTGTCAGATGTTCAGCAATTGTGTGTCTGGGAGCCACAGAAAAGCCTACATGAAACGCCATATCTACATTTCTGGCATGACTAAGGGAACATATATTAGATTTCCATATGGAAGTTCTCTCTTAGGTTAACAGCAGGAGTTATTTTAAAAAATTACACATTTCCCTCAGTGTCAAAAACTTGCAGGCCTCAGGGTCTCTTGTGGAGGTAAAATAATCACTTAGCACACAGTTCATCAAATTTCTCAAATGCTGGTTTTTATGCACTGAATCAAATCCTTTGATTTTTACAATGTAGAAAATAAATTTACCCATTTTAGCCTTATCTTTACAGAAAGAGACTATACTAAAAAAACAACACCATTCCTTTTAACTTTTACTTCCCATCACCACTTCACTCCCAGTAACACAGAATTACAACTCCCATTACAGTAAATACACTGTTTCTTCATGTATAAATTCTCTTCTCTCTCCTTCCACTCTTAGCCAATTTAATGCCTGTATTTCTTTCCATTGTTCCTGCTGCTTAAGCTTTGCCTATTTACTTATGCAACTCTCACTGGGTAAATACAAAACTAGTAAATTATCATTTTATAAACATAAAAGTGGTACACTATCATATTCTGCATTTCTCAATTATATGTTTTTTGCCAATCCTTCTTTGCCTATTTACCACTGGAGACTATGGCTAATTCATCTGATTTTTTCTCAAAAAACATGATAAACACATTCTTTTCTCAGTTAAAACTGTAAGTAAACATTATCTTGCAGTCCATTTACTACTTAAATTTAGTAACCCACTTGGCTTGCTTAAGTCCCAGGATGTAACTGGCACATCTCTATCCTCAGCAGAATGGACCTATAATACTATTTCACTGTTATGATATAAATTAATTACTACATAGTTTCCATTACACAGAATCTCATGACATCCATTACATTTGTAAAAATTACTTATTATCAACAAATATAAGGACACTTGCTTTTACACAGCAAAGTTTCTTAAATAATGAAAATGTATTAATTTTTAAAATGTAAAATTAATAAAATGTAATCTTCAAATCAATATTGACCTGCAGTGAGATTACTAGTGTTTTACTCTTCTTGGGAGTAATGTCTAATTAACTTGCATTAAAAGTAGTCAATTCAATATAAAAAATAAAAACAAAATCTCTTCCTTCAGGGCTGAATCATTAAATGCTAAAAACTCCATTTCCAGCCCACTGTGAAGGGAAACAGTAAATAGGTGTTTCAAATAGGTCAGCTGGATTATTTTCTGTAAAGACAATAACACTGCATGTAAGAGCTACGTTTTCTTGGGCATTATTATTTTACAAACTGTTTTGTAGAAGAGGCAAACTAAATAAATGTATCTTTCAGTGAAACATCAAGCTTTTAAAAGAAGTTTCTTCATATTTCTGGGGTTTTCTGCATATCTTAAAAATAATTGTGTAAAGCAACCAGGAGGCCCTACTACTTAGCAGGATGCCAATTTAAAAGAAGGAAACAACATGTTCTTTTGCCAGATTCCAAATCAACCTGATGTCCAGGCCAGGAACAAAGAACCACCATGCTCTGAGATAGCAATTTAATAAAATTTGTGGCATCCGAAGTAGCAATCTTTACCTCAGCATGATATTCGCAGGCATCAAATTTAATAAAATGGCCCCAATAAAAGTTAATCAAAAGTGTTTAAATGTATTGGCAATAAAACAAATTTTATGGCAGCAGAGTCAGTTCTCTTCTGTGTGACAAATGAACTGAGCACTGAAAATAGGTGATGCATCAATACCATTTCAACAATGAAAAAAGCATGCAAGTCTGGCAGGAGAGAAACTCCATGCAGGAAGAGCACAGAAATGAGTAAAACACCCAGAACACCATGCATTTTGTACTACACAGAAGAGAAAAACAACCAAAGGGGCTTGCTTTTCCTCAGGACAACCATAACTTTACCTAGGCTACAGCAACAGGTAATGTCTGCTTTTTAATTAAATTGCCAAATGCAGAACAAGTTCCAAACACTAGAAAAGTCACGGTCAGGTTTGCAGGTATTCTTACAAGAGACAAATTCTGCTCCACTCTCTACCGTGCCAGTTTGAACACTTACCAGTATGAACCTCTGAAAGCTGTAACACACAAATTGTGACCCTAATTAACTTATTTGGAATTGGATGATGAATTGGAATGAGTTGGTTAATGTTACCTGTATGCACACATTACAGCAGTTTGATAGAATCATTTTCCATAGCAGAGTGGGTAGAACTAGGTGATTTTTAAGGTCCTTTTCAACCCAGGCCATTCTGTGATTCTACAATTTTTAAAAACAGCATCAGCAGCTGCAGTTGGCTCAAAACCTGTCAACTTGTCATTTGAACTTAAAACTGCTAAATTCTTTAGACAGGCAACAAGCAACAGGACAAGAGGAAATGGCCTCAAGGCGTGTCACAGAAGGTTCAGGTTCAACATCAGGGTGAATTTCTTCACTGAAAGGGTAGTCAGGCATTGGAACAGGCTTCTCAGGAAAGTGGCAGAGTCACCACCACCAGAAGTATTCAAGGGTTGCCTGGATGTGGCACTACAGGCTATGGTGTTCAGTAAAAGGCTGGACTCAACGATCTTGGAGGTCTTTTCCAACCTTAATGATTTCAAGTTTTCGCCCTGGAAAGAATCCATTACCCTTCTCATCACAGCAATCACCTTGTGCCACCTAAAAAGTTCCTAAGATTGTCTTCTGTAACAAGGACAAGCTTTGTACATCTGTTTCAAAATATTTCTCTTTAAGAAACTAGTTAAATTATGTTCAGCCCTAGTCACTCTTATTTTAAGGAAGAAATACTGTATGGCCTTCCTAAATGAGATACAGATCAGAAGCAAAATACAAACTGCAGGTTTGGAGTAAAAAAAAAAATAAGTAAAAAAATTTCATCTATCTTGAATACTTCACCTTATGATTTTGCCTTGCAGCATGAGATGCACTGTGGCATATTAAGAAGTAGGAAAGAACCCTACTTCACCTTGTGAGGCCAAGCAACTGAAATGAAAGATTAAAACCAATTACCAGTTCTGTCAAGTCCACAGTACTTTAAGAGAAAATCCTGTTTATTTTTTTCTCTTTCCTCTACAAAGCTGAGGTCAAAAAATGTGTTCTGCTCACTGAGCACATGACTATTATTATATTTTTCTCACTACCTTTGACTGTCCAGTGTCTTAAAACCAAAATTTAGCCACTACTAATAATTGGTACACATAATATGGAAATCATGTTTCATGATGTGGGGAGGTATGTACACAGAGTCCATTTTGGTCCTTGTGTACTTTAAATCAGAATATATGTTGTCATAGTCCAAAAAAAATTCTGAAGTACACTTCTATCTTAAGAATTACTACTTTGAGTCACCTTTCTAAAGATAGCTTTTCACATATACTACTACAAAGGATGCAGCCTGTAGCACTGCTTCCCCGAAAACACAGATTTCATTTTCATATGCCTCTTTAACCAATTACTTGAGGTATCCTTTCCCAGGACATACTTAATTTCTACGTATTCCTGCTCTCCTAGTATGGAGAAGCAGGAATTTTACACCGACATGGTTAAAACAATAAAAAAATAGTTCTGGTTATTTTATTCATAACATGAAAAAAAAGACCAATAGGAAAAAACTAACTGGAAGATTACTTTGGGTAACAGAGAGGTGTGTCCACATACTAAAAGAGAAATGCAATTTTATTTAATGCTCATAAATTCTAACAAAGCCATGCCTTCATGGGAGCATTGTTAGCTACTTTTTAGTTCACCCAGAATTGCCCAGCCACTACCAGCAAAATACATATTTAGCTTCAAGCATGGCAGCTCAAGCACTACAGGATTACTGGTTTATGATTTCTTTAAGTGACAAGAATAAAACGGAGCATACGAAGAATGTATTTTGACACCTGTATTTTGAGAAGAGTGGGAAGAAAGTCAAGACTTAACCATTTCCATAGTAAAACTCTGCTCTTCAGCATTTAAAATTTCCCTTTTCAACAGCTGTCACCTGTAAGACCACAGTTCAAAGGACCACAGGGAAAAAAAGCACAGGGAAGGAACTCACAGAATTGAAGACCTGGAGGAATAAAAAGGGCAAGAATCAATTACTGCTTTTTGTATAGGGAAATTAAGTGTTGTGATGCTAGACATTCCAAAATTAGCATGACACGAACATCAAATATTTCTGCCACAATTACCCAGGCATCCCAAGGAAGTTACTTCAATTCTTCTATGCATCAGGTTCTTTAACCGTAAACTAGTGATAGTTTTTACCTCACAGAGAGGTTATGAGGCAATTAACTGATCATAAAGCACACCAAGATCGTCAAATGAAAGGTGCTATGCAAGTGCAGGGTATTAATCTCACACTCCAGGTACAAATCATTCTCTTATCCCACCTTTTACCTAGTGTTGGCAGCTTTACAACCATTAAAACTCTCTACTACACACATTGGCTCGATTCCCTGCAGCAGACATCTTAGACACAGTGCACTTTTGTGGTTCAGCTACCTACACTTTCCTACATAAAACAGGGCATTTGGTTCAAGACATCTGCAGCTTCAGGTAGACTGCCCAAAGACACAGCCTGCAAGCTGGATACAGACTGTGTTTTTGGCCGCAGTACTACAGATCCATGAAACTTCTGTCAGCTGTATGTAATGTATGTTACTAGATACCATCTAATGAGCATAAAAGCTGTAAAGTAGAAGCAGCAGAAGGACCACCGGCCACCCTTGTGAATTTAACTTTTAATTGCATATTTTTCAAAACATGCATTGGTTCTATTACCAGTTAGAATGCTTACACTTCATTCATCATAATGTTATTTAAATAATATATTAGATGGAGACTTCCTTCTAAATTAATTTTAATTTAACTTCCAAATTTTAAGTTTGGAGCAGGCAATAACACAAACACTGGAAAATTTATACTTAGGATCACTGGTGATACAGATCCAGCAGAAGTAGCAAAAAGGACAGTGCAGCACAGAGATAGTGCTTTTATCAGCCTGGTCTGCAGGTCAGAAGATCAAGTAGAAAAAAGGTTTCCAAGCAGGAAGTGCAGGGGGAAAAAGAGCAGCAGTGCAAGCAAGGGCAGTTCTGTTCTATGTTAACAGGACAAGCTGGGGAAAGGAAAGAAAAAGATCAAGGCAAGAGGCAAGAGAACTATAAATCAAATGTAACCCTAATGCCATAATCTGGACAGGGAATGGGAGAGACTTTAAAAAAGAGGTGACAGTAAAAATTGATTTATCATAGAGTGATATTCCATACAAAAAGATGGAATAAGACACCAAACACTTCAGAAAGCTAAAGAAAATACAGCATTTGCAAGGTTCCAGATAGGACAGAAGAGCAGTTTTGGAGTCTGCACGTGTAGATGACATGATGACAACAAAGCCATTTCAAAGATAGCCTGGGACACTGTGAAGGAAATGCAAAACAAACCATAATGATGATCAAAGTTACATAGCACTGGCTAAATCCACTTTAGTCCTGCATTCACTATAGCTTCAAGTTATGATTTACTAGTATAAACAAAGTCATTTTTTTCCTTCCACAGCTCAGAAGTGCTTTGCATTTCCCCAAGCCTGAAACCTACGTCCCTTTCCATTCTTTTCTTCCCAGTCTCTTTTGAGTAATTTTCCCTTTTCATAGAGCCAACAGCAACAGCATTTTATAGATGTTCAGTGAACTATACACCTCTCTTCTACACAGAGACAAAAAGAAGCACACATATACCTTTACCCAAGTTCTGACAGGAGAAAAGCATTTTGGGAAGAAAAATATCAACAGGACTTCTAACAGTTAATACTTTTTAAATTAGAAGACTACTGATGTGTTTAAAAACACCTGATCAAGTATGTTCTTTATGTCACGCTATATTAATTTTGTACCTACATAACAAAAAGCGGGGGGACCAGGGTGGTCTTAAGTTTTAAGAGTTTAAATGTATAGATATAGACAAAACGTATTTAGCATTAGTAAACAGATTTTATGAAATTTCTAGTTATTCATCCATGTCTACAATTCTTTTATCACTTTTAGCCACAACTTGATAAAATGAGAATGGTGACCTTGTGTTAATCAAGATATGATAGTGATCTTTGATGATACTGGAAGCTGTATTATTTTACCACTTTACAGAATTACAGAATAAGCTGAGTTGGAAGGGACCCACAAGGATCATCCAGTCCAACTCCTGGTCCTGCACAGCACATTACCAAGAGCCCCACCATGTGCCTCAGAGTGTTGTCCAAACACTTCTGAAACTCTGTCACTGCTGTCACCACTTCTCTGGGGAGCCTGTTCTGGTGCCCCAACACCCTCTGGGTGACCAACTTTTTTCCTGATATCCAACCTAAGCCTCCCCTGACACAATTTCAGGCTGTTCTCTTGGGTCCTGTCACTGGTCACCACAGAGAAGAGATCAGGGTCTCNAGTCAACAGCTCCTCCCAGTTTTGTATCATCTGTGAACTTGCTCAGTGTCCCTTGCAGTCCCGTGTCCAAGTCATTTATGAAGATGTTGAACAGCACAGAGCCCAAGATGAAGTCCTGCAGAGCCCCAGGAGTGACAGGTTGCCAGTCTGCTGTCACCTCATTCACTATAACCCTTTGTGCCTGACCCATCAGCCAGCTGCTCACCCATCCCATGATGTGTTTATCCAGCTGTGGGCTGGACATTTTGTCCAGAAGGATCCTGTGAGAGACAGGAATCCACAAGCTTTACTGGAATCCAAAAAGATTACATCAACTGGCTTCCCTTAATCAACTAGGTGACTTACCTGACACGAAAGGAAATCAGGTTTGATAGCAGGACCTTCCTCCCATGAAGCCATGCTGGATGGGACCCACAACTGCATTGTCTTTCTGGTGTTTTTCAACATCTCTCAGAATACTTTCCTTAACTTTGCCAGGCACTGAAGTGAGACTGACAGGCCTGTAGTTTCTGGGCTCCGTCTTCTTGCCCTTCTTGAAAATTGGGATAATGTTTGCCAGCTTCCAGTTAGCTGGGACCTCTCTGGATTCCAAGACAGCTCAAAAATCAAGAGAGGTTCTGCAATGACATCAGCCAGCTCCTTGGGGATCCTTGGATGAATCTCACCAGGCACCACAGATTTGTAAGGATACAGCTGGAGCAGGAAATACTGCACAGTTTCAGGGTCAACTAGGAGTTAATCATTCTCTCAGTCATGGTCCTGCAGCTCAGGGCAGCCCTTGGAGCCTCGTCCATGTTGAAGAAAGAGGCAAAGAATGCATTTAACACCTCTGCCTTATGTCTGTCCCTGTTTGTGAGGTGATCATCCTCATCCCGTAACAGGACAATTTTATTTCTACACTCCCTTTTGCCACTAATAGATTTGAAAAAACTCTTTTTTATTGTGCCCCACAGTTCTGCCCAGATTCAATTCCAGCTGAGATTTGGCCACACAAATTCTCTCCTTACGGAAGCCATCAGCACCTCTGTATTCCTCCCATGTGCTTCCAGTGGGCATGCACCTTCTTTTGCACCTCATTTCCAAGAGAAGATCCCGCCTCAGCCAAGCTGGCCTTCTGCCTCCCCTGCCTGACTCCCAACACTTGAGATTTGCCAGCTCATGTGCCCTTAGGAGGTGATGATTAAAATGTGACCAGCAGTGATGGACACGAGCATCTGCAAAAACATTTTCCCAGGGAACTTTACTCACTAATTCCCTGAGCAACCTGAAGTCTGCTCTCCTCATGTCCAGAGCTGGGGTCTTGCTGGCATTTTTCTTCCTTTAAACAGAGATTTTAAACTTTATCACTTTGTTGTCAATGTGGCCAAGACAACCACCAATCTCAACTTGATTGATGAGATCCACTCTGTCAACAAGCAGCAAATCAAGAAGGGAATCTTTCCCCATCAGCTCCCTTAGGACATCTTCCATAAAGCTGTCATCTAGGTTTTTTAGGTATCTTCTGGTGCAGGTTGTACCACCTGTGTGCTGCTCCCAGTTAATTTCTGGCAAGTTAAAGCCCTCCATAAGGACAAAGGCNAGATGAAGTCCTGCAGAGCCTCACGTTGCATATATTAGTATAGAAACATTCTGAGTGTGCTAGATTGTATCCAATACCTGGTAAAGCAGATTGGAAGATTCACTAGTACTCCTTTCCTCAAGTTTTGGCACACAGCACCATCACTCATCACTGGCGAGCCTTGTTTGCTCCTTTTTCCCTTCCAAGTTAGTTTAAAGCTCTAACAATGAGCCCCGTTAGCTCCTGTGCTAGAGCTCTTTTTCCCCCTTGAGACAGATGCATCCTGTCAGGTGTTAGACTGGGTGTTGAGTATACCATCCTACGATCAAAAATCCCAACATTTTTCCGTTGACACCAACCTCAGAGCCATTGACCTGATGGATCTCCCTATTCCTATCAATATTATTCCTTGTTACCAGAAGGATCAAGGAAATCACTACCCACGCTCCTGATCCTTCTACAAATCGCTGCAGGGCCCTGAAGTCTCCTTTGACTGCCCTCAGACTTCTCTGTTATTTCATCACCGCCAGCTTGAACAACCAAAGTGGATAGCAATCGGAAGGCTTTACTAGACTGGAGAGTTTTTCAGTAATGTCCCTTACCCGACCCCCTGGGAGACAGCAGACTTCCCTGTGAGTGACGTCCACTCTGCATATTGGGCCCTTTGTTCCCCTTAGAAGGGAGTCTCCCATTGCAACTACCCCACCTCTTCTGTTAACAGAGAAGGTCGTGATGCAGGGTAGAGGTGGTGTTGCTTTAGGAGGTCTCACTATCCCGGAAAGACCTTCGCTCACCTCAACAGTTGTCTGGCTTCCTAGTTCCAGAGCCTCACACCTCTGCAGAAGGTGTCAGTCCTACTTGTCAAATTCCAGGGAGGAACCCTCCTCCTGCAATGTGCAGTGACCTGCTTCCAGCCTTCATCCTGAACAGACCCCTGACTAACAGTCCTTTGACTAATTACCCTGCAGGGTTCTGAATCCACCTGCTTTTCCTCTACAATGGAGGTTTAAGACTCCCGAGAGTCTTGAGACTGTGGTGTCTCTGAAAAGAACCGGTCAATCTCTTGCTCCTTTGCTGAAATACTGTGCAGCCTATACACTTCCTCCTGTAGCTCCTTCACCTGGTGACACAGCTCTTAAACCACAGCACACCTTCTGCAAAAGAACTGTTGGCTCCAGCCCTGGGGAGAGGTATCAGGCACTCCTGGCAACTTGTGACCTGGAGAGCTGCAGTAACAGTAACTATAACTGTTAGCTGTCATCTTCAAAGAACACAGAGATAGGCCTTCACCTGAGTCAAGGATCTCCAATACCTTACTAGGAAATAAAACCAAAAAAGTCTACTTGAGCTGAAGGCCTAGAACATTAGCAACACCTTTCCTAAAAATGGCCTATCCAAAAATGTGCTCTTAGAAATGACAACGACTATTTTTATCCAAATTTACAATAAACAAATAATTTTATCAATGTATTTCCATATTTAAAACACACATACTTGGCTGAAAGACTTACAAGTATGGTGGAAGTAACTTAAAGAGTTAATGGGGATTGAGAGTGTACATTAATGTTATGCTTTGACACTTGAATATAAAAACTGACCACTAACATGTGCTTCTGTTTGCCAATACCTTTTTAACATTAAGTAGAGCGCCATATTTGAGACCTGATCCAGACAGAAATAAACCCATTGATGAGAGAGAGCTGAAGGTCTCTTAAACACACAGGCTAGGTCCTGATAACCCCAGGCAGGGACCATCTGCCCCCATTTATATGGCACTTCCCAGTTCACACCTGTCCAAGCAAGGGCTTGGCTACAGACGTGGCTGGAACTGCAGCTGGAGTGAAGCATGCGAGCAGGACCCCAGCCTGGAGTGCGGATCAGCACCAGTACACACCAGCTGGGCACCAAGAGGAGTGACAGGACTTCAGTCCACCAAGGCAGTCCAGCATCTCCTGTGGACACATGTCAGAGTCTCTCTTAAGCTTTGAAAGTGAGTAAAAGCACAGTGACACAAGGATGAGAACTTCTGAAGCAAGGAAAAGTGAAATAAGCAGGAAGGTTACAGACAGAGTGCATGTGCATGGCCTGAAAATACAGACCTACTGCCATTTCAACTAAGATTGTATCACTTCCTTGAATGCAAAAAAGTCAGTGGTAAAAGTTATTTAAAAATTTAGCTTAATTATTAAACATTATTTGTTCTGAAACAGAAAATGTGGACTAATGAAACAGTTACTTGCATATACTTAATGAGTTTTAATATTAACACTACAATTGCTAAAAATATCAAGAAAAAAACAGATTTTCTAATAAAAAATATATTTGGAAGCTTCAACTTTTGTATGCAATTTGGAAACAGAAAAAAGAAAAACCACCAAAATTAGACATTTAAAAATAGGGACGATTTGCCCTATTTCTGACTAAAATTACCTGTTCTTATTTTATAAAGTAGCAGATCTTAAAAGACATTTGGGAATTACTCCATGTTTACCATGTTCACATCAACTACTTTCCTTTATGTTAAAAAGGAAACACCTGCAACATATACAACTGAGTAAAATGACAAATAATTAAAAGTAAAATATTATTTCTTCTTTATACTATTCTGACATACTTGAACTACATCAGTTGAGATGTTGTCATGCAAATGTTGGGTTTCTATTTCATAACTGTACATATTTCAAATTAAATCAAACCACCTTCAAATAAAGCCCCTGCACAAATGAAGACCTCCACATATAGGAGGGTGTATGGAAAATATTACTTAACTAGTTGATCAAATTACAGTAGTTGAAATGCATCAGTTTCAGTAATTTAAAAGTCTCTTTCAAATTCAGGATAAATAGGATATCAAAATCATAGGGACAGACCTAAAAGTCATCTGATAGCCGTTTCCTCCCATTATGCACTGTTTGTAGCAAACATCTGGCTAACGTATCCTTCACGACCTCCCCAGCCTTCCACTCAACCTGCCCTACTGTACCACTACTCTTATGCTGTTTCTCCTCATGGCTCACCCTTAATACAAGCTGAACTTGCTGTTTCTTCTTCAACCATCCAGGACACAGGAAAAAATCTTGGGCAAAACCATTTTTCTTTAGAGAGATTTAATCAAATGTCCCTTTACCCTCTCTACACTGAAGAAAGCAAAAGCACACAACAGAAACAATCCCCATTAAGAACTACCATCATCATTACTATAAAACACTAGTTGTTACATAGCTGTAATACTAAAAAGGGGGGGAAGGCAGGGGAGAGGGAATTTTCAGCAGCAGATAACTCTGCAAGAAAAGCAGTGTCAGTCGAAGCTCAATAATATGCTCAAGTATTCACGACCAAACCAATATCCAGATGCCACCAAACGAGCAGCTCTCCTACCTAAGCCAATCAGCAAAGCCTCAAAGAGTTACAGCCTACATGACTTGTATATAGTGATGGATTTCATAGCTGCAGAACTGTATCAAAATTTTATCAATAGAAAGAATAAAAACACATCTTTCCCCTACTCAAGTTATTAAGATGGATCAGATTTTATTAACTGGTTAGCAAATACGAGCAGGATCAGAGGCCGGACCCAAGTACTCCTTCTTTCATGTTAAAGTGCCATTTAAATGCGAGAAGAGAAAGCAAAGGGAAATATTAAGGAGCATGTCTCAATTGTGCAAAGGGCTGTGCTGGGAACCCCAGGCTGGACCAGAAGTACATTGCAGAGCTGTGCACCAGGCCTACAGCCATGCCTCCTTGTGACACCAGTTCCTAAGGGACACAGCTGCACCAAACCAACACACACATGGCCTTACTGACGTCTACCTGATCCCTCCATCCAAGATGACAGCACCCCATTCCACATAAACTCCTCTGTCTGCTGCCAGCAAGCCTGAGTTATTACCACTCTCTCCACAGCCTGATGTGTCCCACATCTACTGAAAGTCATCTATTGCTCTTTCAGATTACAGGTCTTGTTTAAACAGGTGCTTTTGTTCCCAGGTTGACACACTGAAGTAGCATCTCTCCCATACCAGTTTCCCATTTGAGTACTGTCTTGATTTTTGCAACTCCTCTTTGTATTGTGTCAGATTAAAATCTAAATCACAGTGATGACAAGGAACATTGATGTTGTAAACAGACACCTCTTTAAATAAAGTTGTGATCAAAGCATCGAGTAGCCCAATAAAACCCAGGTGGCTCTAGCTTATCATATGCCATACTCATTATTTCAAGTGTCCCATTTAATAGATTTCCAGGTGTCAACAAAAGGTTTGTGCCAGTTCTTTCATTTCTGGCTCTCTTTATATATCTGGTGCCTTTTGATAACAAGGTCTAATATTTTTTAAAAAAAAAAAAAGGTTAGAAAATACTAATTTTAAAATCAGGCATTTCGCCACAGTTGGCAAAACCACAGAAACCAGTGTGTCTTTGTATTATTCACCATCTACATAAAGCATAGCTAATTACAGAGGAATACCAAATGACTCATGTTTGCCATAGTTTTCTGTGGGCCAATATGTTTATCCAAAAAAGTCCAAAAAATTTTAAAATTTAATGTCAACTTTAAGAGATTTAATCTGAAAGTTTCATGTAAAAACACAGTCAAAATTTTTAACTACTTATGGAAGTCATTACCTTTAAAATTACTATAAGCTCTGACAGCAAGCAGACAAAAAGAAAAAAAGCTGATTTGACATTTATTCTTCATTTAACTTTGTGCTTTATGTGTCCAAATACATCAATTAATTTTTCACTTGAAACATCATTATAAGAAAAATGCCTTGGAAGATTTGGTCAAGTATCATACAATGGAGCACTGTGAATAGCAGGAACCCTTTTAAACGTCATTTTAAAAAGTAAAACCAAGAGCTCAAATTTCTACATTTGAGGATAGAGGGATGTTTTGTTTTTAATTCTACACCATTGCATCAAAGTAGAATTTTACAAGGCACTTCCTCATCCCTCACCCTGTCATTCATCATTTCAAGTAGTGTCTTGCTTCCTCTCCAAGCACACGTTATTTTCTGATCCACGATTTCAATTTCTTTTCATACAAAAGAGACAAAATTTTTGCATGGAAATAAGGTTTAGAGGTCTAATCTTTCTGAAATGCTATGGCATTTCGCCTTCCAAACCCCCACTTGCCTTTCGGTTATAACTGAAATTTCAGTTTCCAAATTAAGCCAGGTAGAGATGCCAACAATATTCCACTGAAAGCCATTAAGAACTGGACACCTAAAGTCCTGTGCTGTTTCTAAAATGTTTGAGCAAGTATGTGTTTGTATAATGTTCAGGACACCCAGATCCAGCTGACGCCTCTGGGCATGAGCACAGTAAAGCATAAATCAGGTCACGCTTCCTAGTTTGAGAGCTACATAGCTTTCAGGGTGGAAGCACTAACCTCATTCCAATTTACATCTAAACATTTCTTACTCCCACTCCTTATTCCATCTCCTCAGCATTCCTCATATCTTCAACACTTGGTGCCTATTGGAAACCATCACTGCCTCCAAGTCCAGTAAAATGACCAATCCCAAACCCATCCTCAACTGTCCTTTCCTCTCGTCTTCCATCAGTAATGCACCACCAAATGAATTTGACACTGAAATGACCTAAAAAGAAAGCACATGGCAGAATTAAACTATATATTAAAAAATACATACATACATATATATATATATGTATATATATGTTTGCAGGCAGACATTTCATTAACATTTTTTGGTTTTGCAATTATTTTTTCTATTTCTGAGGAGAATTGTCATATTTGGTCTAGTTCCTGAACAGTTGGTGTTGCACTCTTGTCTTTCTTATACATGATGGGAGGTATGTAACTAGACAGCAACATACCAAGTCTAGAAAACCATTCTCAGTAGAACTGAAAAAAAAAAATCCCGCCCTCGTATCTTTAGTTACTCCTCGTAGGACTGAGGACAATGTTTCTCAGCTACAAGAACCACTAGGCTCAGGGGACGAAGACCTTCAGAATTTCCTGAGTATACAAAGACCTCCATTTTTACAAGTGCCTGCTGTTCCACTGCGTGAGAAAGTCTTTCAAGGCTCAGTGTGTACCAGGAGTGGCACCCAGTGTCCAAACTGCATCCTTACAACAGCGTTTTCAGTTCCCTTCTCAGTCTCTCCTTGTTCCTTTCTCCCAGACTGCAGCTACAGAAAATCAGCAGTTCTCTGCTTAAACTGTACATACACTCTAAGCAAAGTAGTTTACACACACTTTTTGCCAAACTGTTTAAATCAACTGTGCACAGACAAACGAAATTTTCAACTTTTCAATGTGGACAACAACTATTAAGTCCAGTAAAATACTTCATTTAAGCCATAGAGATACAGATTTAAACTCTGAATGAAATCAACATTTGTGTAGACTGTGGTCTTTTAACTATACTCAACAACTGACTTCACAATCCCAGGTTGATTTATTCTCGATAAATATTCTCATTGGCACTGCTTTAATAGTCCAAACCAGTCTTCCTAAACATGTTTTGTTAGAACAGAAGTAAAAAGCACTAAAAGAATTGGAAAAAAAACCCAAAACAAAAAAGCAACAACAAACAATTTTCATCTTTTGCAGCTATGCGGGATTTTAAAGATCATCTACTGTGCTTGGCTAAAACAACTGAGTAAAAATGAAAGTAACAAAATCTAGAAAATAAAATTGTTTTGTTCGTCCATAAACTGATCAGAGGAATAACAGTTAATTTTAAACAAGATTCAACACCTGGAGTAAGTTATAAAGAAAGTTTCCCCCAAATTGCTCCAAAAGCTACAATTTCTAGCTTTTTTTTTTTCTTTCACTACCACAGAATAGCAGAAAACAGATCAAGATAAAACACTTAATTATTATAACAGTTATCCTAAAGCATTAAACAGCTATTATTCTATCCATAGGTAAGAGCACAGTATAGAACAAAGGAGCAATACAAATTGGTAAAAAGGAAAAGAAAAAAAAATAGGAAAAGAAAAAAAAACTATTTCCATTTACATGTGAAAGTCAAATTGTAAACACCCCTTTCAGTAGTTTTGCCAAACATCGCCTGGTCAGTTTTCCTGTTTCACTAATATCAAAACCTAACCCCCACCACAACATCTCTCCCCTCAAACAATGAAGCCCAGCATTATCTGCCTCACGTGTGCAAGCTGCAAGAACATTACATGCACCTTTTCAGGAGTCAAATGCCTTGCAGCTAAGTGAAATTCTGAGTTCATTAAAACCTAAAAGATTAGATCTCAGCTCTACTGCAAATATCTCTAAAGAAGCTTTTGTTTCTCAACCAAAGACACAAAACTGGCACAATTTAATAGTTTATCGAGAACTTTAACATAATGATGTTCAGTCTGTAGTTCCTCCCTTACCCCTCCGATTTCTCTGCTGCATAAAAAAACAACATAAAACCTGCAATACACACCACACAGATCACGTTTTTATATATAAATATATATACACACACACACAGAGACACTGAACAGCACGTTCAAATCCTTGAATAACTTCCCTGGTAAGATTTATTTTGTTTCAACGAGACCTCTACTTGCGAAAACACGCACACATTGCACAGCAAATACATCTCTTGTTAGGTGCCTAATATGGCCAGGGAAACCATTTTGATTATTCTGTGCCTGCTTATGCATTGTCCTACAAAACAATAAGACAGAACAGCAAGAAACTAGCAATTAAGAGAGTCTAAATGCACATCGGGAATCACTAAAATCCACGCTAGCCAAGTCAGGAACAATATGACTGATGAATAGGCCATATTATATTAGGATTGTTAGCAAGTGTTAGAAAATTATCCTTAGCAGATGTCCCTTATGACCTATATATATCACACAAAGAATATGCTTGTCTTGTTTTCTAAAAAAGTTTTAAGAAATCTTTCCATTTTTATTACTGACTAGAACTCCACATGTCTGCATGTTGGCTATAAATACGTACAGAGGATTTATCACACTAAACTTACAAAAACATGTAAGTATTTTACTGTAAATAACCTATTTTCATGTATATTTTTTTATTGCACGAATTTACGCTGTACGGAAGCATATAATCCAATAAAAGAAATCAAACTGTGTATTCAGCACAGTGAAACAAAAGGCAAGATACATACTACAAGCTACATACTACTACTACAACTTATCAATTGACACACCACAAGCCAAAACAGAGTAAACTTCTTAATTAAGATGGGTGAGAGCCTTATCTGCAATAAAAACATTTTGTGGATGCAGTCAATAAGGAATTATATAAATTTAAGTTACTGTATACTATAACATGTGCAACTATGCACACCCTGCTCATCTTCACTAGAGCTTTAAAGTAGTTTTCACTTTCTTAAATTTTGCTGATATTAAGATTCTATATACTGGATTACCTTCAAACTACATAGATAAGCAAGATTTGCTCAGTTTGAGCTTTCTCAGTTTCTTCATCTATTTTTGACTGCAGCACTGGATTTCACAGTACATAATAATAAACAACTAACGCTAAAATAAAGATACAAACATAAACTCTACTAAGGATTTTTCTCTTTTCTATCAAAGACTAGTATTTTTAGAACACCTTTAAAGTTCTATCATTTTTTATGAAAAAAATTCTTATATCTCTTTAACTCCACTGCTGCAGTGGGTTGCCTGCCAGCAGAATGGATTTTGAGTCTGTTCCTCAACTATTTAATTCCAAATTCAGTCCTGAACCTTGGGCCAGCTTCTTGTCTCTGCCTTTCCATCAAAAAAATAAATGTGAACACTATGAACAAAAGAGGTGCAACTTAGGTTTCATGTGTACTATACCTTGACTATGGAACATTTTCTTAGAGAATAATGCTACATAATTTTTCCACATTATGCAGTTGATAAGTCCATAAAACATTATTGAACAAGAAATAAGAATGAAAATTATTTTTCATAATTTACTGCTATTTATTTCAATCAGTTTCTATTACCTCTCACACAGATGTATTGATTTGAACTGCTTTTCAATAGAACTATAGGCATTTCCTTAATTTTAACTCTCAGAAAAAAAAATAGGTGATCTGCTCATTTTGCTGTGCTTTCCTTCAGCTCCCTCAAGTTTATTACAGCTTTCTTTGGGAAAGGAAATGGCTAAATACTTGCATTAGCAAAAAAGGAAAGGAGGGGGAATGGAAAGAGGTAATAAGAAGGTGTTGAAAGAACTCTCTCTTCCTCTTGGTCCAGTCCCACTGGGAAAAGAACAGATGAGCGTAGACTCCAAATGTATGGCCAAGGCTGAGGGGAACCACAAGGTCCACAATTGATCCCTTAAGAAAGGACATGCTACAGACCCAAGCAAGACATGCAAAAAGCACAGAGAGTGAGATCCAGGCAGTCCTACTGAAACAGCCACTCCTGTACCACATTGTCCAAGAACTGTCAGAACTGACAATGTTGTATTCACAAGGTTTGGGCTTCCTTCTGAATGAAGCTTGAGTTCCTCCAAACACAGAGGTAGACACAAGAGCAGATATTAAGTTATGTGTATACATATATATATATATGTACATACACACACACACTTTCATTATTTAATTGGTTATATGCTTCTGTGCTCTTTTATGTCTTTAGTCAATACTGAGCTGATTATATTAGCACCAAAAAAATTAAATTCAGAATAGCTCATTTGTAATATTTTACCAAAACTGAAGGTAAAAGAAACTGGGCTTTCATATTGCTGACCATATAAAAATTAATGAGTTTCTGCAAGTCTTACAAAATTATATTAAATATCCATGTAACAAACTAAATTATTGTATATCATGATTATAAATAAAGAATACAGCTAAGATAGAACACAAGCTATGAAGTAAAACTCCTGGCTCCAAGATTAAATCTTCCATATAATGAAATGTTTAAATGCATAGCTGAGTTGGATACAATCTCCCAGCTCATTTTAATGCTGCTAAAAATCAGCTATATACATCTAACTACCTATCTCTTAAAACAGACGCTTTCCTAACTTCATTTTCAGGCTAAAAAAGTGAATATTCTTAAACACAATTTTCAGTAAAGTACAGCATGGAAGTTTATTAAGTATGATAATAATATCCCTGCAATTGCAAACTACGGGAAAAAAAATCAAGCAACCTACAACAGATTTTAGGCTAGGTTTTTCTGTTTAAAACTGCTCAAGGAAAAATGCCATTAAATATGTTTTCTTAAAAAAAAAAAAAGCTAAGAGCTAGTAGAACATTTTGCATTTTAAATCAAATTACACTAACTTATTTTGCAGCAGAATTTCAATGGAAACTGATTTAAATAAAATTTTAATATGCATGATACTTTAAAGAGCAAAATGATTTATCTTTTTTGATATAAAATTAGATGCTGAACAAAAAGATTAACCTACCACTTTAAAGTATTGACCCTACAGTAAAAATCAACTTGAAAATCCAGAAATGCAGTAAACAAAGCATTTCAAGCAGTTTGTGCAATATTGTCAGAAGAGGAATAGTTGATACGCAATTTTTAAGCCTGCACAGTCCAGTAGTGTAAATCCCTTTAGATAAGCCTAGGAGTTCCATCACAGTTGCTGCCTCCTCTTTCTTAGTTACGCGTGATAGAACTGGGACACAAAGAAGCAAACCCGCAGAACAAGCAAGCTCCTGTCCTGCTTTTAGGATACACACACATGGAAGTCTGAATCAAATCCTCCCCATCTACACCGAGCCTTAGAGCACACAGCACGTTTAGGCTGATTCAAGAACCGAAAAAACACTGAGTCAGGTAGTCAATGCACTTTGTAACATATTTCTGAATTCATTCGTGTAAAAGATTACATGCACCGTATCAGATGAAGGAAGGTACCGTGTACCCCTGTGCTGCCGCACGCCCGGGGGCACCCGGCCGGGAGGGCGGCGCGGGCTGGGGACGTGCGCTGGCCACGGGCGCCCTCTGACGGCGGCTCCGCGGCTACCGGGACACACGGCCACGGCGGGGGACACAC
>VXBC01001852.1:507791-601781 GCA_013399945.1 Ploceus nigricollis | reverse complement strand
ACACGGGGGGACACCCGGCGGGGACACCCGGCGGGGACACACGGGGGGACACCCGGCGGGGACACACGAGGTGGGGGGACACCCGGACAATTCACTTGCCTCGGGCAAGAGAATTAAAAGCACTGTTCCTTAGCACTTGTGATTCCAAAACCATCCTCTGGCATACACTGCCGCCTCTGACAGAGACAAGTACACGCATCCACACACCCAAGGCACATTTCAGCCTGCACCCGGTAAAGCAGCCTTTTATTGGGATTTCTTCTTTCTTACCCATCAAAGACAAAAACGTCCAGTCATTACAGGTAAGTCTGCACAGTACGAAAGCTTAGGCAAAACATTTAACAGGCTGCATGCCTGCTACTCCACTGAACCATCACAATTACACAAACCATGTCAATGTTAGCTTCCTTTCAGGAAACAAATCAAGGGCTTGCACTAGGGACAGGTAAAGTACAAAATAATTCAGGTGTGATTAGCAGTTTTCTTAAAGAACCTTGAATATGTGATACATCTTATTAGATGACAATTAAGCACATAATAAATAACGTTTTTGTCCATCAGTATATTGCAATATCAGTTCCGGCAAACCACAAAAAAAAATATCAAAGACCAGACATTATTTTGAGTTCTTAACAATTGACCATCTATCCTTTGTCATATTCATCTGAATTCCTTCTATAAATCAAACCTTATTGAGCCTATGGACTATTTCACACATTCATTACACCCAAATGATAAAAAAAGAAACTAAAACAAACAAACAAAAAACCTTAAAATTCTATATCCTTTTTTACATAGGGAATAAAGTGTAACTTCATAAATGCATGGACAAACCTGACAGGCTTTCATCAGCACTCAGTAACTGAAAAGTCAACATTTACACAATATGGCTTTCTTCCTAAATTACAACAGGCCTTACAAAAAACACGGATGAGGAATTTACATAAATGGACTACAACTGGAACCAGAACTAAGGCTGTGATTAAGGAGCTTTTGGGTTATCTGTTCCTGTCCTTAGTGAAATAAAACTCAAACTTCGTGTAACCTGATTTCTTCATTTCATAAACATTCCATTTTCTTAAAGCAAATGACAATAGACATGACCTACAACTGTTATATCTAAAGAGAATAAACCTATATGAACAAAAAAAAGAAGAAAAAAACAGTTACAATTGTATCTGCCTATTCCGAACATAGTTACAGTCACTGCATGTTCAAGGTCTGTCACACAATACAAGAGAAATACAAGATGATAAATACAATGATAAAACCTTTGATTTAAAATGGGAATAAAACAAGAAAAACTGACAAAATCTAGCCTGGACAGAAGCCTTTACAGAAAGCAGAAGAACCAACACTGCTGGGGGGGGGGAGCAATGATTTAATGACACCAGAACTCCTACAGCAATACTAGCAAAAGAAATCAACTCTCACAGAGTCCATTTGGACCCTACTCCAACAAGGCTTATGAAAGGTCTAGAAAATGTGTCTTAAGGGAACAGCTGATGGAGCTGTGTTTGTTCAGTCTTGGGTAGAGGAGGCTCAGGAGGGACCTCATTGCTCTCTACAACCACCTGAAAGGAGGGTGTAGTGAGGTGGAGGCCAGTCTATTCTGCTGTGCCTGCAGTGAGGACCAGAGGAAATGGCCTTAAACTGAGACAGGGGAGATGCAGATTAGGTATTAGAATTTTTTTTTCCAGTGCTAGGGTAGTCAGGTACTGGAATAGGTTGCCATGGGAGGTGACAGATTCACCAGCCCTGGAGGTGTTTAAGAGGTATCTGGATCGGGTCCTGGGTGATGTGATTCAGGGGTTACAGTGATAGTACTGGGCAACAGCTGGACTTGATAACCTTCTTGTTTTCTTCCAACCTTGATGATTCTCTGATTCTACCTGAAGCCCTCTGCTTCTGCAAGGACCACATATCGCAGGTAAGCGAACAGGCAGCACTGCAGGTAAGGCTCAGCAGCTCAAACTGCTGCTGCCCCTGGCCAAGTAAAACCCTGAATAAGCACTATTTATGAGCTATGACACCTTTGTCCACATGCAACTGCACCCCTTTGAGGCTAAAAAAACAGTGGGTTTGTGGACATGTTGCACTATGTTATTTCTAGTTGTTACTGAATGATTACACAACTACATACAATCTAAAGCACAGAAAACCACAGGTAATCGAATCTTTAATCATCTAGCTAACTTCTAACCTGAAAACCACAATTAATCTTCTTAAGTAACAAAGTAAAAATCATGTTGGGGGATATGGGGAGAAGGCATCAGTTTTCCTTCTGGAGCATTTCAAGGGAATCTAATAAAAGAAGAAAAAGTTACAACCATATAGAACTCATTTTGCTGCATAATTATATAACTGTCTCAAAGTTCCGATTGGTGTATTTACCACAGGACTTTGTTTATTATCTTAGCTTTGTAACTAAGTTACTAAAATACATCGGTCTGAAATAAATCTGTTTCAAAATAATGTCTCACAGTATCTATAACGAATGACAAGAGGTATACTTCATTTTTAACCGTTGTATTTCCAAGAAGGAAAAATAAATTTCCTTTAAATTGGGAGAAAAGCTACTCAGTGAAAAGGACCGAAGATAAAGTCAATAAAGTGCAAAGGATTGAACTTAACGTGTTGCTTAGAAACATATAGACATGAAAAGTACATTTATTTATCAGGAAGAACATAGAGAAAATAAGAATTTTAATAAACCTTAACTGAAAGACAGCAAAACTATGCTCAGACAAAGGCTTGGAAATGCCCTAAAGTGAAAGCACTTCTCAGAAAACTACCCTCAGTAAGACAAGCTGGAATACTACAACTTGTCACAGAAGTACCTAAGCCAAAAATCCTTACAGCAGAAATCTGATTTTCCCTAAACAAGAGTTGAATCTGTGGGGTGGAGGATGTGGGGAAGGGGAGACAGGGGACACAGGAATAGGGGTTGTATGTGTAAATCACTGAGAGTATCTTTATGAAATTTAAGATCAGTGCTTTGAAAAATAAAGTCAACACCTATGAGGATTTAAGTGCACCAGCAATAAGGAAACACAATTATGTCAAAAGTAAATGCCTAACCAAAAGCCCAAAGTGCAGCCCTAAAATACTGAACATTCACATTGAAGCATCTTTTGCTGAGGACTCAACAACAATTCTGCAATTTTCCTCTATTAGCTCACACATCATCAACTAAACTTCACCTACAGATTTCTAACAGAGAGCTGTGTTGAACCCTCTCACCCCCACTAAAAATCTCATGCTACAGCAGGCCAGCCTAAGTGTTTAAGACTTCCCTGACAGGAAATCTAACAAAAAAAATTGCACTTTTTAAAAAGAATCATAGGAAGACAGCAGTGCAGGAGAAACTTTCTAAGATGAAAAACACCTGTGGATTCATACATGGTGGACAGCCCGCCCACATTCGAAATAAGAATTACCTGAAGCTAAAAAACCTGTCTCTGTAGTTTCAGAAATAGTCCAATTCAAACTGCATTAAAAAATTCTTGCACTAAAAGAACAAGTTCAGATATGGGGTTTTTTTTAAAAATTAATTTTTGAAGGAATTCTGTAACAGCAAATAGTCAAAATTTGATATTATCTCAGGCATTAACAGCAAGAAACAAAATGGCACCATACCAAAAGCAAAACTAAGCGTATCTAAAGAAATGATTGTTGTAAACATGTTTAAATACGTATTTATCAAACTGATTCTTAAATGTCATGCATACCTATTTCAAGTTCAATTTAAGGATATTTTCTTAGCACCCTCAAAAATGTGTTTTATATTAGGTTTGCACAGCTTAAAAGAGGAAAACATTCACATAAATGTGTCTTGCCAATTACCCAACAGTTTATTTGCTCAAATATCACCCTCCTATACAAAAGCTCAAATTCTCTTAACAACAATCACCTCGAGACCACTAAGGCAGAAGATGATGCAACATCATCCTGACAAAAGAGCACAACATTAAGTATTATTCTGTGTGATAGCAGCGCTGAAGTGCCAAGGCCTTTGTATTTTCCTTCCATACCTGTGGGCCTGAATTTGTGCAAATATATAAAGCCAGGCAGGGTACTGAAGTAACACACAAGTTGTAGGGGGAAGGAGGTACCTTGTTTTCTTTGGTTTTTAGCATCCTGAATTTTAATATTCTGGCATATAACAAGAGATTTCTCTACTTGAATTATCTGCATCTAGAAGAAAAAGAATCTTTTGAAAATCTGTCAGGATGCTTGCACAGGGAAACACAGCTCCAAGGAAAACAAACAGGGGGCATTTATAAAACATTGTTGTTTTTCACATTGGCAAGACAGAATACAACTCGGAGGAGCCTAAAAAGATACCAAAGGCTCAAGCTAGCAACCTCAACAGCCATTTTGTTTAGGTTTTCATCTTCTCTAGGCTCTACTACATAGGTTAAAGAGCTCACCCGACCCCTAGTAAAGGGAATGCAGAATGAACATGAGCACTTTGCACTTCCTAAGTGGTTCAGTCTATTTAATTGTATTTCACTGAGAAGAATACAGAGGCAACATCTCTGCGATTGATGTAGTACAGGCTAGGGAAGATAGAAACCAATGGGAAATTCTCCTGAATTAGCTTACAGGGTTTAGCACAGGCAAGCTCCCTGACCTGGCTGCAGATTCCCCACCACTGCCAGAGGCAGCATCAGCCTCACTGCCACAGGCTCACTTCCCACTCTGGACAGAGTTTGCTCTGCTTTCCGTGCCCACAGCATGGGAACAGAAAGCTGAAAAGCTAAGGGGTCCAGGCGAGGGAAGCTTTGCCTTTGGACCTTACTTAATGTCAGGATTATTGCCTACTTGCTAAAAAAGGAAAGACTTGTACCAAAAATCACTTTCCTAGAAGGAAGTTTCTACCAAACACAAAGAGTTGAACCCTGCATACCAGATCGCAGCTCAGCATCTCTGACACTGAGAAATTCGTTTCAATAGTTGCTCCCCTATCAGCTACATGGAAATATTAAGCCATTTTCTGAAGAAAAAAAATGAAGCATGGGGTCCAATTAAGAATTTAGATTACTTCAATCCTTTGAAGAGCTCCAGAAGAGAAGGAATCTTTAAAATATTTTTTAGGCTTTAGTAAAATATAGTTCTGACTCAAGCACCATGTTATTGTAGGACAATTAAGATTCCTTTTTGTTTTGCACTCTTACTTTCTTTGACCTAACTGTATAATCCCACAAAGGAAGCAATAAACAGTGACGAATTCTTACCAAGTTGCAAAGAATTCTTAAAGTTATCTCTGCTATAAAAGCAAAGTCCAAGATTCTTTTGTTGTAAGATAAAATATTAATTTAGTAATACCTAATCTCATTATAAGCAAGAAAAAGCAGTTTATACTTACAGATTAAGTGATCTTGCTCAAACTGAATTATCAAAACAGAATCAACTGCAACTACTTTGACTACATTGCCTCTTTAGTTATTCTTGAAGTTAAACTGACTCTTTATGCCCTAATAAAGTTTTTCTACTAGTATCATCAAATACACACATGCATACTTATAATATCAAGATTAGAACTGTAAGCCTTTTAAGTTTGCTTTATAAATTTGATGTCATTCTGTGCCAAGCCAATCACACTTACAGTGTCACTAACAAAACATCACTAGGACCAGCAAAAAACACTGAGACAGAAACCACCCATGCTACATTCTAGCTCACTTAGAAAGCAAAATGATCACCCAAACTTCAAGTTAGCCAAAGCCTCTCAAAACTTACAAAGCTCTGCACTCCAGGTTTTCAATAAGTACTTAATGCATACAATTAAATCCACAGAGAGGCAATCTATGTGCCGAGCTCCATCCGGATGTGTATGTATGCACACACGTACACACAGCCATTTCCATAAAAAGCTTCAAAGTGATTATGAATTACAGACAGGAAACTAATGTAACTTCCTGTGTGGAGTCTCATCCTAAAATAAATGTCCATATAATACAGTATTCATCCCCTATAACTTCCCTTATACAGACAAGCTCTAAGTTGGATATTCAGGACAGCACTCCGATTAACCCATTGACACCTCAACCCACAGTAAAAAAAATCTCTATGAGTACACACAAGCTTCTGCTCACTGTGAGGGGAAAAAAGGCCTTTTTAGCCCATGCAGATCTTCTTTTTAGTCTAAGTTTTACAAAACTGTAACTATTACCTTCATCAAAGTCTGCATCGTCTTCTGTATGTTGAGGGAACGGGAAGCAATTTGTGATTTCAAGTCTATCATCCACCACAAGACCCAGCAGCACACCTTGGACCACTTCATTCCCCTGTCCTTCTTCTTGGTAATGTTTAATGATCTTTAACACAACCTAGAACATAAAACAATAAAATCATAATATGCAATGTGTTATTTTTGGCCTCAAACTATGTATCTGGAATTTTAGATTTGTTGCATCATTTAGAGCTGCAAACCAAGTGAGCTTAAGCACCAGCAATTTTAATACAGGTTGAGGAACAGACAGCCATCCTAATATTACAGGGAAAAAACAAAACCATTAAATTAACCATCAAAATGCAGTTCTAAACCAATTTTCTGAAACACCATTCTAAAATGAAATATTGATCCTTTTTACTTTAGCTTGTTGCTTTAACTGTGAGCTTTTAACAGTATCTTGCAGGTCCAATAATCCCCCTCTTGAGGGAAACAGTGCACAAGGAACTAACAAAACATCTTAAAAAACTATGCAGAAACCAGCAGGAATTTTTAAAAGGTGCAGATCCTATCAAATTTCAATTAAATTAATCTTCTAAAATACATCTCACTGCAGTTTTACTTCAGATGATAGTTCAAGTTATATAATGTGAATGGCGTGTGATAGGGTATTTAAGGAAAATCAATGATTAAAGACAAAAATATGCACAAATTACTCATATTTTAACAACATACTTTCCACTTCCTTAAATCTGAACTCTACAATGAATAATTCTCATAAGAGGACACTGCAAATTGGAACAGTATGAACAAAACCACTCAAAATAGTCAGTCGTTTGCTAGCAACACTTCATACTTGAATTACATTTTATACTTGACAAAAACTACAATAAGGTAAGACACTAACCACAAACATTGACTTGAAAGAACTTATGCTTTGCCCAGCATAAGAGAGGTTTATTTTACAAAACCCTAATCCATCCATTCAAAATTCAACAGAAAATATCTGATGATTATGTTTTCATTAAAGCAATACTACTTTAACATCTGCTGGCAAACAGACTAGTTTAGTAGATTTCAGCTCAACTGCCCGTAGAACAGACTTTGTACAAGTACTGGCTTTTAATGAACATTCTACAGGGGAGGGGGGAGAAAAGAAAGGAAGTTAAGCTCATACTTACACATCAGGAACATATATTTGTCCCTAGCTTTCTCCTTTGTTGATTAGCAGATGTCACTTTTTGTAAAACACCATTAATGTATTAAAGTACCACAATACAGATTAAATGAAATAAAAAAAGGAGAGTAGAATAGAAATTATTTGCAAATACACTGCCTTCTTGGGCTGAAACGGGAAAACTAGCTTCATACTTGGACGCGGGGTAGAGAGGGTAAAACTGAAAAAAATACTCATTTTCAAGTAAGTTTGATTTCAGCATCAAACTGGACTAACACCCACTGACTCCTTGTTTATTTACAATATCACTCATTTGTGCTTCCTCTTTAATCTAGATATACTTGTATTGAAGCTTCTCAATCATAGATAGAAAACAACATTCATTCACATCTGTCACTCAAATCCTTTGCAGACACACCTTTTTATTCAATTTGCCAAAACAGGTCTAAAGAGCAGAGACACAAAGAGATACTTTGGTTATATACATCTTATTTCATGGGAAAACAGGAAATTGAGATCAGTGGGCAGTAAAGCAGTATTTAACAGTGATGGAAGCAGTACAGTAACCACCAGTCTGAGATCACCTGGACATTGCAGATGAATGTACCACAAAGTCTGCACATAAATAATATTCAACGTGCACTTTTATTTGGTGTAAAGCTAAGGTTTATCATATATTTGCCATAAGCCCTGTCTTCCACAGTCACGGCATCCATAAGTACCCTGCCAAAATACAGCACAGAGTATACTCAGTTGTCTACTATACAACTATTCTCAGCACCTTTACAGTCTTGTAAGCTTCACCTTTTCCAGTATTTTTCTCATTTTCTCTTGAGCTCTCTATGCACACTGACTGTCCCTGTAAATGTGAGTGTTATTTGCCTGTTTGATTTCATTCCAGGAGCATTTGTGATACAATGCCAATTTGCTGCAGCGTCTCTGATGATAATTGCTCACAGAAAGCAGTCACAAATGAAACAACCATGGGCTGTCACAGAGTACCAATGATTTTTTGGAGAAAGAAAGGCTCTTAAATGTTAACCAAATACCCCAATACACAATGAAGTTATTACACAAGCCTGCACTTTTCAATCTCCAGCCTGAAGACCAGAGCAGACATTATCCAGGGAGATACAGACCCCAGTGATTTAAGCCTACCTGCAACCTTTTTTTTCAACTGAGTCTGAGAAAGGGAGCAGAGAAGTTCATGAACTCAATACTCCAAACTTCACAACCATTAGGACACTGCAGAAGTTTGTGTTTATGACTGCACTGGAAAATACATTAGCTACCGAAATCGCTCATAAAAAGATGCATCCAATGACCCAGGATTTTTGTTTTCATTTTGTTCTTGGTTCTGGACAGTTTATTTAGCACGTAAGACACCAGTCTTTTGTACAGCAGACTTTTCAACTCAGATTGAAAAACCTGCCACCAAAACACTACCATATGACCAAGCAGGACATGTGCTCTGAAACTTGTGTTTCAGTACTAAAAACAGACCTGCAGGTGTAAAGCAGAACTATTTCTCTAGCAGTAACATCAGCAACAACACTAAAAATGTCATTTCCATTTGTTTGCTAGTCTAGATACAGCAGGAAGAGCTGACCACTATGCAAACACCAACACCATGACATTTCTGACTGAATGTACAAACCAATACTTCATACTGAATAAACTACATATACCCAAGAAAAAATGAGCACTAACTTGTATCTAGACATTTTCTAAAAGAAAAAGATGTTATGTTTGTGAAGCATCATCACAGAATCAGAGTAGTCATATTGGTCTGAAAATAAATGTAGTAAGTGTTAATATAAATAATGCAAGTAATACAGCATATTGAAAAATATCAGTTTTTCCAAGTAACACTTAAAAAAAAATCCCAAAGAAATCTAAATGAACACCAGTATAAGCATGTTTCAGTCAATGCTGATTCACCTTCCAAACACCATTTATAATTCCCATCCAATTATTCCCCTAATAGGAGATATTGCTCCTTTGTACAAGCTATGATTGTTTTTAAATACCCATAGACCCTTCACTGCTATGCCGTAGCTACACAAAATGAACAGTACCCGAACCAAACCATTTCAACTGCTACTGTTACTAAAGTAACACAGCTGGCCAGCCAGGAAAGGTTATGTTTTTAAGGAGGAAATGTATCAAATAACAAAAAAGCCCTCAGATTTCTAAGCTCTAATACCCTGAACGCAAGTCAATAATCATATGCAGCACGATGTAGTAAATCAGCATGTAAGAAATATTCAGGTACATACTGACTCTTTAGAAAAGGATATACAAGTAATTCCTAAATAAAACTCAAGAGTCCCCCAGCCTTGTAAATTTAGTGCTCAAAACACCAAAGTAATTTAATCACTTGGAGTAGCCACTTGTCAGATTTTAATGACCATTAATCCTCAATTTAAAAAAAAAACAACCTTGTAATTCCGCAGTGTTTCTAATCTCCAAATCTTCAAAGCACTGTTCAAACATTAAGAATAAAGTCAAACTAAAAAAAAAAATTAAAAATACTTAAAAACCATTCTGAAACTATTAAGAACATCAAAGATACATATTTTAACTGCATACTGCCAAATTTTAAATTGGGCTATATCCCAACATCATAGTTGTTAATTTCAAAAGTTTATACCTCACTACAAAAATACATGTAACATGAACCCACAGCTGAAGTATCATGAGCCTTTGAGGGGGGGATTCTGTGAAGATCCCACTGTAAGGACATCAATATACCAAGATGCACATTTCTGCATTTATCTAAAGAGAAACAACAGCAAATCAAAGCACTGAGGATTCATTTATGGCAGCGTTCCAGAGAGCTGAATGTCACCACATTGAAACCAGATTCCCAGTACCTGTGCCATGTCTTACACATGTGAAATCAAACGAGAGAGCTTCTGTTAGCCCAATGAATACATGATGTAGCACACTGATCTACAGTCTTAAATTAAGTATTTATATATTTTTAAATGCTTAACATTTTTTGCCACCCAAGAAAGCTTTGTGGTCACAACCACTAGCATCAACTGCCAGCATCTGGGGAAGAGGATGGGAAGAGTCTAAATAAGTGCGTTATGTAGCTGGTTTCAGCATTCATGTGGAAGGTGCCACGACGTGCACATCCTCTCAGTGCTTTTCACTACTGCCAGTGATCAATAGGTAGCTTGGCAAAAGGGTCTTGAAAGCTATGACTGCTAATAATGTGTGTTACAATTTGAATACATCCATATTACATATGTAGCCTTCTCCATACAAATCCCTAAAACTCAAACCATGAACCATATTTGAGCGTTTCAGCATGAGCAATTTACTTAAACTCCTAGCATAAACCAAATTCAAGAGAGAACTGATAATGCAGCTTTGTAAATGGACAGATCACAATGTTAACATTACTAACAATGTCACATTACTAACAATGACTCAGGCAATCATGTTAACCTCAAAGTTGCCGGGAATCAACATCTTCTTGATACACATAAAATGCATGTATGCCACCTCTGGATAAAGAGTTGAACTGTTTAGCAATTAATACCCACATGAAGACATACCACATTTTACTCTAATTTAGTGGCCATGTCTCCTTCCCCAGGTAACCCTACATCAAAAGCAAATCTGCAGCTGGTGGTGTGCTGAAATAACCAATTAGCTATGCAAAAATGAAATTTAATTAAACAGTTCTGAAATCCTCAAGTAAGCATGGAATGGCTTTGTTTTTAAACAAAGACTTGGAAAAAAATACAAAAAACCCAGATATCAGGAACATGAGCAATGTTAACATTTTAATAGTTCCAGATGAGGTTTTTACACACTACAGATAAGTGCTTATCCTACACTTACAAAAGTCAAGTTCTGGAAGCTGACCAAAAAAACTTGCCTTGAGCTGATTTGTCTCCTGGCTACAGCACCATTTGATAAGACAATAACAGAGAATCTCAACTTTCCTGCCAGGAGAAAAGGAATCTGAAGTAAATTAAAGATATTACTGCAACAATTAACATTAAGAGAACATATGTCTGATACACATGACGCACTCTTCCAGATGATTAAGGAGACAGATGTTTATAGACACACAGAAAATTCCACCTTAATCAGTGCAGTCCACAGAAATGGGTTCTAGAAAGCACTGTGACAGATAACATGTCAGAAGTACAAAATCAACAGGTTGATATCCTGCTCACAGCTGCTGGTATGAACCTTCGTGGCACAAGACTTGCCACCACATAAAGTCATGGCTTGAGCTCAACACCAAGCTGAGTTGTGTGGTTGACAGTCCTAAAGGATAGAATGCCATCCAGAGGGACCTGGACAAGCTTGAGAAGTAGGCCACAGGAACTGCATGAGATTTTCTAAGAGCAAGGGCAAGGTGCTGCACCTGGGTCAGAGCAACCCCCGGTACCAACACAGACTGGGGGATGAACAGATGGAGAGGAGCCCTGCCCACAAGGACCTGGGGGTGCTGCTGGATGTCAGGCCTTGAGCTGGCAATGTGCACTCACAGACCAGAAAGCCAGATGGGTCCTGGGCTGCATCCGAGGCAGTGTGGGCGGCAGGTCAAGCAGGTGACTCTGCCCCTTCTANCCAACCCAAACCATTCTATGAAACTAAAGATCAGAGGTGAAACTCAATTTTACATGTTATACTAATCTCAAGAAATAAGACAATTTCTACTGATAAACACAGAATTCATTTAAATGCATATTCCAGCTTATTTGCAGAGATCTTTGAATTTTTCTAGATTCTCTTATTGAACATGACTGCATTTTTAACCATTCCTGACATGATGGATGTCTAGACATTTTTTCTTTTCTTTGTCATACTTAACTTTAGAATAAAAGTTCTTAAAGCTGTTAGACCAATTTTATCTCAGAAGAATTAAAAGAAAAAGATTTTTAAAATAATTTTCCATTAAGACCTTCAACATCTTAAAGTAATTATTCTGGCAGATATCTTCATGGCCAAAAAAATAAAATTAATTGCCTAAGAAGTAATCAAAAGCTACTTAATCTAAATATTCTGTTGAAAAACCTAAGGCCAAGACTGAGTAGATGTAAAAGCAAGGTAAAATCAGAAAAATATTGTTCTGAACAGCAACTTCAGAAATAACAAGCCTAAGCCCTTACCGTTCTATCTAGTAAGTGCAGCAGCCATCCTTTGGACAGAAGACCTCAAATGCCCTGCAATAATTTACCTTTATCTTGACTTGCTAGAGCCAAAACAGCATCATTATGAAGTCTTTGTAAATACAGTTCTTGGAATAGTAAGCTTAGATTTTTTGTCACTCAACAGCTAATTCAACACGAAATGTTAAAATCTTATTTCTGAACTTGACAAAAATTTGGGGCTTAAAAACAATAATTATATAGGAAGTATAACAGAAGTTATGTATGAACATAACAGAACAGATGCATGCCATTTCATACTATCTCAATTGGGTGCAAATATCAAAATATCATTTTGACACGAGCAGAGGTTTCTTGGAGCTGAGCCTAAATTCACCAACAATGAACAATGTGTATTGATCTGAGGCGGGCCTCAAGCAGAGGATGCTGCAGATATTTTCACAGTGATATAATAAATTATAGGAGTGTGTCAATTTTGTCTCATGTAGGTCCTCAGCACCAAACCATTCTGGAAATCCATGCTAAATTGAACGGAAAATTGTCCATCTTGAACTATGGGGGGGATTATGTTACACGCTTCTGTACTATATTAATATTCTTGAGTATTAGGAAGCACATGAGAAGCATCCAAAGCTTTTTGTTCCCTGGGTGTCTTACTACATCGCTTAGTACTGTAACACTTGCTTAGTTTGTAAACCTCAAGACTTCAGATGACATAACTGCAAGGGAGAACATCAGTAACCTTTCTGCTCCACAATACATGCATGAGGCTAAAGAAAACCACCCAAATCATAACAGATTATTGATGTAACAAGTCTTTTCTGTCACTTCTGCTTGGTTTAGGAACCATCTCCCCCTGTAATTATAGGAATCTAGATGGTTTCCCAGACTACCTCTTACTTATAGCTATCTCACTTTCCTTCAGCATTTGGTTAGGGTTTTTTTTTCCAACACGACAAAGAATGTGATAATATCCATATACAGCAATAAGCCAGATATAACATCCTTTGTCACTTTATCTCAGTAAGTGGCTGACTCAAGGCACAAGTTTTAGTCAGCAACTGGCCAAGAGGCATTTTATCAGTTCTTCCTGAACATTAACTGCTTATGTGCACTTTTTGGACTGGCTGAAAAAGCTGTACCTTGCTTACCCTGAAGCTTAGTTTAGAAAAAGTAGACATTCCGTTCATTTTTCACTTTCTGAACACTATTGCATAGATTATGTGTAGCTCAGCAGCATGCTCAACACAAACTGCAAGCAAAGCTTCAACCACCACCAAAATACCCCACAGAAAACACTTTTAAAGTACCTGCACTTTCAGTTGCTTTATTTCTCTTTTTAAGAAGAATTACTTCCAAACTGCTGTGATTCAAGAGCCCTAGAATTTCCCTAATAGCAAGAGGGAAAACCATTCTAACAAGAAGGGGCCTCCCTACAGCGACACAGCCTGGCTGCACCTTCCAACAGCCCCCACTTCCAATCAAGGTGGCTGTTCCCACAGTGCAAGCCTCGATTCCTACAGACACTGCCAAGTGATTGACACACAGGCTATTCACTCACCGGAAGCAAGCTTAGCTGCTGCAAACATGGGTTAGCTGCTCCCTCATTCTATTACTGGGACACTTTCAAAGTCACAAAGATTTAAAAAAAAAACCATAACCTATTAAAAAAGCTACTTCAAATTACAAAAACCACTAATTTCATGTAAAACCAGACACAGAACATGAAAGAGACCATTTCTCAATACCTAGAACTAAAATTGGTTAATATCCAAAATATAAAATGGAATAGACAAACTGAGACAAGACTCCACAGGTAGGTGGAGTTCAGACTGAAGAACTGAAACAGTACAAGACACCAAGCCTGTTTCTGTACAAGTTCAACATTAGAAGGGAAGATTACTGGGTTTTGGCTAGAGGCATGCTGGGTTTTCATAGGCTGTGGTTTTCCTTGACTCTGCCAGGAATTTACATTCATCATCTAATGTCTTGTAGGTACCATGAAATATCTGTTTAAGTCATTTATTTACTCACGTCCAAGTGAGCTGCTTGTTCTTGCAAAAGGAAGCAGTTAAACACAAACTGCCGTACATCAAAGGAAAAACTAATTAAATAGTGGAGAAAAGCAAAGGCTATTAAAACTGAAAAATACTGAATGTTAATCAAGGTGTGTGTTACCAAATAGACCAATCTCTTCTTCACTTTTGTTCCACTGCATCTGAGTTTTACAGCAGTTCAGGTTAACAGCCATCTTCAGGGTAAATCACAAGCCATTAGCATACTTTAATATTGCTTCAGTGTAAGTAAAAATGCACCATTACATATGTGCATTGAAACTCCCCATTGCTGTGCTCATATGCTGGTAAAATATAGTTCTCTGCAGTACAAAGTTTCATAACACATTTCACAGTACATGGATTCATGCACATTCCCACAGAAACCGTCAAGGCCACGGGCACTGCAGAACCACTTCCTTATAGAAAACTTCAGTAAGACAGCCCCAGGACCTCATCGTGCAAGGGCAGGGCATTAGACATTATTAGCACCCTGTCAGGAGGAGTGATAGGGATGGGATGAGATTAACATCCAAACTTCTGCTGCTTGCAGGCGGGATGGAGCATTTCCCCAGGACTACTTAGTATATTATTTCTTCTATTTCCCAAATCTCACTGAACAAAAAACTTTTGAAAACATTCAGTATTTCAGGCAGTTTTTGCAAATTGCCAATACAACTAATATTTATTATTTTTAATGAATTCACTATCTAGCCATCATTTCAAGAATGAAAGCTGAGGAATATACTCCTTCAGAGCACAACATATGGAAATGATATATAAGTGGTAGAGACAGGCACAGTTTCAACATTTTGTGCTCAAAACACCAGAACTTTACATTTATCCTTCAACATACTGTCGATACACATGTTCTGTGTATTAGTGAATCACCACTGTTCAAAATTCATGGTGCACGAGGAGCGTATTGCAAGTATAAAGTTTTCTTTAGCATCAACTTCTAGCAGCTTCCTATAAAAAGATTTAAAGATGACAGCCAAAAGCAGCAGTAGCAATTTTATTTAACAGCCTATTCTTTAATCAGATTGTGCCAGACTCCTACCATTTTGAAGCTGAAGAAAAACTGCAAGACAGTTACTCGTATCTATTTGATCTTCAAAAATTAGCAAAGTAAGGCAGACCTAGATGGGGATGAGGGAGTGGGGATTCATCTGAGACTACTGATCTTTTCCAAAAAACATACCCTGCACAATGGAACTGGAATATGCTATTTAAGGGTGTGTCTTTAAAGCATGACTTCCACATGCATTCAACAGATGCTTCCAAGTAACCAGTAAAATCCCTACCGGAATGACTTCCAAATCATTTTAATAATTTATAACTTTTTGCACAACAATTTTTTCCACATTGAAACACTCAGCCTTTCTGGCAAACATTTGGTTATGTGCTAAGGGGCTGCAACAGAGACAGATCCTCCCAGTAACAGCTAGTGCAATCCAGAGAACCAAGCCTGCATGGAGTCTCAGTTTTCCTGCTGACTTAAAAGTATAAAATTGAGGAAAAAAAAAGCCAAAACCATGAATGTCAGTTATTGCTTCAGCTTTCCCATCTTTCAAACAGAGATTTGCCTTTCATCATCATCTGAACACTGCCACATGAAAATCACTTTCAGCAGAGTTCCATTTCTAATAACAGCTACTGTGACAAAGAGATTAAAAACAACCATTCTAATTTTATCACTGAGAGTGCCAATGGAGAAGGCAGTATGGCTTTCAAATTGCTTTCAAGGGGTGATGACAGCTGCAGTAAATATCCTATGTCTCATCTAAAGCTTAAAAAGCTTTAAAACAGCTAATTTTTTTGCATTGATAATAATGTAATAGCAAAACACCCCAAGACCTAAGTGCTCAAAACTCAGCCCTACACTGATGAAGCATTTTGTCAGACTCCATACTTTACTCAGGTATGCACGAAAAAATACCCAAATATCAGTTAAGTGATTTACACCTCCAAGTTCCTAAACACCAAAGAACTTGCTAAACAGGAAGCGGTATTCACACTGCTTCTTGCACAGACATGGGCTCCAAAGAACTGGAAGGACGTGCAGCAAACACACTGCAAAGCAGGATACAACACGTGAGCATAACAAAGGCAAAGACCAACAAGACTTACATGTTCAAAGCAACATCCAAACACTCTCTTCCCTGAAAAAAACCCAAATATTTACAAAAGAGAATTAGCCTGTTATTACACGCACAAAGCAAAATTCAGGCATATCTTAAAACTCCAGTGAGTAAATAAGCCTGTCTGTTAACTTTAAAATTTGATAAAGCCAAAAGAAATTAATAGAATGCTTATCTGAAATGAATATCCATATACAAGTCATTCAAAAATATTCCCACACTTATGCTGAAGTAACTTTGTGTATGCACATTAAAAAAGATATTATCAAAGTTAAGCTCTACTGTCTTGGTTTTATATTACTGAATAATCATACAAAATACTAACAAGAATATTTATTATATGAGCCTAAATTTTTTCTATTTGGTATATTAACAATTAATTTACTTTCCATTAAGCTAATATGATTTTGTTATGTGGTAACATAATTAATCTGCTACACACTGTTGGTAAAGCCAGCATCACATCTCTGCAATCTCAATGCTGCTGGAAGATTAAAAATAATATGAAAGAAAAGTATGCTCAAAACTGTACCATCATTGAGAAGGTATTTTGAGCTTGTATGTAAATATGGAAAAACAACACCCAAAGTAACCATATCCAAAAAATACCTCTGGCAATGAAAGATTAATGATTAAATACTATAGCAACAATAAGTTGAGATACATGATCCTTTTGCAAAGATTAGGGGTCAAAAAAAAAAGTTTGCTCCTCTTCCTACAAGGCCTTTCATATAGTCTGTAAGATTTATTTAAAAGGTGGAAGAAAAAGTCCTAAGACTGAATAGGGTCTAGGAATTGGTCATTTCATACACACCACCAAGGGCCTTTCAGTATCTGTACCTGCTGGGTTTCTCCCTGGGCATGCAGTTCTATGTACACTTCCCTCACCTACACCACACTGAATGTCAGCTGCAAAGCCGTAATTCTCTTACAATAAACTTACAAAAGGCAAAGGAGAACATTTCAGTGTGCAAGCAGACATAATGCACTGCCTCAGCAACAAAGCCATCACCGGTCACCTCCCAATGCATACAGTCAAAGCTAACACCAACCAGGACAAAAGGTAACGATTATTGTCTGCTGCATTTTAGATGTAACATTTTAATCACTAAAAGGCAGGAATTTATTTGAAAGATACCTGGTGGAAATACTCTTGTCCTCAGTATCAACACAGCCAAATAGGAATCACAAGAGCACGACCTACTGTTTTCACAGGAGCTATGAATTCACAATTACCACGCCAGAGACCAGTTCGATATGCACGTCAGAGGGCCAAAAATCAGAGAATTTGCACTGCTAGTGACAGCAGTGTAGAAGGCAACACATTATTTCTCTTTGCATGCAGCAAAAGAAAGAAAAGCCTGTTTTGAAGTAAGACTTTCCCCTTGAAGTCTTGAAGTATAACACTGCTGAACACATTTAACCCACCTCCACATTTAGAGTAACTCCTTTTGTCAGCACACTAGTTTCATGGCATGAAGCAATACCAGATGTTCCAGTTCTAAATGCCTCACTAGGGTACACTTACCATGACACTTAGGAGATGCTGAGTGCACCACTGCACTCTTACAAATCATTTAAAGTTTGTGCTCTGTTAGCACATATTCACTCTATCCACTGACAAAACACACTGAAATTTGCATTCTCAGAACATCATGATATGGGTGCTTTACCCACTGCAGTTCAAGAAATTTCACTAAGCCTGAAAATTGTTATATTCCAAGGAGGCTCTTACCCTTTCAACTTACCAGCACACATTAATGCTTTCTCTTCTGAATTTAAGCACAGATTATATGTCAGAAGTTCCCTTCTGGGTTAGATTCATGTAACTCATTGTTAACACATGAAGATTAATAGAATATAAAACAAAGCTCTTCTGTCTTCTCCATGGTTCAAGGTATCCATGAATACATCAAGCCAGTATTCAATTCACACACCAACTCTCAGAGCCAGCATAATGTGATCTAACTCTTCAGGGAAACAGGTCAAGGAAAAGTCAACAAGATTAAACTTCAACTTAAAATTCCATTTTAATTCCTTTGGAAGACACACAAAATTCAATACAGCCTGAAGGATTTTATATCCTAAAATACTACTCAACAGCTCTGCAACATCAAGAAACTCTACAAATAACAGCAGGCAGAACTCACCACTGTGCATTCTTGCAAAATCTTCAGAAAGGGTAAAGAAGGAAAAAAAAAACCACATTAAATGCTAGGAAAAGCATTCACAACTTAAGAAATGTCAGAGATTTCAGTCAGTTCAATATAGGCTTTACCGGTACAACAAAATTACTCAAACACTATGGAAACTGATTCCTTTCTTTTAATAGTGTCAAAAGTTGTCATTTAAAAAAGTCCTTACACAAACATTTGCAAGAAAAGTCTTAGAAATTGATTTTCAGTAACTATGGTGCCTTATTTCATTTACTGTGGTCAAACATATCATCCTGAAGGGCTCCTCCCTATGAACAGCTGAGGACACAGTCCAATGTATCCAACCCCTTTACGGCAAAAATGGATGGTAATTAAAAAAAAAAGGCAAAAGCAACTTAAATATCACAATCATGAACAGAGCAACTACTGAAAAAGAATTCAATAATGATGTGAGGGGTTTTTTAAAAATGTAGACTCATATATTCTTATCTATGTTTTTGTAAATCAATCAATCAATAAATCCTTTATATATACTTACCACAGATAAGAATACAAAGCACTAGGCACACTACACCATCACCAAATCAGGGATGATGTAATGAAGCTTGAAGTAACAATCTTTGATTAAATCAGTTGTATCTGACACAAGAGAATGTGGCACTATAGCCCCACTGGTGATGACAGTGCAAAAATGCAGACAAGGCCTACAACTTTTAACCATCTTCTTGACATATTTATGTTTTGGCCAATGTATGTTTGTATTTACCATAAACAAACTTACAAAGATATCTTAAGGTAGAGTGGCAATTTGTTACTAGCATTAAGGCTTTTGCACATCAGCAGTTATGAAGATCTAAGAACAGAAACCTATAGGCATTTTGAAAAGCCTACATAACTTTTGCTACTTCCTACAATATGTAAAAATTTTGTGCAATGGACATATGTGTAAAAAGAAATCATATGCAGTGGTTGAGTAAAAAAGGAACCATCATTCCCATTAATGAAATGATAAAAACAATGCACATATTAATGTTACAGCATGAGCTAAGGATCTAGTTATATTACTTTGCAAGAGCCGTGTATAAGCAAACCTTTTTCAGTCAGCTAACACTGTTCTTCAGAACCATTCCTGGGTGTGTAATTTTTTGAATGTGTAAATAAATGCAAGGGTAAGATTTAAAAAGAAAAAGTAATTTTGGAGCTTAAGAATTTAATTAGATTAATTTAGCTACTTTTACCTTCCTTCCTAGAATAACCTCATGCAGAAGATTGCAGAGAATGAAACACCTTCCCAGTAAAAACAGAGTGCCTTGTAACTACCCCGAAGGCAAATGTGATTAATAATAGCACTTATCTGACCTAGTGGCACACTTGCCTTGCTAAGAGCTCCCCATCTCCCATCCCACAGCTGCTGTTTTCCAGAAGAAAGTTTCCATATATCCATCACCCACATATTAGTGGTCTGACACAACCCACAATCCACCACATGGAGTATCTGGTTTTGGATATTGGTTCAATTTCTCAATGACATCAAAGAGACTTTGATGCTCATCGTGTAAAAATGCTACTTACTTACCCTACCAGATCTTATGCCTTTGAATGACACACCAGTTCACTTCTGCCTTCACAGCTTTCTATGTTGCCTGATATCACTACTAAAATAATGAGAAATGCATAAATATGCCAAGGAAGCCCTCCAGAAGTGCAATTTCAGACAGTGTAGTATGGTTAGAAGTTTCACTAGGGAAGCATTCTAGAGAAGTCTCCAAGACTTGATGGAAACCTAAAATCTTCCGTTAACCTAAAAATGATTCAAAGGAATAATTATTTCTTATGTTCTAAAATACATCAGCCTATAATTTGAAATTTATTGCACCTTATTGAAAGAAAATACTATAATATCAGTGAACTAAATCTGATAATTTTAGCAGCTGAATATTTGGTTCCCATTGAGGAATCTCTACAACAGAACAAACTTGAGTCCATCAACACCTCTTGAAAAAAAAAGGGTAAGCAAATTATGGCATTTCTGTGCAATTATTTCTGACAGCTTGTGATAATCGAACTGTTTAGGTTGGAAAAGATCTCTAAGATCATCGAGTCCCACCATCAACCCAACCTCACCACAGTATTCACCATGAAACCACGTATTTAAGTGCCACATCATCATGTTTCTTCAAACGCTTTTGAGGAATGGTGATTCCACCACCCTGGGCTGCCTGTTACAATATTTAACAACCCTTTCAGTAAAGAAATTTTTCCTAATATCCAATTTAAACCTCCCCTATACCAACCTGAGGCCTTGTCCTCTTGCCCTGTCACTTGTTACCTGGCAGAAGAGCCCGACCCCCACCTGGCTACAGCCTCCTTTCAGGGACCTGTAGAGAGTGACAAGGTCTCCCCTGAGCCTCCTTTTCTGCAGGCTAAAGACCCCCAGCTCCCTCAGCTGCTCCTCATCTGACTTGTGCTCCAGACCCTTCCCCAGACATGCTCCAGGCCTCAATGACTTCCATGGAGCAAAGAGCCCAAAACTGAACATGGGATTTGAGGTGCAGCCTCACCAGTGCTGAGTACAGGGGGACAATCATCCCCCTGGTCCTGCTGGCCACACCACTCCTGATCCAGGCCAGGATGCCACTGGTCTTTCTGGACAGCTGGACACATGCTGGCTCATGTTTGGTTGCTGTAAACCAGCATCCCCAGCTTTTTTCCCACCAGTCACTCTCTCCCAAGCCTGTGCACTACTGTAAAGACAAGCTCTCTTTGGGCTCCTTGACTGGAGAAAACATGATGGAATATCTATCCAAATTTCTACACCAGGAAGCAAAAACAACAAGATGCAATATATGGTACTTGATCTGATCTTTTTGTCAGGACAGCCAAAAACAAATACGTGAATTCTTACACCTCACCTGAAGGAAAAAGCACATTTTAAAATGTGCTTCTGGAGGGTTATTTTTTACCCTGCATTTTCTAATTTCTTAGAAAGACCAGACCACCTACAATGGAATCTATTTTCAATCTAAGTTTATTTATCAAGAAATTGAACAGATTAAAATAAGAAAGAAGTTAACTCCAGGATGCTTTATCTGTACCAGATTTTAAAAAGAGGCCCGAGAAGCAGATATTGCTGCATCGTTACATGGTAACAGGATGTTAAGGTAACAGGATGTTAAGGTAACATCCTGACTTTCAGAACTTCTTCTTTTCATTACAAATACTGGGGTTTTTTTTTTTACTCTATTATTCCTCTGAAACACCAAGCTTTCTAAACATACTTTCATTTTCTCACATAGAGAGATGACTGATGCATCTTCTATTTCACACTCACAGACTCCAAAGCAACCTACCTAAACATGCCTTTGCTTTCAAAGCAGCCCCATTTGAAGGATTAATTGTGACACTGCCAAGAGATGAGACACCACTGAAGAGAAAGAGATCACCAGCTCCCCTGATGCACACCAGAATTCAGAATTCTCAGCATCACCCTGCTCATCATCAGCAATAATCACTCTGCTCATCATCAGGATGACTGATGAAGTCCTGTTAATTTGTGAGAGCAGACAAGACATTTAAACCAGTGAGGTATCAGAAACACTTCAGAAGAATTTCAGTAAGACATTTGAAGGACTTAGAAGTCACTTTGTTGGCAAAGCAAGCAAATTTATGCCAACATTTCTCTCCATCACAGATGTCACAGAAGTTCATGAACCAATGCCAATGTCCTGAGAACACTTTGTCTAGGAGACGTCTTCAGCACGTAGAAAGTTGAAAGCTTTCACAGTTTGCAGTAAATCACCTCCCTCTGTAGTGACTCCATGTGAGAGGCACCACTGTGCTGCACCAGAACAAAATACAAGAAAGAAAAAAAAGCATGAAACCAAAAAAAAAAAAAAAAATCATAAGCATCTGCTGAACTGTCAGAAGCAGAACATGAGGGCCACTCACAGTTGATCTGAATCAACGGCAGCTCACAAAGCAGATTATATGCCTGATAGAGAACAATCAGGAGCAAAATAAATCAAATTTACCAGCTGTTATCAAAGTGTGTAGCACCAGCCTGCAGCAGGAGCACTCTCCTATCCACTGCTGGGTTTTTAGGAACATTTCACAACTGGTCAGTTTTCACCACTCCTTGAAAATGCTCCATGCACCAAAGCCAGAGGCACACAGATAGCAGGACAGAACAGGGTAGAAAAAATGTGATTCAGATTTCCTCTTTCACAAGACCTACTACACACAGAAAAATTATTTTTCATCTTCCCAAATATTTACTACTCTTGTCTCCAGGATAAGAGCTGAGGACTACCACTAATAATGCCAAGCAGGCTTCAAAGCTTGTCTCAAAACTGTGTTTTTCTTTCTCATAACCAGGGTACCAACTCTCTCCTTCACACTCCAGCTGTACAGTGTTCTGTTGACACTTGGCAAAGATCATTATCTTTGTAAAGTAAAAAACCATGTTTCTATCCCCAAGTAACTTTTTCTCCTTGCACCATTAATAGGGTTACCAACTTTATAAGGCCTGAACCAACACAAAAAGATCCAGCAGCAAAGCCAAGAACCAACTTTAGTAGATGCTCTTCCACTTTAGGCCTGCACTGACTGTCTGTATTAGAATGGCTCTGTTCTTTGCCAAGTCACTTCACTCCGTCAGTTTATTTTATTTCCCATTAAGCAAACGCAGGAGGCCCTGGCAGCCCTGACAGAGAAGGCAAAAAGCACAAAGGGTGAGGTAAAAACCCACCGTGATTCTCAGCTCTTACACCCGCGGCATTTTCTGGGTACATGGTATGACTATGAGGTATGAAAGCTGCAAATAGCAACTCCGGGCACAGGAGCGGCGGAACTGGAAGATGAAATGGGACATTTAAAGACAAATCACTCTGCCCCGGCCCGGCCTTGGCTTACACAGGGCGGGAGCCGGTCCCCTCACCAGGAACGAGGACGGGGGGTCCAGCCACAGCCGGGAAGCTGGGCAGGGGTAGGAAGCCGTTCTTGCCCCTCGGGAAGCGCCGGTCCCGGCAGGACATGAGGCTCTGCCGCGGCACCGCCCCACGNCCGGCATGGCGGCGGTGCCGGCTCAGGGCTGCGGGCCCGGCCTGGCTCGGCCCCGCCGGCCCCGGTGTGCCGCAGAGGCTGGGCCTTGGGCCTTGGGCCAGCTCATCCGGCATGGGACAGCCGAGGCAGCCTTCCCTGCCGGCTTTCATCTCCACAGAATCACAGAATCATTTACCTTGGAAGAAACCACCAAGATCATGGAGTCCAACCTGTGACCAAACGCTGCCTTGTCACCTACACCATGGCACTAAGTGCCACGTACACGCGTCTCTTGAACACTTCCATCGAGGCCGACTCCACTCCCTGGGCAGCCCATTCCAATGTTTAATCGCCCTTTCTGTGAAGAAATTCTTCCTGATGTTCAACCTAAACCTCCTCTGTTACAGCTTGAGGCCATGTCCTCTGTTCCTGTCATCCTATCACTATTTACCTGGGAGATGAGGCCAACTTCCATCTGGCTACAACCTTCTTTGGTTCCAAAATGTGAAATATGTAAAAAAATATTTTAAGAAAGGATGTTCTTTGACATTTGCTCTTTGTATACGTTCAAGCCTAATCAACAAGAAAGGAGACTTAATCTGTGAATTAGATAGCAGCTAACAAGGTCTAAGTGATGTCCAGGCATTAGAAAGAAAAAATACTTGTTGCCTTGTTAAGGTCTATTGCTGGATATGCTTCAATGATCTCAGACCTAGGGGAAGTTAACAATGAGCTTGGGAAGAAGGATGTGCCACTGACAGTGGACACAAAGAATGAAGAATTTATGGGACACAAGGACATTTGGCAGAACCCCCAAGACAAGGAAGAAGCTAATAAGGACAACTCAGCAATTGTGCTGCATCAGCTCTCATGGGGTAAGAAGTAATTCCAGCAGTGGAAAATCATGACTCAAGAAAGCCACCAACTCAAAGGAAGAGAAGGACTTAGCATGCAGACTAAGTAACATGAGAAGCAAGAGAATCATTAACCAATAGAAGATAGAACACTAATTAATAAGAGAACTAAGTAACTTCTAACAAATGAACATTAGTGCCTTTGCTAAAATGTATACACAGTGAAAAGTTTTGGTAGTCATTGTGCTGGCTTTGTGGATTTGCCACCCAGCACCCCTTTCTACACAGAACTATAAATAATTCAAATACCTCAACTCTGTGTGGATTGGCCTCTTGCACACCAGGTGAAAGAACCTGTTGGCAACACTTCCAGGGAGATGTAGAGAGCAATAAGGTCGCCCTTGAGCCTCCTTTTCCCCAGGCCAAACTCCCCAGCTCCCTCAGCTGCTCCTCATCAGACTTGTGCTCCAGACCCTTCCCCAGATCCGTTGCCCTTCTCTGGACTCACTCCAGCCCCTCAATGTCCTTCTGGTAGTGAGGGGCCCAGAACTGAGCACAGGATTTGAGGTGTGGCCTTACCAGTGCCAAGAGGAGGAGAAGGGTCACTGCCCTGGTCCAGCTGCCAGTTGGCCCCTGCAAACCATTTCTGAAAGCCCAGGAACCGTCTGTGCATTTCCGGGGCCACCTCGGGCAGCTCTGATGCCACAGCGACGTGAATTCCCAGCCCTGGGCTGCAGCGAGGGCTCCCCAGCATGGTTGAGGAGACTCTGGTCTTGAGGAAGGATTTACACCTAATAAACCTGCAAGTGTTGAGGGACATGTACTTCTAACAGATTTGAAAGCTTTGTGTAATATCTTTACAAAAAGCAAACTGCTGTGGAGTGACGTGAATATCTGTCCTGAGCATGAATAGCGCAGCACCAGTGCAAACTCTTAACATTACACAAATCCCTGAACTATCAACTTCTCATGCAATTCTCAGGAAGGAGTTTGTGTTGCATTAAAACAACGTGGTTTTGCTGCTCTATTTTGTTTGAGGTAGCGGGTTTTTGTGTGTTTTTTAAAAACTTAATTTCAAACTCTACTCTTCAAATTCCTTCTGAAAAATGCAATGCACTGTGAAAGGCAGCCCTACCAAATTCCCCATAGTGTCTGAAATCGGTTCAGACACTATGCCAGATATGTGACTTCATCCTTTATCTTTTCAACAATGTAGTTAACAGTCATTTCTAGTTAAGGGTGAGGACCATATTTATCAACACCAATATTAAAACATATCTGTGTTTGCCTGCAGCCACAGACTCAACATTTGCTTGTTCCTATAAACCGATTCTAACATCACTTAGAATAGTCCATATCAGTTGCTTGCATTGGTGCTGGAACAAATTCATGCAAAGAATCCAGTATAATAATCATCCCAGCAAGGCAAAACGTATCCTAAATGCCACTGATATCACTGACTAAACTGCATTGACTCTAACAAGAAATCTGGACATCACCTCTGCTAAGGACATCTTGTGATAGATGTCTAAAGCAGGGTATGATGAATCCCACTTCACATTTTCCATTGGGAAAATTATTCTTAAACGGAGATTGAAGAGAAAGTTCAGAATGGCAGCATCACTGAGGTCAAACGTGCCTTGTGCCCCAAAGAAACTGAAGTGCATGTGCATTGGGATTAGGGGGATTTCCTACAAGCAGTTTGTAGAGAGGCTGATGCAATAATATCCCTGAGCTTCAGGGCAGTTTGCTGTGGCCAGCGAGCTCAGCCATCATGTAGGTGTTGAAAATTTGAGTCCTGCCCTTAGGTTTCCATGACTGAAGGCTGCACTCCCACTGGCATTGCCTTTTGAAGTTTTCCTAGAGAATGAAGTTGTTTAATTCAATATTATTTCACTTACCTGTTCTATTAACATGAATATCCAGTTTTAATTTACAATATAAGAGAGTCATAGAATCATTGAATACGCTGAGTTGGAAGGGACCCATCAGGATCATCGAGTGCAGCTGTGGCTGCACAGGACATCCCCAAGATTCACACCATGTGCTTGAGAGTGTTGTCCCAATGCCTCTTGAGCTCTGTCAGGTTTCCTGCTGTGACCACTTCCCTGGAGGGCTGTTCCAGTGCCCAACCACCTGAAGAATCTTTTCGTGATATCCAACCTAAGCCTTCCCTGACTCAGCTTCATGCTGTTTCCTCATGTGCTGTCACTGGTCATGAGGCTGAAGAGATCTGTACCTGCCCCTTTGCTTCCCCTCCTGAGGAAGTTGTAAACTGCAATGAGGTCTCTCCTCAGTCTCCTCCAGGCTGAACAGACCAAGTGACCTCAGCTGCTCATCGTACAGCATCTCTTCAAGGCCCTTTATCACCTTGGTTGCCCTCCTTTAGATGCTCTTTAATGGTTTAATATCTTTTTTACATTGTGGCGACCAAAACTGTCCCCAGCACTCGAGGTGAGGTCACCCCAGAGCAGAGCAGGACAATCCCCTCCCTTGCCGAGCTGGTGATGCTGTCCCTGATGCCCCCCAGGACAGGGTTGGCCCTCCTGGCTGCCAGGGCACTGCTGGCTCATGTCCAACTTGACATCACCCCCCAGGTCCCTTTCCATGGCTCTGTTCCCCAGCCTCTCATTCTCCTGTCTATACACAGACAGGGTTCCCCTGTCCTGGGTGCAGAATCTGGCACTTGCCCTTGTTAAACTAAATCTGATCAAACAGTTTTAATTAAAGAAAACAAAGAGTAGGAAGCAGTACTGTGGTAATACAGTAATTTTCAACTCCCATCCATGGACTGCTGGAGATCTGTGGAATATTTCAAAGATGTTGTTGAAGGGTATTTAAATAGGAAAACATACCTTCTGAAATGCACAGTGCTTTACCACTGGCAGATTCTTAGGGATCTGAAAAAGAATGAAAACTCCTGGGATAATACGAATGTGATATATTATCCTGGCCTACGAAATTTCTGAACAGAAAGTCAATGTAATTTTAAAACAAACAAACAAACAAAAACCCAAACAAACAACAAACAAAATCAAACAAAACAAAACAAAAAGCCAACAAACAAACAGACTAACAAAAAAAAAAAAAACCTCAAAAAAAACCCCACAAACTCAAAAAAATCACCAAAAAACCCCAACAAGTAGCTACAGCATGGAACATCACCATGTTCAGAGATATTGCTGTGGGGACCCAAAATATCCCTATTCAAGGGACTGGCATAGGGCTCAGTACTTAATGCGCTGCCAGAATAATTGAGTCAATTTTGTTAATTATGATTAACGTGAAAAATGAAAAACAAATATCAACTTTCTACTTTACAAAACTCACCAAATCACTGGGGGCAAGAAGCCATAAAATTTCACCGTTGAAAATTCTGAATTCTTGAAAAGGAGGCCATGGAAAGGATGTCAGTGTGAAGAATTCAGAAACATTGCCCAAGCTACTCAGGAAAACCACAAAACAGAAGACTTTCATCACAAAATACTTTAGAAAATTCAAGTAGTGCACAATCTCCATTAATCATTTTTAAATTATACTGTAAATCAAAAGACAGCTGGAACCAACCAAAAACCCTTTAATTCCCCAGTCCTGTTTAAGTTAAAACCTTGGTGAAACTGAGATGTGTCATATCCCCCAAAGCACCTCTGCACCATATCAGGGCTATGAGCAGAACTAGAGTTGCTAAATAGAAATTATCTGATTAGGGTTCAAAGATATAATCCCTTCCAAATCGTCAGACTGACTTTACCTTAAAGGCTAAACCAACTTGAATTTCATTTATGTATGCTGCAGGCTAAGACCATGCACCAGAGATGGGCTAGCCTGCAATGACTTGTTACCACTTGGTAAATAGGTCATGTCTGAATTCTGTGTTTTTCTTCCCTGCCCTCTCAGCAATTCCAAGTATTTCTAAGCATAATGAATACTTTAATTTCATTATCACAAAGTGTAGAGGAATAAGGAAGAATCACTTAGGATACACATAGCAGTCTGTACTTGCACTGAGACATAACAACATCCAAATACAAACTTGCACAAATAACTCAAGTTGCCTAAACCAAAATTAATTATGTTAAAAATATAAATAATTGTTTCCAGTAAAATAATCTACAAAACTAGGTGGCAAAAGATTCTCCTAACACAAACTTAAAATTGCCTTATGATATCTTGCAGTTTACAGAAGTTTCAAGTTCAGAAAATCTCAGTGTTCTGAAAGAGGTGATGTATTCAGGCTCAAGCTTTCAAACATGGGGAAACACAGGCTTGGCTTGTGGCCCATCTCTATATGAATGCATTGGTGACCTTTTTCAGTGTGCCACAAAGGGAATGGACTTGCACTGCCTCAGCAGGCCAGTGCACTGCTTACAAATGAAGTAAGAATCCAACACCTTTTCAATGTAAAGTAAGGCTTGTGTTTGGGAGGAGTGTAGTGCTTTTAAGGCTGTACTTAATCCTCACATTCAAATATAAAGCTATTCTACATAATTCTATGCTTGGCATGGCCTCTGCTCCTTCTGAAATCCCTTTCTTATTCACAGGACACCTTTTGATATGAGCCTCTCCTTTACATGCTACTCTCACATCCCTTTGGGACAGTGAAAATCCTAATGACAAGAGGTCCCTCTGTGTATCTGTGAAGATATCTGTGGTGGGTTAACCCTGGACAACAGCCAAACACCTACTCAGCTCTCATCCCCCAGCATGGGGGAAAAACAGAAGGATAGCAAGAAGACCCATGAATAACATTTCCAAAGCCATGGAACAGACAAGATCCCTTAACTGCTCATTTTTTTCTTACCTTTGTTTCCCCCCAAGAAAAGATGTAACAGGAACCCTCATGTCTCACCAGCAGATGAAGTTTTGCCAGATGCAACAGTATAAAACCTATAACTTCAGTTACGTTCAGCAGCACTGTCTGCCATGTGCAAGGCAATTCCAAATTCCAGCCCCAGCCTCAGGAAGCAGCCTTGTGTATAAGCCTCGTGTAATTCAGGAGTTTCAGCTATTTGTGTCCTGCTGACCACAGCAACTTAAGACTTAAAGAAATAAAATATCCCCAGGCATACCAACCCATGTTAAGGTAGGTTCTCCCTGGTAAATGAGGCAGCACTCCATTCCCAATTTGTTCAGATATCACTGATCACCAGCTGCAACTCACTGAAGTCAGGACCTTTGCATACTTATTTCTACAGCATTTACAACATTCTGTTTCATTGATAAATAATCACCCTCTGAAGTATCAGGTATTCATCTAACGTTTACTGCTTTCCACAGAGGAGCTCAACAGGAAGATTTAAGATCAGGCTACATAAATGCATGGGCATTTTGTGCAGATGGATTTTTAATTACTATTATTTCTCACGAGGCTACTTGTGATTTTAGAAATTAATGATACCAATGCTCAGGTCTAGTCCACATTTTTTTTCTAATTTTCTTCAAGACATTCAAAGTGAAGGAATTGGTTTTATTGTTGTTGTTTGTTTGTTTGTTTTTTAATTTGAAGTAGGAAATGGAAAGTAATAAGGTGCAGGAGAGAGAGAGAAATTGTAAAAGTGGGAGCTGCAACAGCATGGAAACCCCCAGGGACAAACATCAAATGCAATAAGGAACTACGGGACTAGAATATAAACTTGGAAAATTCAATTTCTTTTCTGTAAGAATGGAGGTTTCAAAAGCCATGGAAGGTTTCAGCCATGCTGTTACACCTTTTAGCATTTACTGGACAGAAGTATAAGCATTATACGAAAAAAAATGGACAGTAACATAATAAGGTATTTCTGCGTGTGAAGGAAATATTAAAAATATAAGCTTTCCTTGAGGAAGTTTAGGGTTTTTTCACCACTCAACCTTTTTTCTCTGCTTTTTTCAATAGATGTTTTCCAATAAGTGTTTTTAGTTACCTTCTATTCTTACTAACTTTTATGTTTCAAGTGTTTATAGCTATTTTTATTATTAATGGATCATTTACTACTGCATCTCAAACCCATTAACATACAGCTAACAGGAACAAAAAAATGACAAAGGAATTAACAATAAAATTGAAATGCATTTGATAAAACAAACTCAGACATTTTAAGTGCTAATTTTGGCCTGGAAAACAAAGACAAGGTATTTCACAAAGTTACCATATGTTTCTAAGCAGAGCTAAACTCTTTTCTAGAGTATCAAGTTAGAAAATTATGTAAGTGTAGGGAGCATGTATGATTTATTAGCACACTGTAAAAATTCCACTTCTCTGTTCCCAGTAAACTGATTTCTCCCTGAAATCAATGAAAAGGTGAAAAGATACATATAGTGTCTCAGGCAACTGAATTGAATTCTCTGGCATAAATCAGAATTTTGGCCATAAGTTAATTTCTTGTTGGAGGTAGGCTTCTCACATAATTTCTCTTTTGATGTCAATTTGTTCAGCCTTCTCTTCATAATCAGTTTATTAATCAATCAATTAATTGACCCTTCTGATTCTTGATGACACACAAGCCATCCCATGATAAATATAACAACCTTCTCTAAGGAGAACAAGAACTGAGGAAATGGAAGTAAGCATACCAAAAATCAAAAATGTTTTATGCCTTCTGAGCTTCCTGTCATCACCAAGGTAAGACCATGTAGATGTTTAAGAGAACTAAAATGGACTTATATTTACTTTGTATCAGAAACAGTAAAAGGGAGAGAGGGATGTTCTGCTCAAAATGAACCAATAGGCAGAATAGGAGATGAGGTGTAAAGCATCACTCTGTTATTCCCCTCTACCCACCTTGCACATCAGGTGTAGGATAGTCAGGGTTTGGCAAGGTATCTTCCTCTCTCCTGTGTTCTTCACAATTCACAAACTGAAGTTACAATTCCAGTCCTGGGTACTCCACTAAGACTTCCTATTTTTCTACATTATGGCACTTTTATATCCTTCAAGGGCTTCTACAAGTGAGTACAGAGGGAGTAGTACTGCACTATGTCACATGTGGTGCAGAATGGCAGCTAACTGGTGCAGATCTTGAGGAACAATGCAGGGAGGGAAGGCTGCTCCAAAACAATGTCCTTGTGTGTCCTTACAGGAGTATGAAACCAGTTGTTTAACATGTACATCATAAAGAGCTGCATCAACCAAAAATGCTGCATAAACTAAATTATGTGCATCAGAGATGTGTATCTATCCAGAAAGTTTAGTTACATTGGATAAGATCTGATTCTGTTCTGATCTGTTCTGATCTTTCATGTGAATTTAGCTCAAGGTCAAAAAAGACAGGAAAGCTGGTTTAACATTTGAGAAACTGTCAAGAATCCCACTGGTTATTTTCATCCCTCTAATTTCTTTCAGCTCGAGTAAGAAGGGTAAAGTCGCCTGCAAAATCTTTGTTCTCCAGAGCATTCTCAAAATACATGCTACTATGAGCAGTCACTTAAAACCTGCATTGATATTCTCTGTATTTTATTTCTTACCCTTGTGAAACTAAATATGCTGATCTCTACATTAAATGTGTTCTTCCTATGATACACAATTTAAAAGATAGTTAATGTGGGACATACAGTGATGGGCTGTTATGGTATTTAAGCCAGAAATAATTTTCTAGCTATGGTAACGGCAGTGCCAGAAAAGCAGAAAGCTTTGTCATACACAAAATTCTCATCTGCTGAAATCATACCAACCCATGAAGGAAAAACAGAACTTGTCACAGCCACGGTTATTATAAATCCAGATATTGCATTCCCATGAAATATCAGAAAAACAGGCACTGTAAAAGAAGAATGCACATGATAAAGACTAAAATTCAAAAGGTCAATACCAACCCCAAGGCAATGAAAGGAGGGGCCACGAGTGAATAATATACATTCTGACAAATACAATTTAGCAGTAAATGCATCTGAATCTTCTTCTATGGCCTATACATACCTCAGAAAAATTATCAAAAAATACACCTAGGAAGTATTTTCAGATACTCTCCAACAATGATTTATGAGCTGTGTTTATTACAGTTTTGTTTATTTTTAAATGTTGAAATTGAAAACCTTACCCTTTTCTTTTTTTTGTAAATCAGTTCATTTCTCATATTTAAGCATGGTACCAAGACTTACTGCAGATAACCACTCAGCACATTTGCCCAAAGCAACACATTCAGATTAAAAAGGTCTGACACAGGACAACTTTGGGAGAATCAGAAGCTATTTTCTCAACAAGCTACAAGCATTTGACAAGTGCCAGCTATTAGGGGAAATCCTTGTTACTAGGCCTACATCAAAGCTCCTTTGATAAAGAACAGCTTTCACTTCAAATAATCCATGTCACTGCAATTTTGTTATTTAATTCTACTACTGCATTACCCAGCACTCAAAACCAGAGCTGAACTCATTTATGCCAAGAGATAGTCTGCTCTGCAGAGAGCTAATTTTCTGCTGGAGCACATTTTGTGTGCAGTGTGCCCGGTGAAGCCCAGCTTCCTGTGATGCCTGGTTCACATCTGCACAGGCTTGGGAAGTTCAGCATGAACATCTCCTCCCACTTTGGATACAGAGAAAGAAGGTCTCCTTCTTCAGTGACACCTTTTTTCATAAATACTGTCTATTTACCTTCAAGGTATTAATATTATTGATAAAGACACAGGAACTGTTTTGTCAGATCAGAACTGTACCCAGAAAACTGTATCATGTCTGGCAGCAAACAAGGACTTGTATTTCAGAAAAAGAAGTTCCCCATTTCAAATTCTGTTTCCTGTCTTTGGACAAAGCAAGTCACATTAATAAAGGTAATCTTAAAACAACCTCCACATTCCTCCTCAGGCTCATTTCTGCAATGACACTGCTGGTAGGCAGGCTACTGAAGATGCAAGTTGTTTGTTAGTGCTTCAATAAAATGTTCACCTTAAAAAAAAAAAAAAAAGGCAAAACCCAAAACCAAACCCCCCAAAACACTAGAACACAGAAAACCCCAAACTCAAAGTCTTTTGGTGGTGCAGCCAGATAATTCAGATAATTGATGAAATTTCTTAATTAAAAATACAATGGCTAGAAATTTCTAAAACGTAACCTTTCCCTGAGCTTTATGACAAGCTTTGCTGTGCTACTAACAGTCTTTGTAAGGGTATGTGGAATGCAAAAGCATCTGGTTCACTGGGTTGGTTCAGAATAAAAGACGACAAGAGGGCAAGTGATCTATGAAACACACACAGGTGCACAAGATTTGCTGAATAAGTAGATGGTAACGAAGACAAGAGTGGGGAGTAGAGGCTTTGAGGCCATTAAAGGAGCTGCCCAGGAAGGCACCCTGAAGGGGGTCTGTCTGAGCTTTGTCTCTGGTAAGAATAGGAAAACGTGATTATCCATGAGTACCACAAGATATTTGAGGAGGTGTATAGCACTGTGCAAAATTTCTTATGGTGTATCAGCAGGAGTCTGCAAAACTTTCTACGGGATGTTCACAGAACTGGCCAAAGACAGGGAAAGGAAGGATCAAGGAGGATCTAGGAAGACACGTGGGAAAATGAGATGTAAGGGAACTCACATGTGAGCTGGCAACATTCAGTACATTTGTCTTACTGAGCTCTCTGTCTGATCACAGCAACTAGTCCTGTCTTTTTATAAAGATTGTTTCTAACTTTTCCTTTGCACCTAAGTATCCTGTCCCAGTGAGGATGTGTAATCTGCTCACCAGATTTAAACTGGACTAGTCAGTGAGTAGGAGACACACATACATGCACAGGAGGGCCAGGGTCCAGGAATGGGCATTAGATAGACCGAGGGGCCATGGGGATTTGTGAATGAGGTGTTCTGGTGAGTACAGGCAGTGAGGGTGTGTGAGTGATCACCTGGGCATTTCAGTCCTGTTCAGCTGGAGAGGGAGCAGCACTTCACTCTCTGAACGTGCATTATGTGTCATTTCTGGTAGAGTTCTGTGTGCTGTGGTAGTCTGACTGGCTGGCTCTGTTAGTGCCCTCTGTGTGTACCACGCTTGTCCAGGACACATGGGAGCATAAGAATCCTGCTGGGTCCAGAGAGTGTATGTGGATGGGTTTCAGCAGCCAGAAACAACAAACCCCAGGTACCACAGAAGTCTGGATTCAACACTTCTCATAATATCCCTAGGCTTATTTTTTTAAAAAATCCACTTTACAGATGGCTCATGGGAATAGTAAAAGATTTGAACTTGGAAGGAATATGATGGATTTTAGTTTATGAAAAATACTGTCAAAATATGAAAGAAAATGCTGAAAGAACTGTACTTCACTACTATAGTAGTCTTAGAGACCTTATTTTTAATATTTTAAATTTATTAAAAATAAATTTTAAAAGAATTGCATACATATGAAACATAATTGTACTGAAAGTAGTTTATCATCCGATTAATGCCATCTTCTCACCAATGAAGAAGGAGAACTCTGTGCTGTGTTTTGCCTGTTAGCCAGCCTTATGAACACATTCCACATATACCAACTACATTACAACTTGTCTGTGATTATACTGTTTACCAAAGGACAGTATCTCATTACAATGGTATTTAACACCCTACTCTGGATTATATCTTACTTTGCACTTAGTTCAAAAACTAGTTCAATCTCTTATTTACTTGTTTTTAATTTTTATTTCCGTTCTGTAATAGCAGCTGTTACCACTGGAGATTCCTCATTCTAGCTGCAAGGTGTGGAAAGTGTTCTTAACATGGAATAAGTGCCTGCCTTTGGGCAATTACTTTGTTGTCATCACACACACACAGAACGCAAAAACAAACAAGCAAAAACCTACCTGAAGAAAAAATTTTTTCTCTAGCAAGGTTTTACTTTGGAGTCTTGCTGAATGTTTTTGTCTGACATGTTCAACAATGAAACTGCAGTTAGATAGGAAAACTGAATCATCATGGCATTATGGAAACACACCAGCTACAGGACTGAAGTTTAATGAAGACTTTTATATGTAAGACTATGTCTAATTATGAATTCAACATTTCACTTAGCTCATAATAAGGCATATATCCATGTATGTTCATGATACCCAGGAGCACACACAACTGTCCCCTGAAGACAGCTGGAAAGAAGGATTCAATGGCAGAAAAATATTGTCAACACAACTGGATCCATGGAAAATATTCTCAGTCACCTGTTCTTTGCACTTTTCATCCTAAGTGCTTTAAAATACTTTTCCATGTAAACACTTGAATTTCTAGAATAGTAATCATTTTCTCTTGACACTAACTAACTTACTTGGAAGCACTTATTTTCCATGTCTATTTGCTAGCAAAAAGGCCAATATGACAGCTGAGTATTTGCTTAAATGATCTTAGAGCAGCCTGACTGATTACAACAAACTGGCAGGTGCTTGCCATGGTTTTGCTTGCAGTACAGTTGTTCCAGGCAGAAAGATGTCTCCTGTGGAACCTGCATAGCAAGACAAATGTCTCCAATTATCATTTTGATGGTGTTAAGGTATCACATCCTCTTGCCTGACTAAAACAGGGGCATTAAGTTTGGTTTCTTAATGGCAGATGTCCGGTGTGTTCAAGTTTTGTGTTGGATAGGGAGGAGTTTGTGCACTTTTTCAATGACAGCTGTGCCCCCAGATTGCAGTGCAATTAAGTTGTCTTGGAAAAAAAATTAAAATGTAGAATATGTGCTTTTCAACTTCAGTTCTGTGCACATTGAACTTAAGATTGATGTAGCCAATACAGGCAAACAATATAAATGGGCACTGACTAAGCCTTCCTAAGTATTCCTAAGCCCTCCAGGTAACAAGCGTCAGGATGAGAGGATGTAGTGTTAAGCTGTGCCAGGAGAGGTTTAGATTAGACATTAGGTGAAATTTCATAACACAAAGAGCGACTAGACATTGGAATGGACTGCCGAGGGAGGAGGTGGACATCTTTGGAGATGCCCAAGACTGAACGTGGCACTGAGTGCCACGGTCTGGTTGACAAAGTGGTGCTGGATCCTATGTTGGACTCGATGACCTCAGAGGGCTTTTCCAAGCAAATTGATTCTGTGATTCTGTATGCTGATGTGTGATTAAACTACAGTCTCTGCGACAGCAACTGTAATTTTATCAGTACAGTGAACTAACAAAAAAAGAAAACTCGGCATTTCTTATCTTAGCAAAAGGCAGGAGCCAGCACAGCACCGCAGAACAAGGGGCAGTGAACCAACCCTGAGATTACCCGTGTGCAGGGCACGACGGGCAGGCGGGACCCTCCGGGAACAGGGCAGCTGCCCCGGCCGGTCCCGGCTCTCCGGGGGAGGCCCCGGCGCTGCCCCGGCCCGTCCCGGCTCTCCGGGAAGGCCCCGCCCGGGCCTGGCGCAGCTTCCGGGGCAGCCGCGGCCGTTCCGGGCGGCGGCGCGGACGCCATGGGGGTGACGAGACAGAAACACGCTAAGAAGATCATGGGCTTCTACAAACACAACTTCCAGTTCCGCGAGCCCTTCCAGGTGCTGCTGGATGGCACCTTCTGCCAGGCCGCGCTTCGCAACAAGATCCAGATCCGGGAGCAGCTGCCCGGGTACCTGGACGGCGCCGCGCAGCTCTGCACCACGCGGTACGGCGGGGAGCGCGCTCCGGCTGCCGGGCCGGGGGAGGAGGTGGCGCTGGGGCTGAGGGTAACTTGCAGGAGGCTGGGAGCATCGCTCTGACCCAGCTGCCTTTCCGAAAGTGGCACGAACTGCGGGGCCAGCGGTAACCCCGCTGTGTGAGGGAGGGCCGGGTGGGTCTCTTCCCACCCGCAGCGTCTGCTTGGCGAGGTGGTAACAGCTGGGGCAAGCGGCGATCTCCTGGCCTGGAGGGAGTTCCTGCCTGGCCGGAGCTGCAGCCTGCCAGTGCCGGGTTGTTTCCAAATCAGCTCTTCGCAAGGGAGGACAAGGATGGGCTAGACAAAGATATGGAAGCAAAGCATGCACACTACATATTGAAGTTGCCTCCAAGTTGTCTTTGTTATTACTTGATTAGGTATAGGGTATATGTTAAAATACAAAAATATGTTACATTATATATCTGCAATAACAGAATAGCCAACTGCCTACTATGGAGGCAAGTAGTGAAAATACCAGAAAGAGGTTTACCCTAGGCTCAAAAAAACACACTGAGCCTTCTTGCACAACGTATGGAACTGTATACTTTTTATACTTTATACTATTTATACTTCTAAACAGTATAAAGTATTGAGTCATGTCCTTAGCTGTGAAAGGTTTGGGAATTGCTTTGATCCAAACTATTCCTGTCATGCTGAAACGTCACTTCTTGCTTCTTTTGTCAGCAATATCTGTTGGTCATTTTGACCAGCTTCCACTTAGGCCACTGAATGGACATGTTTTCTCTGATGTCAGAATACTGAGTTGCTGAGAGAGCACCTCAATGTTATGCAAAGAGCCTTGCAGGGGAAAGGAGCTGGCTCACTGTGACCCCCAGGTAGGGTCTCACTAGGGTGGAGTAGGGGGGGAGAATCCTCTTCCTCACCTTGCTGCCTGCGCTGCTTTTGATGAAGCCCAGGACACAGCTGGCTTTCGCATTGCCAGCCCATGTTGAGCTTCTTGTCCACCAACAAACCTCCCAGGTCACTCTTGTCAGGGCTGCTCTCAATCCATTCTCTTCCCAGTATTTGTGCTTGGGTTGCACTGACTCATATACAGGACCTTGCACTTGGCATTGTTGAACTTCATAAGGATTACACAAGCCCATCTGAAGCCTCTCCAGGCCCCTTCCCTCCAGAGTGTCAACAGCACCACACAGCTTGGTGTCTATGGCAAACTTGCTGAGGGTGCACTGGATCCCACTGCCCATGTCACTGATAAAGATGTCAAATGTCCCAATACCAACCCCTGAGGAATGACACTTGTCACTGGTCTCCATTTGGACATTGAGCTGTTTACTGCAACTCTTCAACCCTGCAGTAAATCCATATCCAACAAGAGATACATGTGTCAAATCCATGCCTCCAGTGTAAAGACAAGGATGTCGTGTGGAACAGTGTGCAGAGCTTTGCATAAGTCCAGTTGGGTGACGTCTGTTGTCCTTTTTTTATCCATCAGCACTGTAACTCTGTCACAGAAGACCACCATATTTTTCATGATTTCCCCTTACTGAAGCCATGTTGGCCTTGTTTTCCTCACACCTTATATAGTTTCCAGGAGGAAAGTATAATGCTCCATAATCTTGCCAGGCACAGAGGTGACCCAGATCTTTTATTTCCATTTTAAAAAATAAATTACATCTTCAAGTTTTATAATAAGTTAATTTTAAAATAAATTATATTTTAAAAATAATTTTATTTGTTAGTTGGTGGTTCATATGCTTGGTGGTATTCAAGCATAAATTTAAGGACTCAGCACTGTCACTGATGTGAATTATTTTTAAATCATTTAATATATTTTAATTTTATTACTGGTTAATCATGTTTACAACCAAGAAAACCTTGCTGATGTTTTCAGAGGGCTGTTGCTTTTGGACTTCTGGTGCCATTTACAAATCATAGAGCCTGAACAACTGGGCATTGCTCATTCCTAAGTAACCCACATCAGCCTTTTGCTGTTGTAAAAAATATGAGGTTTTTTTTGTTGTTGTTGTTTAAAAATTACTGTCTCTTTTGGTTTTCAGATGTGTTATAAAAGAACTTGAATCACTGGGGAAAGCGCTGTATGGAGCAAAATTAATTGCCCAGAGATTTCAAGTTCGAAACTGTTCTCACCATAAGAATCCTGTGAGTGGTTCAACCTGTTTACTTTCCATGATTGAAGATGGCAACCCTCATCACTTCTTTATTGCTACACAGGTAAAAGCTCATGGGAAATGTAGCTCCATTTCTTTTGAAGTGATGTTTTGATACCTAAGGATAAAGAAGCCTACAGTAACCTTGATTATGAGGTTTTTAAATAGTTTGTGGGAATTAATCATGTAAAGCCTTACTTGCTCTTTAATGTATTTCCTAATAACGAAGCAGGGAATCTTTTCTCCTACTTGAACAACTAGATTTTTTTTACTTTGTAATGATATTGCTTAGTTTAGCTGAAAGAGTATGCAAACATACTGACTACGTATTGACATGTAAAAAACAACTGGTGAATGTTAATTTGCATATTGCTTGTGTGTGCATCCCCTTCTATGAACTGCTTCGCACAGTACTCTGAAAAATTAAATTAAGTGTTAGCATCCATATAACTTCAATTTAAAGACATTTTGAACTAAAAAATAAATAACTATACAAATAAAAAAGGCATTTTTTTCTTGGATTTGTTATTGGGACTGCATGTATAAATGATATACAGTACCTATAAAAGAGTTTATAGTAGAATTCTTTATAGTTATGTAAGTTACAGGAGTTTAAAAATTATTTTGTACAGAAAAAATTATGTTACTTCTTGTGGTGTGGTGGTCTGCATACAAGTGAATTGGGACTTTTTCCTCAAAAATGTATGTATGCATATACATGCAGGAAAAAGGAAAATGTTGGTAAATTTTGCATCAGAAGTACAGCTAATCAGGAGAGAAATTGAAATTTAGTTGATCTGAAAGGCACTGCCATGTATATCTCCTAGATTAAGTTTCTTATCTTTTTCATAATGTAATTTATCTTCATAGTTTTGTATTAAAAGGTGCATTTGAATTGCAAATACCATTTCATCTGAAAATATTGACTAAAGTGTTTAATTTTGCAGGACCAGGACTTATCAAACAAAGTGAAAAGGAAGCCTGGAATTCCTCTCCTCTTTATTATTCAGAACACTATGGTGCTAGACAAACCTTCTCCTAAATCTTTAGCATTTGTTCAAAAGTTGCAGACAAATCAGCTTGTTCCAGAGTACCAAAAACAAAGTATTGTGGAGCTTAAAGAAAAAGAAGGACTAGTAAAGCAAGAAGGTGAAAAGAGAAGAAAACGCAAAAGGGCAGGTGGCCCCAATCCTCTCAGCTGTCTGAAGAAGAAAAAGAAGAAAACACAGGAGGGTCAGGAGCCTTCTGCTGAAAAGAAGAAAAGAAGAAAAAGAAAACGAAATAGAGTCAAAGCAGAAGCCATGCAGTCAGTGCAGAAGAGTGAAGGAGAATAAACCCATCTTTGCAGACAACACAGAATTTGAACATTGTTTGAACTTTGAAAAAAAAATTAATATGCAGTCATATGAAATTGAGTTGTCAATATTAAAATTTATTTTTATGAGGTGGTACTGCTTATTACTCAGTATCTCAGTATTTGCAGGTTATTGTCCTAATAATTTATTCTGTTATTTAGTATTGGGTTTGTGACAAAATATTTAGGAACCATCGTATTTCATTATTCTCTCCAGCATCACAGTTTGTGTTAAAATTCATATGCTATGTAGCAGTTTTTTAGAAATGCTTCTTGGCCTCCATTTGGATTTCAGTGGGATAGTAGACTTCTTTCTAAATTGAGATTGCTAATCTTAATAAAACTAGTTTTTACAGCTGGCCTGTTAGAGATTATGAAACTGACCTAAAATAACACAATAGTTTATTTATCTCTGAATACAAAAGTTAACTCTTGCAAAGAGTTGCCCTCAAAAGCCCTGTCCAGCCTAAATTTCTCTCTAAGTACCATGTGAACCAATACGTCTCTTGGTGTTGATCTTTATTTATTAAGAAAATCACTGAGGGTGTGCAATTGTGTTGTTATTCCTGACATTATAAGGGCATCTCTAGTCTTGCGTATTTCACCTGTAGTTTATTCTTTATTTTTAATAGGAAAAGTGCAACTTAAAAATGCTGAATCAAAGCATTGGTAGCACCTAATGCCATCACAGTAGCAGAGCTGTGCAAGACTCCTGGAATACAAACAGCTGAGGGTGATGGTACTCAGGCTCTGATGACTGTTCTTCTGTTCTGTAAGGTTAGGAACAGATCAGAACTGGGTTGGAGGAGAGTTGTGGTTTAACCCCAGCTGGTAACTCAGACCCATGCAGCCATTCACTCAACTTCCCCTGCGTTGGGATGGAGAGAATCGGAAGGGTGAAGTGAGAGAACTTGTGGGTTAAGATAAGGACAGTTTAATAAGGAAAGTAAAAAGAGCGTGCAAAACACAAGCAAAGCAAAACACAAGCAATGCAGAAATAGGAATTCATTCACAGCTTCCCATGGACAGGCAGGTGTTCAGCCACCCCCAGAAAAGCAGAGCTCCATCAGGTGTAATGGTGACTTGGGAAGACAAACACCACTCCAAATGTCCTCCCACCTTCCTTCCCAGCTTAATATGCTGAGCTTAATGCTATGTGCTATGGAATATCTTGGATCAGTTGGAATCAGCTGCCCTGCCTGCGTCCCCTCCCAGCTTCTTGTGTCCCCCTGCCTACTTGCTGGTGAAGTGAGAAGCAGAAAATGCCTTGACTGTGTAAGCACTGCTCAGCAATAATGAAAACATCTCAACACTTATGCACAAATCCAAAAACACAGCTACTATGAAGAAAACTAACTACCCCCGCCTAAAGCAGCACAAGGAGAGTGTTTCTAAAATGGTTTCAAGCACCTGATTTTCTATAATAGCTATTGCTCCCTCTGCCTCCTTAAATGTTTGGTGGCATTAGAGTCTGAAGTGAGTGACCGAAATGACAGTAGAGAGATGTGCGGCATAGCACATGCTGTGGCATCACTGTGGTCTCACAGTGTTCCCAGTCATCTCTTGCCAGATTTTTAACTTTTCTCAATGCATTTCTTCTTAACTGAGATGTTCTTAAAAGGAAAGCTTTCTGCTTCTTGACCTACATGGGTTTAAACTGTGTGTTCTAAACAGTTCTTCTGTGTATCATGCATTTGCAAAGTAGTTCTTGCGCATTGTCTGCACAGGTTCGTGGCTATCTGGAGCACATAGCTATAATCTGTGACACTTTCTGTTGGCTTTTCAAATTATATAGACAGTTGTTTCACAGAGTTTGAGAAACAGCTTGAGTGATGGGAGTTGGCCAGTCTTAGCAGACTCTGCAGGGTCACATCTGGCCAGCACAGGGAGGTGCATGGTGTGCTCTGTACTCGCAGCACGGGACACTGCTGCAGCCCCAGCCCAGGCCTTCCTTGCAACACAGCTGTTAGGAGCAGGCTGTGCCTGCATTGTTCTGTGTGAGACCATAAGCATCTTCGGAACAGACTGTGAGAGACAGAAGCAGGGCAGAAGGGTGCCATAGTCAAGATGAAAGCCTTAATTGAAATTTAAAACAGTCACGCTCATCGTGGTGTTGTTCCCGCACTGATTGCTGAAGTGAGTTCTGAGGAGAAATTTAGTAACTCCTAGAAATACCTTAATGCAGCATATTTGTTTGACACCTTTCTCAAGCTGTCATAGTCCCTATACCTTCACTTCTTTGGGTACAGTCCCATATTAATGTATTTTTTCTTCTCATTCCTCCATAAATACTGCTTATATTTCTTCCCCCTCCCAAAACCCACCCACAGACATCACTGCTGTAAGTAAAACTTGGAGCAGACAGCAGAGTTGGTTCACCACCAAAATCTCATTCTGAGTCAAAAGTATATTAAAACCCAGAAACTTTACTAAAAATATTGTTTTAAAAATAGAGCAGAAAACACCCTAATTATTTACAGCAGTCCCTTTCAGTGTCATTGAAACACAAAGCTTAAATTCACCTTTTTTAAAAGACTGTGAACAGACACAAACATAATTTCTGTAAAAAAAAGAGAATATTTTAACAGTCCTCTAAATACTCCCACCTTAAGGAATTTAAAACAGCATTTATCTGTTTCCTTAGCATTTGAACACAAACTGACTCGTGGTGCTGCCATTGGGAAGAACTGGAATACAAAGGGAGTGAGAAACTGTAAAATTTATCTGCCGCATACGTGCAACTCTCCCCTGCGTGGTAAGTAATTTGTCTGTGAGCTTTGGGAGAGAGCTCCCACCCAGGCAACAAGCAGAGGCTATCAGACCATGTGTTTTACCACTTTGCAGTTTGAAAAGAAGCCCACCTAGTTTCCAAGTGAAGCAAGTCCAGCTGACTGGCTGTGTTTGTACCGTTAAATCAGTAACCCTGAGAGCAGCCGGTCACACCGAGCCCAGGGCAGGGCTGGCTCCGTGGTAAGTGGCTCTGCCCAGGCTGGCTCTGCCCGGGCTGGGCTCTTGCAGCTCACACCGCTGTGGCTGCCGGCGAATGGTCCCTGCGCGTGCTTTCGGGCTGCACTGACTCTGCCTGCCGGGTTCTGTGAGGTTTAGCTGGCCCAGGCTGTGAACCTTGGCAAGTCCCTCTAGGAATTCAGCAATGTGAATCTCTAGGAGCATCCCTAGGCCTGTGAGAAACACCACTGTGGGAGCACCCACAGAGCCAACTTTGCTGTCATAGGTGTTCACTCCATGTACTACCCAAAATGCCACTGCCTTATTTATCAATAAAAAGTCTGGAGCTGTGGCCACAACTCTGCTATAGACAGGGTTCCCAATATAACTGTTCTCATGAAGTTTAGGATTGTTTTGCTCTAGGGTGTTAGAGAGACTGGTTCAGTTTTGAAACTACAGAAGCCAGAGGTAAATCAAAAGGAGCTTGATCAAAAACTTCTTTGGGGCTATTGATTTCCTTCTTTCTCAGACAGTATAAAAATATACCCCAAATCCTAGGCAGCAGCTCACTAAGTCTTTTTTTTTCTTTAAAAAGACAGGGAAATAACCAGTGTTATACAATACAATGTATGCTACATGTGCAGAGTAATAGAGGAAGAAAACAATCAGCCACAGTCTGCAGGGCATTAATGTTGAATTTAGGATGGAGTCTCATCTACAAGCAGCAGAAGATATTTACCTAGACTGCCTGCCAATTCAATTGGCTGGATTTATATGTTAGTGTGATGCAGTACTGTACAACAAATCACTCCCTGGGCATCTGTTAATGACACTAAATAGATGAGTTAATTAGAAGCTTCTGGAAGCTGGGATGTTTATGAATCATTAAAGTAAATATGAATATGGTATGACTTGAGGAATAAATACATTCTGGTGGTGAAAATAAAATAGGATGTCCAGATCAGTCCTGCTCATTTGTTTTCAGCTACACTGATACAGTGTGAATGACTTCTCCATCAGCTTTATAGTGCTCCTGGAGTTTCTTGAACATGTTCTGTCAGATACAAGATGAAGAACATCGGAACAATACCATTATTTATATTCACTGCATCTTTCATATAGAAGTTTCACAAACAGCTACTGTATATTTCATACCTCTGTGTGGGCGTAATATCTCACACAGGGAGCAGCCAGAGATACGGGAATGAACAAATAAGAGCCCCAGCAGGTGTTATCATTTACAATTTAAGGGAGAAAAATTGCGGTGTTCTGAGAGAGAATGACAAAAAGCAAAAGTTTTTGTACCCGGAGAGTCAGGAGTGAGAGAGAGACTGCACCTTGTGATTTAGGAATAGCCTAACTAATGCCAGGAAAGGGGCTTGTGATGTATTTCTGGTAATTACTATGTCTGTGCACTCCAAGCCCCAGATTTGTCTCAGAGAGCTCAGCTGTCTGCGTAGAGGCAGTCATTTTGTAAAAGTTGCTACAGCTTGTTATAGAAGAGACAGGCTGGGCTCCCTCAGGGGGACTTTGTTTTCTGATTTCTTCTCCTGCGGTTGTGAGGGAGAGAATGCAGCTGTGCTTTGTGTATGGATACAGGGAAACAACGAAGCTGTTAACAAGGGTCCAATTAAAAACAACCCAGAGCCGAGAGCTAGAAGGAAGAAAAAAGACAATGTATTAGACACTGAGATTTAAAGAAACCAAGGAAGAGAGAAAAAAATATATATGAGGGTTTCATGGTGTTAACTGGAGGAAAGAATTGGTCAGCAGTGAAAGGTGAACCAGAAATGGCTCAGCAGTCAAGGAGAGTAGGGAGCACAATAATAAACCATAAACAAGCTTTTTTAAAAATCTTTCTAATTACCTTAAGAAAACCTCATTACCCTTTGTGGCTCAGTTTCTGCCTTTTCAAAACAGCAAGCTGAACTGACTCACTGATCTGCTCACAGATCCTGTGCTGATAGCCCAAGAAGTCCTGCAGAATGTCAGTCTCATGCCACCAAACACTTTGTGTCTTTATGGTTTTTCAGTATCACTCACTTTGCAGCACTGCAGGTTTGCAGCCAAATCATTCTGCTGTAGAGTTTGCCTGACCCTGCACGTGGCTCACTGCCCAGCATGCAGCTATTACATCCAGGAGCAACCCTACTCATGCCATTACTGATAGGGTTAATTGCTCCTGAGGGTACTCACAGCTATACTCTGGGATAGCCAGCCAGCAGTTCTGGCATGTTATGGGTTCTTTTTAAAGTCTAATCTCCTTCCAAGAACTCAGTAGGGGACCTCAAAATTTTCTTGTTGCAGTCTTGACTTATGGTTGATCCAGAATGATCTTGTTGCCATATTAATTCCTCTGGGGCCAAAGATGCTACTGATCTGACTCTTCAGGGTGGATACTCTTTCAGACTGTCTTGGAGGAACACAGGAAATTTTTCACTTTGTGAAATGGCACCCACTTTGACAGCCAGGTTTTCAGAAAAAACTAAGAGAACAAACACTTTTCTAGAATTCCTGGCTCCCCCTTTCCACCCTGACCTCTCTTTCAGCTCTGAAAAATATAAGCAGGGCTGTTCTGGGATGGTCCAAAAATCTGTCTCAGCCAGCATCACGCCTCCAATAGTGGCTGAATGTTGTTCTCAGGAGTAGAATGAAAATTGACAAAACATCCTCTTGGTGCTTCCCCAAATGACTTTCCAACTTTCTGACAATTTATTAGGGAGTTCCTGACCCAAGAAAAATATTTTGTTTTTAACAGCACACAATGAATTTCTGTTTCATTAATTTGTTCAATCTCTCCTTGAAACCATGTAAACTTTAAACCTCTAATTTTCTGTGGCAAGGAGTTGCATAACTTGAACACATCTTATGAAAAATACTTTCATGTGTCAATTAAGCATCTGCTGCCTACCACCTGGCCCTTATAACAGGTAAAAGTTTAAGGAGTCATTCCTTAGTCATTCTTCCCATGCCACTTGTGCCTGAATAGACATCTGTGATATTTCCCCTCATTCATCTCTTTTCCAAGCTGAAGTGTCTTCGGCATCACAAACAGCAGTGCCTAAAAGAAAAGCAGATTCAGCTTAGTCAGGCACACTTGAGAAAACCACAGTCTCTGCCTTCAGATGGATGTTCTTCAAGGAAGAGTGTGGACAGGAAGAGTCTTGTGAGAAAAGGTGAAGGACAGGAACTCTGCATTCAGCTCTTTGTTTGTTACAGACTCCATGGGTGCTTGAGCTGAATGCCACTGCCCTTGAACATGTCTGGGCTTCTTGCCGGTGGAACGACAGAGAATGCGCTTCCCTGAGCTCCCAAGCTCTCCCGAGACTGGCATTCACAACTCAACTGGCTACTGTGCTTATACTGTTCTAAGAGCCCAGTCTTCACCCAATACACAATAAATCCTAAATATAACTCAGCTGCACACTAGACTTAGGATTGTATCCCTATACCCCAAAATTAAGATGTAAGTGATAATTTGAATAAGGCAGAATCATAGAACAGCCCAGGTTGGAAGGAACCTTGAAAGATCATTTGGTACAACCTTTCACAGAACAGGGAGCCTAAATGAGATTATCTAGTTCAATGATGTCTGAAAAACCTCCAGTAACGGGGACTCCATACCATCCCTGGGGAGGTTGTTTCACTGAATGATTGCTCTTTGTGTAAAAAATGTCTTTTTTATGTTGATATGAAACCTCTGCCAGAGCCACTTGTTCGTGTTGCCCCTTGTATTCTCCATGTGGATCTTTGTGAAGAGGCAGCGTCCTCTTGTAGTCACCCTTTAAACACAGTGATGGTGTGACTCTCCCTAAGCCTTCTCCAGGAAAAAAAGACCTAACTCCTTCAGTCTTCCCTCACAGAGCAGGTTCTCCTGCTCTCTGATAATCTTCATGGCCCCTCTTTGGACCCTCCCCAGTCTGCTTTCATCTTTCTTGAATTGTGGGGCCCAGAATAAGACACACTACTCCAAGTGCAGCCTGACAAGCACTGAGTGGGATGGTGAAGTCCCTACCACTGCAAGTTAAGCCTCTGCAGATACAGCCTAGGCTCCAACTTACCTTTGTGGCTGCAGCCACAAATGCTGACTCGTGGTCAGCTTGTCATCCACCCCCAGGTCCCTTCAGTGATGCTGCTCCCCAAGCACAGATCCTGGCCTGTTCCGGGCTCTTTGGTTATGTTGTCCCAGGTGCAGGACCTTGCACTTGTTAAACTTCATCCAGTTCTTGCTCTCCTGCTCTCCCAGCCTGCCCAGGTCTCTCTGAGATGTCTCTCCCTTCTGACATGTCCCCCTCACCATCTAGTTTGGTGTCATCAGTAAACTTGTTGAGGCTTCTTTCAGTCCCATTATTCAGATCATTTATGAAGATGTTCAGCACCACAGGGCCCAGTGTTGATCCCTAGGGGATCCACCCCTGATTTCCATGACTTTTCAATTAGTATAGACAGTGGCCTTGCACTGAGAAGTAGCTAATTTCCCTGCCATGTTTAGCAATGGTCCTGTGTCTTACCTGTGATTCTGCTTACTGGTCATGTGTCTGAGGACCCATTTCTTGTTGTTCTTGACATCTCTGGCTAATTTCAGGTCTAGTTGAGCCTTAGCTTTCTTGACTGCCTCTTTGCATACCCTGCCATGGTTCTCATAGTCCTCAAAGGCTTCATGGCTATATGTCCATAGCCAGAATCTTCCCCCAAGTCCCATGTTTGTATTTTTATCTCATTTGTAGGCCTTGCCTCTCAGTATCCATAATGACTTTTCAGAATATGAGTTGCCTGCTTATATTAGATTTTTAAAAATTAATTAAACTAGATATAAAATAAAAAGAGTTCTGCATCATCATTCGAATGCCCACAGAACTGCAGTGTTTCTTTTTTCTTTGTATAGTAAAGAAGTCAAATTTATTGTTGCCCTAAACACAAAGAATACCACTGGTGTTAAGCTTGAGTCAGAGATAACCTTGCATGAAAATAGGTGCTATCAGAACCCAGGCAGGCCTGCCAAGCTTCTGAGAAGAGGATAGTAAAATTAAAATGGGGATATGGCATGCATACAAATCACTGCATTATGCCAGACAGTGGAATTTTCTTCCATGTATTTGGCCTTTTGTGATTTCTGGGGGACTTGTTTTCAAGTCTGTATTTACTTCTTAATGATAGTGAGAGCTAGAACATTGTTATTACATATGCTTGACAATATAAAAATGGTCGACAATTAGCTTCAGTTATGTAGAGTATCTGAGGGCTGTTTAATTTATTAGATTTTTACTTGGTCTCTGTGTGTAATGGACTAGGAAAAGGTAAGAAATAAGGCTGTATAATTAAGCTGAAAAAAATCTTGGTTCCTCCCCCAACTCGTTCCTTTTCAACTAATGAGATTTTTAATTATTATTTTTTAGGGTTGTTGTTGCTGTTGTTATTATTTATAACTTATTTAATGATGTGCTTTAGAATAGTTTTTCGTGGGCACTTGCCAGTTTACTAATATTCACTGCCCACTACCTGATGGTGTCAACAAACACACCATCTGTTCACTTGTGCCTTCCAGAACTCTCTGAAGTAGCTAGCTGACTCAAGCTGCAGGTGGTAGGATTGCTCAAAATACATAATTACCAAACTTCTAAGTAGCAAAACTTTTTTTCATGTAGACTTCTATAAAATCACACTTGATTTTAAGGCTTTCTCAACTACCCTCCAGTTATGCACAAGCTTACCTCCATCACAAACATATCTGATAGTATTATGCTGAAGAAGGAGGCTAATGCCCTCTTTCACATTTTTTTCTGAAGGATTTCTCAGCATGTTTTTTTTCCAGGCCATACTGTATATCCCAGTCCCTGGACACATTTCTCTTGACATCGTGCTCACCTGCCTAGTGATAAGCACCACTTTTTTGTATATTTGAGTGTGTCCCATCTTGGGTCATCCTTCTATCAGATTGTGGACGGGAGACTGGATCTCAAAGCCGCGAGCCCTCACGGAGGACAGTGCTTGAGGCTTGGCCCTTTCGTGGCTGCTGTGCCCTTCCCTTTGGTTACTAATGAATTAATCCCTATTGGAACATGTTCAAAACAGAAATCTCAGCAGGTTACAACAATACTAAAAACAATATTCTATCAAAAGGGGAAATAAAGCAATATTCATGATAGTGGATACTTCTACAGGCTTTTACTTGAATTCTCTGAAACAGCTAGTGTTATTTCTGTGACTGAAGAGTAATTTCTGTGCCATTATGAAATGTAACCCTTGAGGAATTAATTGCATATGTATCTCATATTGAAGTCCTATTTATATGATCAAGCAATCTGGAACAGATAAGCCCCTTCTTGGGAAACCTCTGCTGCTTGACAATATTTGCCTTTGCCTCAGACAGGTTATGCCCCCCGGGACCCCAGGAGCTCACTAAAGCACCATTTGTAATGCAGCGTGACAAATCCCGGAGCCAGGGCGATAATCTCTGCAAACTCTGTACAAACAGTCCCTGTGCCTCAGCAAAAGTGATTAATGGGCTCTGCGGAATCAGCATACGGCCCTCTGCATTAATTACTTGTGAAGGACGCTAACTGGGAAGCCGGAGGTCTGCGCAGGATGTGGGGAGGCCGCGGGCGGGCCCGCCTCCGCTGTGCTGGGGAAGGGGAGCGGGGCAGCCCGAGCTCCCCGGGCCCCAGGGACGGCTCAGGGCCAGGCTGGGGTCCCAGGGCCCCGCTCTGCTGTGCTGGGGAAGGGGAGCGGGGCAGCCCGAGCTCCCCGGGCCCCAGGGACGGCTCAGGGCCAGGCTGGGGTCCCAGGGCCCCGCTCCGCAGGCAGCGGGGACGGCTTGGCCTGGGTGGGCCCGGGACAGGCACTGAACCGCAGCTCTGCTCCACACACATTTCTTGTGCCCTGCTCACACTGGGTGCTGTGGATGAGAGAGAACTTCCGCGGAGCCCGGCTTTGGAGTGGGGTCAGGGAGAGCAGCCGAGGGGACCGGGGGTGGAGGGGACGTGGTCCTTCAGGAGTGACCGCGGTTTGCGATTTTCCCTCTCTCTCTCTGCCATAACTGCCGTGATTTAAAATGCACAGGCGCTTTTTGAATTATTGCAGCTCTGCTGCAAGGACTGAAACTGTGCCAGTTTATCTCCAGGGAAGATCTAAGCCTAAACGTTTTACAGAGAAAGAAAAGATGAGGAGAGAAGCATGTATTTATCTTTCCAGTATGTTCTCTGGGCTTCATCCAAGGGGAAAACTTCTACATCTTGTCTCAAGTCCTTCAAATCCCAGCTAGGGGATTCTGGTTAGAGACCCCCACGGAAAAGTCTTAATGAATTTACCATGCATTTTTTCTAATGCATTTAAAATATGTCAAATTCAGTGAAGTCCACTAACCTGCCGGTATATTTTTCCCTTCTCCCACAGAAGTCTATGACAATAATACCATGGCCTACCCAGCCCTCTGGAGTTACTCAGTGGTGGCAGAGCCTCAGCTGCTCTGCCAGATGTGATGAGTTTGTGCCCAGCTGGCTGAACCCCCAGTCCTTAGACAGTGATTTCAGCTGGAGGAAATAGTTTGGTTATACTGTTTGGTGTGGTCCAGTGACCCTAGAGGACTTCACTGCACTTGGACAGGAACAATATTGATAGTACTACATCGGGGGAGAGCCACCCTGACTAGGATTTGACCCTCCATCCTGTAATAGCCTGTGCTGATGGACATAGGAGGCAAACCGTTCCTGACCCTATGTTATGCACAAGAAAACAAAAGCAGAAGTATCTTTTCCACTTTACATGTGAGGGATAAGAATGACAGCATTTTGGTTTCCTTATCTTGTGTTGATCATAATATCCTAATCCATTCTTTAAAATTGTGCTCATCTGACAGTCATCCTCCTAACTGAAGCAATACACCAAAATGGACAAGCATAGGAAAAGATACCTACAGGGACACTTTGCACAGTAGCATGCTTGGGTAACAAAGGGGTTTGAAACATGGCTAAACAAATAGGACAATTTTACATTTTCCCAAAGCACCCACCACCCATCAGGTGTAACTTGTCATTACACCTGATTTCTGAAGGAACTCAGAAATCTCTGAGTGAGAGCTAGAAAATCAAAAGCTTACAAATCAGATGTGAAGATAGTGCTAAAAATCCTGCAAGCTGTCTGCCAGGAAGTATCTTGAAAAATGTGTCTCTCCAGATTTTACCAGTGAAGCCTGAATTAAATCTCCACTGGTAAAAATTTACTGTTTTCCTTGCATTACTCTGTACTGACAAGAAAGTGCATGAAATGTTTGGAAAACAGCATGGCATCTAGTTTTACAGAGTATAGCCTCCTGAAATTGCCTGGATAAAGACAGGGTAGCAAGTCACAGACACACCAAGAAGGCTTAGGTCTCTCTTCTGAGAAGTAAGACAGCCTGAGTTTTAAAGGGGCTTTAAATAAAACAAGTAATGAAACAAAGTCATTTTTTCAAATTGTTCTGAAGTTTTGCCACATATTTGGCTAATCAGTGGGCACAGAGCGCAGGGACAGCAGGTCCATGTAGGGGCACTTAGTCCAGGTCTGGAGGGAGGATGTTCTGTAGCATCCGTGTGAGTGGCTTTCTATGTGCCACAAATGACTAGATGGACATTTTGTACTGGAATAGCAAATTCAGAGTCATGGATATAATCAAGGAAAAGTGGCTTTAATCACAGGTAATTTTTCCACTTCCAAAGCCACTCAGCAGGAGTCATTGGTACAGGACATGTTTAGCTCTGTGCCATCCACAAGGCAGATGGGTCATGAGAGCAGTACCTGGCAGTTTGCTGATGGGAAGAAGTGCTTGGAGAGGGGAAAGAGCAGATAGCCTGGGGGCAGTGGGTCCTCTTAGTAACATTTATTTTGCAACTCATGGAAGGAGTTTTTTTTCATCTTTGGGAAGTTTATAGCTTTTGTGGTACTTGGAGAGAGCAGTTAACCCAAAACCACTGGCAGCAGCTCAGCATGATGAGGCCATGTTAAAGAGGGACCTTTGAGAGCTCTCTAAATCAGATTTCCTCCAAGTGAAACAGGATGGGATTGCAATGTCTCCTTGGCATGGCCCTGAAACCAAAATGATTTTTCACTGACTAAATAGTTTCATGAGTTGGTTAGACTACAGCCTGCAACCAGAGATGGAAAGGAAGCTGCCTTTTCCTTGAATTCTGCTCCTTTTTCTCACGAGAGCTGAAAACAGGACTAACATAAAGTAATTCTTTTCACTGCCAATCTCCAGTTTGATTACTCACTGCATTAATTTACCAATTCCGTGATTCGAACCCATTGGTTTATTGATTTAGTCTTAATAGGAACACTGATGCAATCATGAGATTGTTCAGTTTTTAATTAACTTTGCAAAATTGTAGCTTATTTACCTTTGCTGCCTTAAAAATGAACTCCCTTGCTTATTTTTCAATAAAACCCATTTCAGTAAAATCCACCACACTGGTTTATTGTGTCAGGCAGCTCCAGGCAACTAGCAATAGGACAAGAGGACACAGGCTGCATCAGAGAAGGTTTAGGTTGGACATTAGGAAGAAGTTCTTCACAGGAAGGGTGATTGGGCATTGGAATGGGCTGCCTAGGGAGGTGGTGGAGTCACCGTCCCTGGAGGTTGTTTAAGAAAAGACTGGATGTGGTACTCAGTGCCATGGTCTAGTTGACAAGATGATGTTTGTTCATAGGTTGAACTTGATGAGGTCTCAAAGGTTTTTTCCAACCTAGTTGAATCTGTGATTCTGTGATTCTATGGATCAGAAATACACATATAGAAGTGTCAACTGGACTCTTCCTTCAGATTAGGATGAATCCATCCTATACATAGAAAGCAGGAAAAGCACAGAAGGCAGCATGGAAAACATAGCTGAGTAGAGGAAAATGACCTTTTTTTCTTCGTACCATTTATTTTTCCAGTAACATACTATTCAATCTCATAATGATTTCTAACTTAATGACTGACAGGTAGAAAAGGTTCAGAAATATGACTTAGGCATGGACAATGACTTAGGCATGGTATCTCACTGGTAGATGAATTTCTAGGTGTCAGACTATTCAGTAGAGTGAATTTAAATAATGGCTTATTTGTACAGTACCTTACAGTCTGCTCTGCCCTCTGTCACATTTGATAAGAAAATAGTCCACTTAGTGTATTGAGATTTCAACTGCAAGCCTCCGCAGAGAGTAATCATACATTCTTAGGGCATTTTCCATCCTGGCTATCTGATGCTATTATTGAACTTTGCAATTTGTTGCCCATGTTTTTTGTAGCGTGATCATACCTTTTTTTCTTTCTCAGCACTCTTTCTGTTCACTGTTGCTCACAGAAATCTCCAAGACTGGTGCCCCAGTACAAAGTAAGGCTGCACAGTCCAGACTTAGACAGGAAGCTCCTACACTTCATCCAGACCTGTGGACTTCATATCTTAGACAGGAAGCTCCTATACTTACTGTGTGCACTCTCAGAAAACCTCTGGTTTTCTCTTTCAGTTTCCCAGGCCCTACAGGTATCATATTTACATCTGGTACTCTTTTTCATTTGAACCAATGCCAAAACAACGTTGAATAGGCTGAATACTTGTACTTGTAGATGATAAGCCCTATGAGTTGGTTCTCCAATGTGATTTTCTGAATGAAAAAATGCATAAAAAGAAGAGGGATAAAGGGTCTATTATCAGCCTAGAAAAAGTAGGATGTTTTTAAATGAAAAGATTGGTAGAAAAGAATCAGAAATTAAGGGAATGTTGATGCATCTCAATTTCAGTCTCCAAAGCTACAAGCAAGAAAGTGAACCACATCTCAATGACCTGTAAAAGAAACTGGGGTATTGACTACTCTGAAGCTGATCTAATGAAATCTTTCCAAGAGATGTGAGCAAACAGCTGGAAGAGGGAAACTGACAGTGAAAAGACCCTGGGATAAATTGCTCATCAAAGTAACAGCAGCTGCAGAAATACGTCAAATTTGTTCAAGTTTCAACAAGAATAGATGACTGCTGACCACTGTGGTGCAAAGGAAAATGTGGCTGCCAAAAACAGTTAAAGGTTATTAGCCATGAAACATCCACAGCATCAACAAAGCAGATCCTCTCTTCTCAGTAGCTCTCACTGGGACTATTGCCACTTCTGGGAGTTTGTGGAATGGAGGAAAACCAGTGACTGGAGGTTTTGCTGATCTGCACATTAACACAGAAGAGACCCTCAACTGATGACAAGGCTGCTCCAAGCAAGACCCTGCTGGTCCTGTTGTCACAGCTGAGATGCACTGGGGAACTTCTGAGACCTGCCCCAGGACTCTGCTGGTTCACTGGATGATGGGGAAGTGTCATGGTTTAACTCCAGCTGGCAACTCAGCCCCATACAGCCACTCAATCAACCCTCCTGGTGGGATGGTGGAAAGAATGGGAAGTGTTAAAGTGAGAAATCTTGTGTGGATTGAGACAAAGACCATTTAATAGGTAAAGCAAAACTGTGCACACAAGCAGAGCAAAACAAGGGATTGATTCACGCCTTCCCATGGGCAGGTGGGTGTTCAGATATTCCCAGGAAAGCAGGGCTCCGTCACACGTAACAGTGACCTGACAAATGCCACCACGCTGAATGTTCCCTCCTTGCTTCTTTTCCCCCCAGCTTTATACACTGACAGTTGACACCATTTGTTACAGAATATCACTTTGGTCAGTCGGGGTCAGCTGTCCCAGCTTTTTTCCCCTCTCAAATTCTTGTGCAACCCCAGCCACCTTGCTGAGTTTTGTTTTCCTGTTTTTGATGTGATGGGTTAACTGCTCTCTCCGAGTACCACAAAAGCCATAAACTTCCCAAAGATGAAAAAAAACTCCTTCCATGAGCTGCAAAATAAATGTAATGTTGTCAATAACTGAGCTAATTTTTCATGCAAAATACACCCCTACTAATGGAAATATTTCATTTATCATCATTATCATGCTTTTTTCAGTTTTCAAACTTATGCTGCTGAGAGAGCTCTGAGGTATCTTCAGAGTGGGACAGAGAAACAGAAAGGCCACAGCAAGGTGCTTGCTCACCCACTCATCCCTCCACAAATCCATGCCTTTCCTGATAAAGTGCTTTACAAAGTAATACTTAAGACCAAAAAGATTAAGCTTTTGAAATGAAGGAAGCAGCTGAACCACAGCTTGGTGAGAAGTGGGTGAGCAGTAACTGAGGGAAAAAAAGCCTGTTTAATATCACATACAATACAGGATATTGTAGGAGACACTTGTATATTTTAAATATTGTACAATTGACCACCAACAGCCTATTCACATATACACACAAGTAAATTAGATTATACTTAATTTTCTCTATCTCTAACAGAAGAGTAAGAGGCTGGATCAACTCACTCAGAAGAAACATGATTCTCAAGAGTACCCAGAGCTTCAGTTCAAAGCTCAGATCAATAAAGTATTCCTGTGCCCTAGAATAAAGACTTGTAAATATGTACTTGCCACCTGATTCTCTTTGTAATATAACCAGGGGGTATGTCTCAACAAGTGATAATTGGAAAACACCACATGTGAGAAATCACCTTCCTTCAGAAAGGAGACAGCCAAAAATAGAACTGAGCAGATCACAGCCCAGGGCGCTCCAGGATCTTTCCACATGAATGAGAGCGAGTGAAAATGAAATGGCAGAATCAGAGCTGATGACAGCCTGTCTGCCTGCTAGATGTGACCTGAAAATGGATTTTATAACATTTTCATCTACTATCAGAATTCAGGCTGCATATCTTTGTTACCTGCACACAAACATTTTAGAGGGAAACGGGTGGGTCTTTTTCTGGCCATGCCTTTTAGCAGGCATGAGATATCCCCAAACCCTTTGGCTTTATCTGTAGTATCTGCTATGCACCTTTTCTGTGCCAAGCACTCGCATTTCACATTGAGCAAATCATTTTAGAAGTAATGAAACTGCCATTTCCATCAGACACAAATGCTGTGCTAGCCGTGGCTTGCTGCTGGAAAGCAGAGTCCACTGTGCAGCTTGGAACTTGGCTGGAAGAGGTGGACACCTCTTTGGTTTCAAGAAAGCAGTGGGGTTTTAAGAGCAGGAGACCAAACCCAGCGTCTGTTTGGTTTGGTACCCACCTTTCAACAAGCACCAGGGTGGGATGCCTGCAGGTTTGGGTTGGACAAAATATGTCAGGAATCTAAGGGTCTTCTTCCAGGAATGTGTCTGGACATCAGACTGACCACTACACAGGCATCTGTACAGCAGGGTAATTTATTTCAGCATCAAGAGCATTTTTGTTTTGCTTCTGATAAAGTGTGAGGAGAATCATCAGAGAGGCATCAGAGACCCCACCATACACAGCTTACCTGCATATCTGGATGGAAGCATAGTCCAAGGAAGCTGCAGTTAATCTAAGGTTATTTTAAAGAATGAACAAACATCTCATCCAATCTCCTGCTCTTTGACAGCAGCCAGATCCATTTCTCACTGGAGTTTTTCAGTGTACGTGTTGAGCAGGACAGTCTGACTAGAAGAAATCTGAAGTGCAGGGTTAGAGGACAGGCTTCTGTTACAGCACATGCCCAACTCACCTGCCATCACCACACCAATCACCTTGAGAGGAGGGTGACCATGGAGATTTCAACTGGACATGGAGACAATAGGCAGACAGCAGCTACAATAGGACAACAAAACAGGAAAATAAAATAACAAACCAGTGATCAGTGCTGAACCATGATATTGACCCAGCAGCCGATCTTGTGCCTAAGTCTCTTCAGACAGCAAGTGGCTTCTGACTGCAACAGGCAATTTGTTCTGTCCTTTCTAAACCCTGAGAGCTACCACCATTTTCTTCTATCATATTCAACATGCAAAAAACCAAGGGGTGGTCTTCCTTATCTCTACTGGATGTTTAATTATAATTTGGAATTTGTAGTGCTTGGTAGATTTGTATTCCTGGGGAAAGAGATGCTTTTCTGTGCTCCTTTCTCCAGTAGTGGTCATGGTGTGAGTGGTGGGTCAGATGAGGAGGTCCCTGCTTGGACTCACTCCTCCTCTGCCAGCTAAAGCAAAACAGCAGCACATAAGTATTAGAAAGGCAGGAGGTCAAAGCTGCACATTAAATTTGTCACCAGGCTGTTATTTTTATATAGTTGGGTCATCCATCACAGGGATGTTTTCTCTAAATGAGTGAAGCGTGTGGCAAGCTGCCCTTACAGTTAAGGGCACAGACAGAAGTAACACCTTGTCCTAATTTTTGCCAGAAATCTCCAAGTATGCTAAGAACAGAAGATTTTTTTCTGACTCCACTTACTGTAGCTCCCTCTGTTTTCTAATAGCCCTGCATTGAAGGTGGGACATGAATTCAATTCATTACACATCATTTATCAAGTTTGCAGTGATACACAGAAGCCATCCCTTTAGGGATGGGAAGTTCTGATACTGAGAGAAATAAAAGTTAATATCTACTTTGCTGGTGTAATGGAAAATGTTATTGCTTTCAGAAACATATTTCAAGTTGGGAGACAAGGGTTTTAGGCAGATCTTTTGGAGAAAATTGTGGTTTATTGAAAATGGATATAAAAGTAGATTAAGCCTCTTCCCATACATTAATGCAACATATTTTGGAGTGTTTCAAGAGGTCTTGCCAGCTTATGAAAAATCTGAGCTTGTATAACTAATAGCCAAGTTTACCAGGGGACATCCTACAGGTAAGCCCCATGTTTGCATTAAAGTATCCTGAACACTGGGAAGTGTCTGTAAAACCAGGCAAAAGAAGATGAAACTAGATAGTTTGAAAAAAAATATGTACAACAAACACCCTGGCAAAAAATCTCAAATACTGTAAAATGTTGTAGCAGCAGTAACTTCAGCAGACAAACTGGAACTGATCTTGGAGACATAAGCAGATTTTTGTCTTCAGCTCTTCTGGCAGTGTCTAGATAAGCAGGTTATATTTGATACCATTGGCTGATAGTTACGTAATGTCTCAGAGAAAAACACCATCCTCTGGTGTTAATGCTCTGCTTACTTGCCAAGGGACTTGCAAAGCAGAGAGGGCAGGACATCACCAGGGAACTTCAGTTTTGATGAGTCTCCTCCTTAGACAGGATTCTCATCACCAAGAGGGTCTGAGATATCCTTCTCAGTGCCGTGAACGGATGCAAAGGTAGGTTGAGCACAGCTCTGAGTTGGGCTGTAGTTGGCACTTCTGCTGAGGGAGTCCACTGTCCTGGATGCTGCTCTGGGATGGTGACAAAGTGCACCAGATCTGCATGAGCCTCCAGTAACAAACAGGCTGAGAAATGACAGCTTCCAAAAGGTAAATATGTCTTTCTGAGGAATATCAGGGAGTGTTGCTGTTTTTAATCTAGTACCATAATAAGAAAGTCCTTCACTATACGAAAACTGTTACTTCTCCCCAATGTTATTCTAAACAAAAATGTTCCCAATGAACTCCTCTACACAGTTGTCCCAGCTCCAGTGCACACCAGTGCCACTGTCCTTGCCTCCGTCCTGCAGGTCAGTCAACATCTTCCTGTACTTCACACATGGCCAGTATATGAATGGCTCCCTCCCAGAAGGCTTCCTGACACAGCTGTATTGGAGCTAGATATTTTCCTCCCTGCTGCTCCTAAGACCAAAAGCACCAGGTTCTTCCATGCATCCCCATGTTCCCAGACAACAGATTGCATTTTGTACCAGAGAACAGGCTGTGGAAAGAACACTCATGGAGGCTTTCAGATTGATGGACAGTCAGAAAAACTGGAATGTCACTTGAACAGTGCTTCCATTGAATCTGCAAGAGAAAACTAGAGACAGTGTTTTATACAGGAAAAATGCAGGAAAGGATTCTTTTGTGCTACTGGAACTGGAATTGAGATCCTTCTGTAAGCTAAGCTGTGAATAACAGATCTGTGGCAGAAGTGACCTGGAATGGGAATTTGTGGGCATGGAGAGAGAAAAATTACCAGAAATGGTGGTAATCATAGAATCAGAGTTATAGAATGGTTTATATTGGAAGGGACCTTAAAGATCATCTCATTCCAACTCCCCTGCCATGGGCAGGGACACTTTCCAACTCAATGCCTTGTCCTGTTTGGCCTTGAATGCTTCCAAGGATGGGGTCTCCACAACTTCTCTGGGCAACCTGTCTCAGCACCCTCACAGTAAAGAATTTATTCCTTTTATATAATTCTACCACCCTTAGAAGCACAGCTCCTTCATTAGGAATTTGGTGTCTCCTGTCACTGGGAGTTGCTACGACATTCTTAGTGTGTGGATGACCTTGGCGTCTGGGATTTCAAATGAGGACTCCAAGAAAGCTAGTTAACCTAAATCCAAATCAAGCAACTGGACAATTACTTTCAAAGTTTTGTCACATACCTAAATTACATGGGAGCATTTTTTAGATGTGGTCTAACTAGCCAGGTAAAGAGACCTGAGAAAACTCTTTTGCCTAGAAGACCTTTCAGATATGAGGATAGAAGAGAAAGGGAATAGAAAGAGTCTCAAAATCTGTTTTGTATACAACAAAACCTCTCCATGGCAAAGAAAGCATATGGTACGAATGCAGAAACTCATTAGAGCAGACCTTTGGGAGACACTATGATTAAGCAAAACAGAGCCAGATGAACATTTGAGAGAAACAACAAATTGCCAGTGCTGGAGAAAAATAACTGAAAGCCAAATGACTGCAGTTGCAAACTCACGAAAAGGATATTCAGGAATGTGATTTCTGGGAAAGACTTTTTCTGAGAAAAGTTTCTGGCTTTTTGAGACCAATCCAGACATGGAGGGAGTAGGTTAGCTCAGTCCTCAGTGGTGAAGCAGGGAGATATTTAGGTTGTTAGCAAGGAGCTGATGATATTTTTCTGCGGACTGTTTCTACCTCATAGTACTTTAAATATTTCAAGAATTTAAGAGCCTTCCCTGGGTTGCTCAGCTTCTTGGTCCTTCTTTTTACAGCAAGATCTTCTAAAATTAAAATATCCTTGCAGAAATGTCATGAAGACAACCATCCTTTCCCTTCCATAAGGGAATATGGAGTCACAACAAAAGATCTGACCTCACACACATCCTTCAGGCACCAGGAAATGAACTGCTTGCAATATTTTCTTGACTTTTTGCCCACTGTTACATGGCTTTCATCAAGAACTCATACCTACCAGACAACTGAGCTTCTAAACCCTAAACCTGAAAAAGCTCTAATTTAGCTGATTGAAGGAAAAAAAATGGAGAAAATACAGTTTGTAGGGGACTATTTTAAATGCTAGCTGCTTCTACTACATTTAACAGGAATCTGTGACCTGGTTATAGGAGGATATGTTTTAAACATGCACAGACTACATTATGGTGATGATTAATCAAATTATACATTCTGCAGTCAAATATGTAGTGTTTGTTTGCTATTTGTACCTTTTGGTTAAACTAGATTTCTCTATCCTGTGTTTGGAAGAGAATTCTTTTGAAAAACATTAATTAGAAACTAAAGCTTTCAAATTATATATGGTTTTTATAGTAGGTTTGTTCAATGACCTTCAAACACAATTTTTTCTTTAAATGTCAGACTCAAGTTTACTGTAGCATTTTAAGTTAAGTTGGTGGATTTAAAACTTGGTGCCGACTTGATACTTCTCCATTGGAGTAGGTGGAAAAGAATCATGGATGAGCATTCATTACTCACATTTGTGTAACATTCAGGTGAAACCAACTTGATTTTTGCTTAGACGTACCTTGTCCTGGTACTCTAGTCTAAGCCTTTCCCAAATAACAAAGACCTGATTGTGCATCGATGACTTTGATGCAAGGGCTCTGTCCTAACTGTGAGGCTCCTGGTGAGAGATGATCTCTCCACCCCGCTCCTCACCTCTGCCACTGGCAGGTTGTGATGGGGAACAGAGTAGTGGCTTTCCTCTGCAGCTGTGATCTGATTGAGGTGATGGGATGTAGGAGAGGAATGTCAGGCACACATGTCAGCTCAGTCATGTTCACAGGGTTCTCTCACATGGGCTTCACCCCGGGTAGGCACAATTGGCCTTCCTAGTAGGACAGGCTGGGAAATTCCTCTGCTGGAGGGGAAGGAGGAGAGTGGAATTTTGTAGTCCAGGTGGCTTGCCAAGTGCTGTTCATGGAGGAGTGTTTACTCCAGTGTTCTTGCACAGTCTGCTTCTGTGGAGCTGGCAAACCCCGAGTCCAAGGCTGCCAGGGAGCTCTTGGCAGCTCACAACTGACTGCCAGACTTGGGGCCACTGCATAACAGCATCCATTTTCCCTTTGGGCAAAAGAACACTCCGGCCAAGGTTCTGACCTGTGTAGCCAGGAATGGTGTGTTTTGTTCAGTCACTACACTCCTGCAATCCAGCAGCTGTGGTCCTCTACTCATACAGTGCTGCCTGCCTCAACCAGGCACAACCACCCATACCATGTCCCATTTTCTTCACAGATCCCAAGTACTGCTTTGCCATTTACTCAGGCATTTTGATGCTTAGCTTCTCTTACCATAAGGAAGAAAGTGTCAAGTTCAAAAAATTACTGTTGTTTAGTTTTTAACTAAAACCACACACATTGATACAAAAATAGAAGTACCACACTGAGGAGATAAGAGTGTGTAACCATGAAAATCTAGAAAGAGTAGTCTCAGCTTTCCTTCCAGTATGGTAAGCATGTTTTGGTTGTGGTTTTCCAGTGATGATGCCTTATTTTGCATGTGAGGTAAGGGTGTGCTTTGCTTTGCAGTATACCTTTGGTTCCAGAAATGTCATCACAAAATCACAGGATCAATTAGGTTAGAAAAGGCCTCTGAGATCATTGAGTCCAGCCTATGATCAAACACCACTATGTGAACCAGACCATGGCACAAAGTGCCATATCCAGTCTTTTCTTAAATACCTCCAGGGACTGTGCCTCCATCACTTCCCTGGGCAGCCCATTCCAATGTTTAATTACCCTTTCTGTCCTTCAATTGAAAATGTCTTGGCCCTCAAATTAGGCAGAAAACTTTGTTACTGCTGAAAAACTGGGCCTCAGGGATGATAGAAGCAGAGAGGGGTTTTGAGGAAAGACCACAGAGACAGCATGTTCATATTTGCACTCGTGATCTATTGAGCAGGTGGGAAACTTTCTCATATCCTTGTCCCAGCAGCCAAACTGCAGGCTCTGTCTCTCATCCTGCTGAATCCACCTCCACAGCTGGCAGACCTTATGTCTCCACCTTGTTTGCAATGAAAACTCAACAGTTCTCTCACTTTCAGTCCAGTCTTAGGGATTCAGAGTCCTATTGCTCCATGATACATCTGCCCAGCACATCTGGCTGGGCTTGGTACCTGCTGTATTTCCCTCAGGGCATGAATGATCTGCACATCACACTAAGCCAGCAGGGTCCTTTCCTAATAGAAATGGCAGTACTAAGTCATAAGAATAAAGTGCCATAAATGCAGAATAATTTCATGTAAGGCTATATGTGCACCCCTCTTGCTGGATTTAACATTGTTTTCTGCGGAAGGCTCATCCTCCTCCTCCCCAGCTCTGTGTGTTGAGAGTAACATGCATCAGCCTCCAGGGAACAGCTCTGAGCAATCAGGTCAGGAGTACAAGTAAAGTCTTCCTGCACAGCTGTGTGCACTGGGGCCTGAGCTGCTTGCTTAGCTGTGCCTCACCAAAAGCAGCTCGTTGGTGATCAGCAGAACCTGCCCAACACCTGCAACACTCCGATGGTCACATCGCCCTGCCAAGGGAATAGCACAAGAGAGATGGGAATGATGGTGGCTTTGCTGCTGACATGAGGATGATTTAAGTATTCCTAATAGATTCCTCTTGCATGTGGTGGGTCTGCTCTTTTTGGGCTTGGTTTTTAAACTTTTTTTTTATCAGAGAGCCTCTGATAAAAGGCTCTCTTTTTTCTCTGATTCCATAGGCTCAGTGGTGAAGGCAAGAGATCCCAGAGGTCCCAGCCCCAACTCACACCCCAGGGAGCAGCCTGTCACCGTTAATGAACTGGAACTGCTTCTCACAGATGTGGAGATGAAACTTAGCACTGGAAGCACTGGTGTCTCCTGCACTTATTTCCGTCTCGAGACATGATCAAGCCTGCAGCTTATGTTGCTAGGTAGCTGCCACCATAACAAATCTTTCTGTGCCTTTTCCAGCTCATTGCTGCCCCCCTCAGCATCAGCAGGACTAGGTACAAGTTTGCATTCATGTAATTACAAAATGCAAAATGGTACCATTAGTTTATTTTCAGGGTCTCTCATTAGTTACTTGACCAGAGAAACATTCCTAAGCATCAAATTTGGCTTTGAAATCCAAATGCTAAGCTGCTTCTCCTTCTATTTTTTCCTATAACATTGACTGTGGTTTCTTATTCCTTAAACATCAGCATTTCTTTTGTTTTGGAGATTAGTCCCATAGTCAAGAAATATGAGAAGCAGCTTAATTTGTACAAAGACAAATTTAGCTGAACTTTTCTGCAAAAATGCTCAGCAGTGGAACGTTTTATGGTAATCTGATCCCTTCCTTTCAGGGTTCGCAATCCAGTGAGATGTGTGGTACATGCTGCCGGTGAATTGACTGCGATTCTGGCTTCCTCTCCAGTAACGTGAGGACTGGATATATTAACTTTCACAAAATGAACAGAAAATTAGTGCAGACACATCTGCTGGCAGAGGCTGGGCTTGGGCTCTGTCATAGAAATACCTGATTTCAGGGAGAACTTCCAACATCTGCCTTGGAAAAACAGAATATTAATAAGTGGTGTGCAAGTTGATGATGAACAGGCCAGTACAGTTTTAGCCAGGGCTGGGACTCCTGAATTCAAACTGCAACTTTGTGAGTAGTTTTCTTAAACTGATTTAACACACATGCAAAGTTGGCACAGCCACACGAAAAAGAAATCCTTACTCCTTCCCTTCTCTATTCTCTTGCCTGGTGCTTCTTGTGTTATGCTGGCACAAGTTTCTGTGTGGCTGCCCAGTGCACAGGATGTAGAAATTGATCCAGCTGGGAAAAAAAAAACATTGTTTCTTTTGGTGGGTTTTACCCTGAATCACTTCCCAATATCCCCAAACCTAGAAAACTAAATTGTACACATAATTGCCAGCACTACCTGGGCACTGCAAGGCAGGGAAGGAGAAAGTGTTTCAAGAACAAAGCAGGACAGTTTAATTTAGAGAGGAGTCCCTGCATGGAGAACACCACTGGCTTTAAACCCCCATCTGCTCTAGAATGGTGCCAAGTGTCATGAGCAACTCTCTGTTTCTCATCACATGTATTCTTGATCAGTGTCAAACATTTATAAACATCCATGATTAAAGGTCAACCACACATCCTCAATTATTTAGTGTTAGTTTCAGGCTATGTTATGATCTTTAATGTTTTTATTGAAAACAAAAATTAGGAAACCAAGAAAAGCAGGGGGGCTGGGGAAAGTAGAACATGTAGAGACCCAGCTCATGACACCAAACTACCTCTTACATCTTTCCTGGCTGCTGGGGAATATCAAGCCCAAATGAAATTGGAAGGTGTGTTCTCCCAGAAAGTTTCTTGCACTTTATTCTACTCATAATAGAACACTAAAATTAGTGTTTGGCTAATATGAATATTTTCTCCTACCTGAGATTTTGGAAATTTTTCTTTATTCTGCATGAACATGTTTTAAGTTAAAACAAATATAAAACCAGGTCCTGTTATAAGAACTAGAGAAAATCTTCCCTTCTACCTCCTGTTCTTGTCTCTCCCATAGCTTTACTAGACCTTTAGAGGTCAGCAAGAAATGCAGAGAACTGTCCTTTTTTCCTTGTGCGTTGGGACAATTTACTTCTTTGTAGTTCAGCTTTTCTCTATGTTCATGTTGCAGAAATTCACAGTATATTCACTCCAGCCGCTTCTTGGAGGTGAAACAGAAGGTCTGAAAAAGCACGAAGTTAAACATAACCACTTGAAGAAAGATGTATAATCTATGGACACTTAAGAGGTTTAAAAACAGAAAAATTTTCCTTAACCTCATACCCCCAAAAAAGTAATATTAAGTACCATGACACAGACTCAGGTGTAGCAGTGGAACAACAACAGGGAGTGAAGAAAAACCCTTGGAAATTTGACTTCCTTGATTTGCCAGTGCAGGATGTCAGCTGGAAAGACCCAAGCAGAAAAGGCAATTTTGTGCCCACAGAAGATGGGCACAGATCAACATCCTCAGCACCATATACCTGACCCTCCAACAAAGTCCCTGAAGCAAAATTGCACACAACAGCTGCTAGTTCATTGCTTAATAAGCTGGTTTAAATCATATCTTGTGAATTAGGAAGAACCCTCTACTCATACTCTTCCCAGAAACAGAGCACTGTTTAACCTCCAGCAGTAGATAACATCACCTGCCTTCTTTTCTTCCACCTCAGATGGAATAAAACAGAGCGGTGTGGCTTCAAGGTGATCACACACATAGGGCAGGAATTCATTCAACGACTCTATCTCATTGAAGAAACACTTCCTTAGAATCCTGAACTGTTCTTTTTTACACCCCAAGGAGGAGTAATTTGGAAAGCAAGGCATGCATAGTACCCCCACTGTGAGCAGTTAAGCTTTGCAGACAGAACAAAACTGCCACCAATGGGAAGATGGAGCACAGAGAAGCATTCACAGCAGTTCCTTCCCCTCACTGCTGCAGTGCAGCACTACAGGCACTAGAGCCAGTCCAGCCTGACTGGGAAGCAGTGAAGAACACGTTTTACAGTAATGCTCTCGCTCAAATCTAAATCCCTTCCAAGACGGCTTTCTGAAAAGAGATGTTACTCACTGAGCTGCGACAAAAATGCCTTCCTGTCTAGTAAACACTAAGTGAATGCCTATGGTTAATTCTACAAAACCATTTCAACATTTGTTTCAGGAGGAACTATAATAAAATGCAGATGCTGTACTTATTACTAAGATACTGAAGCACTTTAAAAAAAAACCAGCAGCAGTCATAGAGAAAACAATGAACGCTGTGCAACAGAGAGCCCTTCTCCATCTCATCATCAACACCAATGCTCTATCACCATTCCTTAGACCTCATTCAACAGCTGATCAGTGCATTACCACAAAGCCTCCTTTCCAAGAAATGCACGCCTGTTGGTACTACTTGTAGGCCATGGTCAGAACTAGTAACAAATCCTGTACATGATAAAGCAGAGCTTGCATTCAGTGTCCCAGATTGGAGTGTCACCAGGCATACAATTTATCATGAGTGTTGATCACAGTGGTGTAACAAAGAGCCAAACTGGTGATAAAACTGCACTAGATTATTGATATAATCTATTGATATAAGGAAAGCCAGAAGAGCTTTCATCCCAGTCTGAGTGCCCAAATTCCCACAGTTCTCTCTCACGGAGATTGAACCAAAATAATGAAAGTCACTTTTCCAGTGCTGCACCTGCACACACACACTTGGGCTGGCTCAGCACAGGCCAGCCTACATCCCATAGGAATTACAGCACACACAGGATGGGCTGGGCTACTTCCAGAGGTCACTCAAAAGCAGGACAGTCCCTTGTGTGTGGGGCCCAGACTAAGTCAGCTCACTCAGCCTGTGTCAGTCAGAATTCACTGCCCCTATATATATATATGTATATAAACTCTAGAGGTAACCAACTGACTCCATGTGCTGCAGCCACAGGCTTGGATCCAAGAGTCTGGATGTACCAGGAGGAGCATGTACCTTCAGAGGCACTGACATACATGCGGAGACAATTCCAGAAGCAAGGGAACAGCAGAGCTAAAAGAATCCAAGCTGGAGATGTTCTGGCATTCAGAAGGGACAGGCATGTAGATGAATCACATTTTATAGACAGCCTCCCATAATTTTCCACACGCACATTCCTAGCATAGAATCCTTGAACAAAAGCACAGTACAGCCAGTAGAGTAACACTTCCTTCCTAATGGCAAGAATTCTATTTACATATTCAAATTTAATATTTTAAAGAGCAAAATCTTTCCATACCTAATACCGAAATAACCAATTTCTTAGTGCTCAGTCTCTCCTACATAAATGGGAGGTGTTCAAACAAGATACAGAACTAATACATAACAGCTTATAACACAACTTTTATTAGAAAAGTTATACATAACAGCATCAACTATTTTCAAGAATATTAACTTTGAAAAGCAACAAAAACAGACTAAAAATGTGTAACAAGAAACTAATGACCTTTTCTATAATTAAACATTCAAGTTATCTACAATGTCTCTTTTTACAAAGGAGAAAATTATGGTTTTACAGGCACATCATGTTGAAAATAAAGCTGCAGTAACTTTATACAATTAACTTTTTCAAGGATTAGTAAAACATGATCATGTAGTCTCAGTTTTTTAAACATTCACATAATTTTACAGTGGAGTATACACTGAAATTTAAGAGTCCCAAAATTTTTTCATAAAAGTGCCAATATTAAAACCAGAACCTTCAGTGTGAATAATTTTGCCCTAAAAAAAGTTAAGACAGGTCTCCATAATCAACATATTCACATAATTTCTGGTGCTACCTGGTCTAACAGTAAAGCTTAATTCTTCAGAAATAAAATCAAACCGGACTTCTTTCGCAAAACTGATAAAACGCTTTGAACATGGGAGTGTACATTATCAGAAAAAATTGACACTAAAACCATAAATATATCCAAAGAGCCATTAATACACTACACAATTAAGTGGAATTATGCCCATCTGTACTCTATTTCAAAGTTTGTTGCCCTTTTGGTACAGGTGGTATCTGAATTTAGCAATTTTTCTTATTCTTACTATCGGATGCTTGCTTAATAAAAAAATCAGGTAATTTACAATCTAGAAGTCTGTTTTAAAAAGTCTGAAGTTTATATACAGCTCTAACAAACCTAAAGCATTATGATTTCTTAAATGGTTAAATGAAATTACTAGTTTTCATTTGTCACTTATTAACAGTAATTAGCCATTATCAGTAGTGGACCTTAACAAGGTGATAAGTGAAAAGGAATGTTTCATCTAAAACGCCTCACATGTTTTGTCCTTCCATGTATCACGTAGAGGAAGTGCTTTCCACAGACACTCATTTCCCCTTAGCATCAAGGGCTACAAAAATCTGACTGCAAAAATGCAGTGACACAGCAAGCTGACATATCAGGCACTACCTTTCATATTGGCAGCTTTAAGAGACCCACGGTATGCACAAAGATCTAGAGAAGGGGAGAAAAAACTACTACTATGAGAAGCAGACCGAACATTTCAGATGAGTTTGGCAAAGTTTTTAATCAGACAAAAGGTTGGCCATTCAGATTTACTTGTATAGGATAAAGATATCTCTACTGAATCAACTAGTCAAATTATTGTAAGACATTTTCATTGATACTCAACATCACATGCACCAATATTGCACACATCTGCTCTGAGCTGCTAAAACAATCTTTATCTGGGTGCTTGAGATCTCTGGTTTCTGCAGCTGGAGCTCAAGGCACCCAACCCAGCCAGCAGTTCCACTAAAAATTTGAGTGGTAAAGTTAAAATACAAACCCCAAAATAACCCCAAGAGAAAACCAAGGACTTTATACAGACAATAAAATCTAAATTTTCTGCAATGGTCTTGTGGGCCCTACGGACGGGGCAATACACGCACGCAGTGGTGAGAGGAGCACTAGCTCTGCTCTAGGGAACCATTCAGATAATGTGAAACCTGGGACCAGGGGTGGCAATGATGTCACTGTAGGGCTCCTCCTGTGTCAGCTCTATAGCTTGCTGCTTTTTCAGTACCAGGAAACTGTAGAACTTTGCAGCTGCTTGTTTTCTGTTCGTATTTCTGCACAGCTCAAGCAAACTGATAGATTCTGCTCCAGTCTTAGCAAGAGCTCTCTGAAAAGCACAACATTGATATCACAAGTTAAATAGAGAACTACACAGAAACAACATCTCTTGGCAAGATTCTGTTTGCTGTCAGCCCCAGGACACTGAGGGATTCAGAAGAATGGGAATATTACAACATGTACATGAAAATTTCTTTATGGATCTTAGCTAAATGAAACCTAGTAGGCTTCCCAGAGATGTGTGAAAAATCATTCTTGAATCTGCTGAATGTATTCCAGAAACACTGTTGTATAGCACAGGATTTTATTTCTGCAGCAACAGCTACCAGTCTTTTTTGACTACAGGACAATTTTTTCTTAATAGGAATAAAATAAAGAAAAATCAAGTTTTATTTCTCAAAATAAATGTAATTCCAAAAATAATAAAGTAAAATCTCAAGAGCTAGCGTTCTTTAAAAGATGCATATTTTCCCAAGGTGAAATCCTGTTTATTTCTAAAACTCCTCTGTCTTAAACTAAGTACCCAAAGTCACTTAGATTTTGTCAAACTATTGGCAAGAATATATTAAAAAAAAAAAAAAAACCTCATGATAATACATCTTTTTGCTGGTCAGGAGAACAACTGAAGTGTTCAATTTAAAGGAGAACTGTCTGCCCTGGAATGAATTTCAAGTAGATGAAAAGATATTTGGCTGGCCAAACCAAATTATTTTATATTAATCAGACCTTCACTCCAAATCTCACTGCAGATTTAATGTTTCAGCCATCCAATATGATGCTCTTTTGGGTACATGGAAGAAAGAACTGAAAAAAGCTAGTTATGGCCAAAGAGAATTCTAAAGCTCTCTTCAAAAACTGTGATAAAACATTCAGAGAGGAAAACATTACACAACACTACCAGCTCAACATCTGTATACTTTAGTAAGCTTTTTTATTTTAATCAGTTGTGCTGATTTGGTCTGGGGCAGAGTTAATTTTCTTCACAACGGCTCATATGGTGCTGTTTTGCATCAAGTAGGCTGGAGGTGCACAAGGAGTTGGGAGGGGGCACAGCCAGAATAGCTGACCCTAACTGGCCAAAAGGATAATCCATGTCTGCATTTAAAGCTGGGCGAGAGAAGAGCGGGGATGTGTGACCATTTGGGATGTGGCATTCAATGACAGCCAAATCTCACGAGTTGCCACAATGTTTAAGGGAACAAGGAGCTACAAACCAGGCTGAAAGGCAAAGGTAGTCCAAGAGTATGTGGAGGACAAACACAGAGAGCGATAAGCAAAGGAACAGTTTGCACTTCAATTCAGGGTGAACATTGTGGTTTTCAGTCATCGTATCAGAAAAAGCCTCTTTAGTTCCAGCAAGCAAGAATCCATCCTATAGATAGATATCTGTCTGTGCAGACTGAATCCACACGCTAGAAATCAGCCAAAGTCACACTTCCACAGTTGTTAAGAGATTCAGCTTCTCATGGCATTCAAGTTTTCAAGCTAGCCTAGCCAGGAAGTAAACATCCTGTACAATGGTGTTAAACCTAGACCCTTATGGGGGTTTGCCTGAAGACACATAGCACAAAGTCAGAGGCGCCATGATTTCATTAAAAATACGGTCAATTACTTGATAATTTAAATTTCTGGGAATATTAGTTGCACACCAAGTGTGGACTTAAAGGTTGAAAAACATTTAGGTGAAAAATTTTATTTCAAATGCTCTCTAAACAATAAGTGACAATTATAAAAGTATAGATTTAATTTTAATACAATTATTTGATAGAGATTTAATCAACTATATGCATTCTTCCCCCTCTAAGATAACTGGTGTTTTAGGCTGTAACATCGACTGCAAAGAAAGCTCTTTCTTGACCTTTTAACTCAGCTCAAAAGCATCAGTAGACACACTCAAAAGCTACTTTAAGAGAAAGCAAATGATCATATGTACCTGAAGGCCATGGAGCATTTGTTGAGTCCTCTTGTTCCATCTCCTTTCTTCTTGATCCTGATCACCCCCTGTGCCGTCTTCTTCCTGGAAGCAGGTGTAAAATAAAAGACCAATGAAGTTTGCTCTGTCTGTTACCACAGGATGTTAAATACTGTAGCTAAGAGACAACTTCAGTTATCCTATTTGAGGACATGGCTGGTTTTCTTGCAAAAACCTACTTTCATTAAGTAGCACAAGCTACTTAAAATGAACCACATCATTAAAGTTCAAAAGTTCTTAGCTAAGGCATCATAAACATATAGTGCTTAATAAACATGTAGTTTAATCCAGCCACGGGTGAGAACAGGAGAACACTAATTCAAAACAGAATGTATATGTAATTTATAAAACTAAATAATATAAATATTATTAAATGGTCATGAAATAATTTAAGAATTACATTTCCAAAGGCTATTTATAAGGACAGACAAAAGAGTTATTTCTTATGCCTTTTACTGAATCCACAGTCAAACATTCATCCACTTCTGGGAAACACACAAACTGATTCTACATGGATTTCTTACTTCTTCCTCCTCCTCTTCCTCTTTCTCCTTTTCCTTCTCCTTCTCTTTTTCTGGCAGAAGTTCTAGCTCTGGTATTAGCTGGCAGATGTTTTGGGGCTCCTCTGGAGGCATTTCTACAGGTGGTATTTCCAGCTGTTGTGATGGTGGATGCTTTAAGAGCACACAATACAGTTAAACAAACAGTATAATTTTGTCAGTTCTTTTACAATAGAATGATGCTGCTACAGACCAGTTTAATAAAATCCAAGCATATAATCTTAGCCATTTGTCAGAATTTTTCATTTCTGAAAACCAAAAACCAATTTTGTTTTGCTGTCCATATGTGCATTTTCAATCCTTTAGATTCTACTCAAACCAGAAATTATACCACTGTAAAGTAAAAAGGCTTTCCAGTAACTTCACTTATGCCACCATCCAAACTACTGATCTCATTCCTTGGATCGGCACATGCAAATTTAAAATCCCACATCACCAGATGCAATGCTATATGAACACACTTTAACTCACTGGAACTAGTCATCTTCAAAATATCAAAATGCTGTTCTCATCAATACAAACATGAAGGAATTAAAACATTGGTACCTGCAAAGTTTCTGAAAACATATTAATTACTTTGGTGCTGAAGTATATTCTCAGAAAACATTTATGTCAAGAGGAAAATACAGAAAAGAAATTTAATAGGATTTATGTAGACAGTTTTAATAAAATTAATATATGTTACTCTCCCCCCGAATCTATAAACAATTAAGTGCTTGCCAGTAAAGTTACCTTGACACCTGAAACTGTTTCTACACATACCCTATAATGGCCAAGCAACTTCTCATGTAGTCACACAGCAAATATCACTACAGGTTGTTGCTAGAGGCCTGAGCTGGCCTCTAAGACGATCACAGAATTCCCAACACACCAACACCACAATTACACTGACTTAGCACAGTCGATGCTGATTTCACCCCATGAAGAGGGTGAAAGGGCAAGAGGAGCAGCAGCTGCCACCCTGCTTACTAAGATAATGTAACATCTAACAGTCCCATTCTACAGTGAACAACCTGTTAGCCAAGGAATGTGAAAAGTGAGGTTAAAAAATGCACAAACATGAGACACAGCATAAACCAGGACTGTTCTCATATTCTCAACTTTCATTTTGCCCATTTCCTTCCTCTCTCCTTCAAAAACAGTTTCCTTTCACACTGCATCACAGCTAGTGTCCAAGTCTATTCACAACTCAACTAGGAAATCTCTCCAGATAATCAAAGTTTTTCTTTGAAGCCTTAAGCCTGGAACACTAGGGCTGTCTAAAAAGATGTTTATGCAGCTAACACAATCCTTGCTTCATGGAAGTTGTTCATATACAGTTGCCAAGCAGGACTTGATAAGCAATACACTAGACTCCTTGAAGACTTTTACTGGAGGAAATAGTGTAATTTCTGTATCCTACCAGCATTTTAAATGTTTCAATAAGCTTTTCACCTAACAAAGGCACCAGAATGATACCCAGGGACAAATGTTCTGATACTACTACAGTGAATCTCAAAGGATCATAGAAAGCTAGAGCCTCAAATCTGTGACATTTCCTACTCAAAGACACTGCCCACTTCTCACTCCCCATAAAAAATAGTAAAAGCTTACTCACGGGTAACACTGGCTCTGGTTCTACTTGCTGCAGTTTGCGTTTAACGCCAGTCTGAGCTGGTGGGGGTGGCATAACTGATTCATCCAGGTTGGTTCTGCTGCCTTCCATCATTGACTCTTGTAAACGGCTCGGTTCTTCCAGAATAGGTTCATCTGCATTCCACAACAAATCTTCTTTTAGATACTTAAAAATGTTATTAGAAACTGTACCAAAGTCCAATCTGTTATTATTTTAGAATTGAGCACTCTCAACAGACTGCTCTTTTAATCCACTGGTTCAAGCAATTCCTAAGCATCCCCTATTTCTAGGAAAAAAGTTACTTTGTGTCAGAGGTTGCATCACATCAAGCTAAACAACCATTACTAAGCTCATTGTTTCACACATAATCTTTGATGACTTAATACAAAGCACAGATAAAAGAGAAAAATATGCTCCGAGGGAAAGCAGAGCATCTTTGACAAGACACAAACCAATGACATCTCGTTGCTGCTGTTGCTGCTGCTGCTCCTCTCTGGGAACCTCTGGGTTTTCAAAGTCTTTAAGGAACTCATCAAGATTGTCAGCTTCTCCACCTTTCCTCCTCTTTCTCAGGTCTTCTGGTACCAGAGGTGTAAGACAACGAGTAAAGAGCTACAAAAAAAAAATTATTCACTATTGCAGTTCTCAGTGTCCTTTTATTTCATTTTGGATTAAGTAATTATGGCCTTTCTTTCTCAGTTTTTAAGCTCCTCTCCAACAGTACTAACTTCTAAAAAATTATTTATCTTTGTAACTGATAACAGCAATGTTTAAAATATTTACCTTAGTTATTTTAATATGTTTTTTCTTCCAATTATGAATATTGCCATCACTATATCACTGTTTATATCCTGACGTTTGCTATACATGAAGCACAATCCTGACTATAGTCCATTTAAAAATGAACTTGCACAAAAACATTACCTTCAGTAGTCTGTTATTCCACAAAGGCTGTGCAGGCAGAGAGAAAAGCTTTTCAACTCCACCAGTTTCTTTCCACATCATCAATTTCTTAGTAGGAGGTGCCAAATCCAAAGTAGTAACAATATCAGAGTAGTCACTTAATTGGGCTCGAATAGTCTTACTGTCCAGTTCTTTCACACTGTCCACAATCAGCTTTCTCTTCCTCTTTGCTTTGGTTTCCTTGACTGTTGAGATTTTTAGCAAGTAATGAAGGTTAGCTCAAACAGGTACCATGCTGTAAAAGAATCCTGCAAGTTCTCTATAGGTCTTACCTGCCCATGTATAAAGCTGCCTCAAGAATCTAAGGCAACACTAGCTTTGGAAGAAGGATTAAAAGCTATGTGCAGTAAAAAAACATCAAATACTATGAATGCTCTCCCATAACCTGCAAATTCTTCTGTGAATTTAAATCTACCTAAGCCTCAATGTTCTCAGCTGCACATGCCTCTCTCTCACATGGCTTGCTTGATAGGCTGGTACAAACACTGGCCAAGTTGAACAGAGGATGGAGCACCTCTCTTATGAGGAAAGGCTGAGAGATTTGGTTTTGTTCAGCCTGGAGAAAAGAGAGCTTTGGGGTGACCTAATTGTGGCCTTCCAGTACCTGAAGGGAGCCTACAAGGAAAATGGAGGGGACTTTTTACGAAGACATGTAGTGATAGGGTAAGGGGGATGGCTGCCAGCTGACAGAGAGTGACAGAGAGTATGTTCAGACTAGATACTGGGAAGAAGTTCTCTACTGTGAGTGTGGTGAGGCACTGGAACAGGTTGCTCAGAGGAGCTGTGGATGCCCCATCCCTGTCAGTATTCAAGGCCAGGCTGGATGGAGCTCTGAGCAACCTGGTCTAGTGGAAGGTGTCCCTGCTCATGGGAAGAGTTGGACCTAGATCTTCATGATCCCTTCCAATCCCAGCCATTCTATGACTCTAATCACAGATTTAAAATACCACACCCACTTTTTCCCCTAAGCTCTACCTGAGCTTTGGTAGGTTATGTGGGTGGTTATTTTAACGGTAAACTTCTGACCCTGTTCTAGGATAACTTTACTGTGCTCACATCCTGGTACTCTGTAGCAGACCCCGAAGCTCTGGTAAATGCTGTCTTGCTGGACCAGCAGATGAGCTGGTCCCCTGCTGCTAGCCTGCCACGAGAGGGCAGTGCTAGAGCTCTCCCACTGGCCAAGCAGGGAATCAGGGCCTGGAGCTCAGTCTAAAAACACAGAATAAGCTACTTTCTTTCCAGAAATTAATTTTTTTAATAAAGCATGGGTCAGTATATAATGAGCCAAACACAGTATCACAGTTAAAATAAGCAAGTTTCTTGCATTAAAGAAAAAGATAAGGAAAATCCCTACTTAGCAGAAATTGAAATACAAAGGTGCACCTCCTGAAATCAGCAATTCATTAAAGCTACAAATCACTAGAACAGCACTCATTCTCAGAGTAAACAGTCAGTCCTGCCCTTCAAACTCAGCGTATCAAGAACTGTGCTGCACTACAAACACCATATTAGAATGAAAGACATGCTGATGTCCATTTCAACTCAGTGCATTTTAACTAGCATGTTTATCTAAAGCTCCAGTATCATGCTGTTACATGCACTGACTGCAGAAACTACAAACTAGTATTCTCTGACATCACCCATGTAAGCTACCTCTCTGGAAGGTACTGGAGGGCTACTATTAGAATAAAAGGAATTCAGCACTTGATCCCTAGTTTCTCTCCCAAGTGAGGAGAGTCAGCAGCAGTGCTAGACATTCATTTCAACTCCATCAAGTTACGGTGGTCTCTGACAAACTGTGCAGAATACTCCCCAATGGCTCACTCACCAGTTATGTCAATAGGCTCCAGAGCAAAAGCTTCCTCTTCATTGGGAACAAGCGTTGTCTGGTCAGTCATGGTTGGTAACGGTTCCACCGGATCGACCGAGTCCGGGCTGTCGGGGCCTCCCACTGCCAATGACAACAAGAACCTTGCACTAGGTCAAAACATTAACAGGCTGTGCTACCCCGGCCATCCCCTCCTCCACACCTTCAGGTGGTTTACCATACTTCATACTTTTGAGCTTAGTATGCTTTTAAGGAATTAGAATCCAAACTACATGAGTTGAAAGTAATTCTAGATCAGGTCCTAGATCATACTCACTTGATACATTATCATCATCATCCATATCATCGTGGGGAGGCTGCTCTGGCATCATTACTCCACTTTCTGAGAGTGCAGGTGGGTCATCAAAAATACCACCATCATTATTACTGAGAAGTTTGTCATCTGAAACAACCATATGAAAGAATCAGTTTTGCATCCATAAATTCATGAAATAAGTACAGACAAATTTACAAAGAAGTACAGACAAGTTTATTACAACACAGATGAAGACAGTGCAAAAGTTAGAAAGTAGTTTCAATGCTGACATAGAAGAAAGTAGCAGTGCTCTTTCAAGGGGCATTTCAGCTCTAATTCTGAGCTTACAGATAACATTTATTGCAATATACTTGCCACATATTTGCATCTTACATCTAACTTTTTAGAACTTTGTTTTAAATATGCCAACACTTAACATGCTGTGAGTCATCTACACTGTTGCAGTACTCACAAACCGGAATATATGCTCAGTGCATATATATATATATGTATATATATATATATATACACACACACATACATACACACACACACAGAGACACACTGAGTATAAATACTCACTGTACAAGGCATAACTTTAACAGGGATTTGGCAACAAAGGAAACAACTTCCCCTCATCTACCCAAGAACTAATTAATTAAGGCAGGAGGTAGGATAAAGGAAAAACAAATTTCTCAAACTTACCCAATATTCCACCATCATTTCCTTCTCCAAAATTATCATCTTTGTATTGGTCTTCATACTCCAGGTGATTAGATTTCTCATTGAGGTGACTGGTGCTCTGTTCAGGTTCCAGGAGGAGATTGGAAGCACTAGTGCTCACCAGCATGTCATCCTCAAATGCACTACCTTCTCTCATCATCTCACGATCATCCATCCCAAAATCACCTGCAAGAATACAATTGCACTGCTCTAAGTGCTAAAACACCAAGATGCAAGAGACCTACCTAACTGATCAACAAAGGCCCGTATGTAAGACCAAACTTTAATTCAATTAATCCTATTTGCAGAGTTAATGACAAGATGTAAGTAATTGTGTCCAGCAATACCATAGCAAAAAATACTGTTCAAACAATTATAAAAATAACGATCTCATTTTCAAAGCATTGTATTGTACTTATTTTAACTGATATTAGCAAGATCCTACTAAACTTTATCTGCGCAGAAACCAAAGAATTCAATGGAATTCAAAGACATTGTGCCTTATGCCTCAAGGCTGGGCTTTAATTACAGGGAACAAACCAATACCCAGTCAACACCATTTTTAGATTATTCTTTCAAAACTATTATTGAATTATGATTTACAGTACTGTAGGTTAGGAACCAGACATTCAAATAAAACTGTCTTTAGGTTTTGATTCAGATGTTAGAATACTGTCCTTGAAAAGATACCTAAAGTAGCAAACTTGTCACCAGTGCCTGATTCAGCTTTAGAAATGTCCCAATGGCTTCTGACTGAGAGCGTGCTTATGATTAAAGCAACAGCTCACTTTATATTCACATCACATTTTGAAAATTATAATTGTCACAGTACTTCAATGATTAACTTGACTGAATATTCTTCAGCATTTCTTTCTGCCTATTCCAGGCAGCTAGAAGTTTGTTGAGCATTAGAGGACAGACTTTATGGAAAAACTGACATGAACAAACTAAAAATTAGACATACAAAAGCACAGTATGTTTGATCTAATTTGTTTAGAGCTCATTGGGCATTCCATAGTAATTGCAAAACCGTATCTTACAATAACTGAAATTAGCTAGTAACACATAATAACACATGAGATCCTTACCAAAGTCATTATCTTGGAGGATACTGATGTTGCCTACTTCTTCTCTCATTGTAATTTCTTCCACTCTACTCTGGTTCAAACTGAACTGCTGAGCCACATCAATATCACTTAAACAAACAGAAGGCAATTATTAAAAATCTAATTAAAAACCAAAGTACAGATAAAGCCTGCTGAAATAAACATGACATTATTTAGTAAAAAACAATTTTCCATTCAAGTCAATTATTGAAAAAAATAAAGGTGAACACTGAATAGAAACTACTACTTAAAACAGTGAGACCATTAATGGTTCAAACCTATCATCCAAATTGCATTAGCTTCTGGGAAATGTATCAGTAACCTCTCTTACTCCTTGCTGTGTTGGGATTACTAATTTCAAAGGCCAAATTAACAATTAAGAAAAACCTTCCACCTCTTCAACTTCAAAAGCTATTAATATAGTATATCAAACACTGTATTTTACACCACTACCAAGTTAACACCCTTTGTGGTGTATTAAGGTACATTTCTTATAAATACACAGACATTTTCTGCAGTTTCAAATTAGTATATACTCTAATTTGAATTTCAACTAAATTGAACACTGAGTAAGCTGGATTCAAAAAACTCTGTTATGAATAACTCAAAAAATAAAATAATCAAAACCATCAGTTTTTTAAAGATTAAGAACTATTCAGGTTGTATACTTGTTATATGCAAAAGTAACCCATAAGTATTAAGAAGTTAAGGTCAACAACATCCCCCTAAAACTAAGGATGTCCAGCCTAAGGATATATGTGATGTAGGGTGCCTTGCACAGAAAGTTATATCTGAGTTTTCAAAAGCTCCTGTAAGGACAGCTTTAACGTCAGTTAAAGTCAATGCTACTATGAACTTAAAATCAACAGAAAAATGACTGCGCACTTCCTTATCAGTATATAAAAAAGACCTAAGAATATAAGTTACCTACAGACTATTTTTTTACATTCAGCAATGAGTTAGCTATTTAAAACCAGGCTCTCCTCAACTAAAACCAATCCTCATTGTCATGAAAATGGAGAAAGCCCCAAGCTTACTCTAGATCAGGGAGTGGCTGGTCAAAATCGTGAAACTCCTCAGGCAAGGTAATAGCGTTATAAGCAGCCTCTCTGTTTTCCTCAGGCAAATCAACAACTCCTGCAAGGAAGAACACCCAGACATGAGTTCCCATTCCTTACAAGGACAGCATTTTTCATCGTGCCATTAGCATTTTCTCTCTGCACAGGCCTACTGTCTTTAAATTGGTTGAACTGAACTGATGCTGAGATACCTACAAAGAAACCTTAGATAACGGTAGTAAGTGAAATTCAAACTAAATTCAAAACAAATATCCTCAAGCCCTTGCACTGTCTGTATAAAGTAATGTTTGTGTGGCACTATGCAGAGCAGTGCAGCCAACACAGGCCAACGCTACAGGTACCTGCTCCAAAATAAATTTTATCATGATACATGGTATGAGCTGCAGGGTTCTACATTACAGTGGCAGCACAGTGTGACTACTTTGCTACTGGTCCTTTATTCAGATCCATCAGCTCCAGAAGTCCTGGAACAGAAGTGATTGCACTTGGGGCTCACTAACTCATAGGTTTCTGCACATAAAAGAGCTGTATTACCAAAACCACACACATACCTTTTCTTATCCTCCAGAGATGCTTACTCTTATTCAGCAGGCATTCTCAGAGCATGAATATCAGATTGGGCATCACAAAACCAGTGCCAGCAGCTGGTCCCTCTGTTTTATTCAAAGTCTTAAAAGGTCAGGGCACTCGAAAGTGCATGGGAAATGCAGGTTCAATTCCTTCTGTAACTTGCAGAAGATTTGAGCTCTATGCTCTGCCTTCTGACCCACACATACAACACAGGCAATTCTGAGGTACAGATACTTCAGAAACACTCTGCTCACTGTGCTCCCCTCTGCAATGAATAATCAAAGAACCACTGTCCACAGAGATAAGGAACAAGCATGAGTCTGTAGATTACTCATCACGGTACTTGACTAGGAATGAAGAAATTTAGTCCATCCTTTCAGGGCTGTTCAATATTTTTACTTGTCTGCTGCTTAAAATGAAACATGTAAATTATTCTCAGAACAGAAAGACTCAATGCCTAAGGCACAATGCTGATAAACTGAAAATAAAGACCAGTGCCTCAGCTTCTCTCAGGCCAGCATGCCACTTTTTATAAATCTTCATTTTAAGGTGCTTCACCTTCGACATGCACTGTGTTAGGAGAGGGAAAATTGGGAAAACAGAATGCCTTGTGATATTAAAATTAAGTTCTTCTTATAACCCAAGGAAGTTAAACACAGTAATAAACAAAAAATTAGCAACAGTCAACAAATTGCCACTGAAAGCTACATAAAATTCAGTACTTCAATTCAGTGCCTGAATCACAACCTGTAGATCAGGAAATGAAGATAAAGGCATTACATACCTTAACTTTTTTCAAGTAACTACTGCACTGGTTTTCAAGAGTTGCCTTTTTAAAAAACAAAAAGTCTCCCTCAAGTTCAGCTTTTAAACCTATTGCACTCACTAACTTAAAAAGGTAGAATATGATTTAGCAGCTGTGAGCATCCAGCAGCATCACTGCCACAGCTACACTTCAGCTGAGAAAAAGTTCCCCAGGTCAAAATTAAAGAAAACTATCTATAAAGACATGAAAGAATGAAAGCCAAATAATTAATTGACTGCTGGACAGAGAAGTAATTTCAGGTATTAATATGGAACCCCATTTTCATGGAAAATATTTAAGTAAGCAACTACAGAGTGAGAAACTATGTTGCAAACATACAAAAGGAAAACTATCTTTGATGCCCACATTACAGTTCACATTATTTTCAGAAACTATAATGTGAAAGTGGTAAAAAACCAGCTTACTTTCATGCTTCTTTTGTAATTCATAGCAAAAGAATCCTCTCTCTTGACAGAAACCAGCCCCCTTCTGTACTTCTATTCAGTAGGGCACTGGCCTTTTTCAGACAGAAGGTAAAAACCACACAGTGTATTTCCATTTAACATCATACACCAGCAACAGCCAAAATTGTCAGTGGGATTTTACTGAATCAGCATCAGTAGGAGTTTTTGTTCAGAATTCAGTTAAAAGATGTTTTTCAGCAGACAACTCAGTTAGCCAGCCAGCTGCAATAATTACTTCTCCTATAACCTATACCTTTATGTAATCATACAGACATAAGAAGGCAGAATTGTATGCCTTCTTAATAAATACATTTATCAATGTATCTTTTCAGAGAGCACTTAGATAAAGACAGATACCTGGACGAAAAGCCATCTTAATCTTAATGAAAGCCTCATTACAGTCTGCAAGAAGATATTTTGCTTTCCTGTGGTAGATTCTAACAACGCCTAGTAAAAGATGTCCTGAGGTTCGAAGTGCCATCTTCACCTAAAAACACATTGCACAATTAGTGAATTAGATGTATCCTCCTTTTCCCTTAAATGACACCTCAGTCAGCTTTACATTCATTTTCTCAAAAAAAAAAATCAAATATCCAAAACAAGAACAAAAATCAGCAGAAATCTGAAGAAATAAAGAATGCAAAGTCTACCATTCAAGATGATACCCTATTACATCATTTATGGATGACCTAGCAAATATCACTAAATTAATAGCAGGTCATTCCAGGAATTCCCAAACACTGCTCTGTCTAGTTAAAAAACATAAGTGACAAAGCCTAGTTTTATCACATCTTCTTTTCTACCACCTTTGCTACTTCAGTTGTGGAAAAAGTGAAAAATACAAAAAGTTGGGCAGCCATAAATAGTGATTTGATTAAGTAAAATCTGGTTTAAAACTGTTAGCTACCTCTCCATGTTCTGTCTTGCAGTGGAAGATGTGGAGTGCCCATAAACAAGCACTGTCACAGTAAAACAATTTTAAGTTCCTTCCCTCTTCAATCTCGCTGCTTTACTATGTAATGAAGTATCTACTGTGGGAACATAAAACTGAAAAAAAGTAATTCACAGAAGGACTCTTCTTTAAGTATGTTAGGCTGAAAGAGCATGAAATTTGTGTTGAATGGTACATGGAATAATTATCTCACAGAAAGAGTACGCCATAGAGGACTTAACATCAACCTAAGAATTCAAGATTTTTATTTCCTCCAATGTCTTTTTAATATTTCAGCTAATGAACTGCTACACAAAGTTAAATACCTGAAGAAGTACCTATTAGTTTCTCCTTTCTCTAAAAGAATGCTCCACCTCACTAGTGAGTCCATGAACATTATCTTCTTCCTAAATCCTTCCAAAAGTGATAATGAAACAAATCACTATTCTGGAAGAGTAAGCATCTCTGTGATTGTACAATACACTTTTTGCCTACACTTAGCAGTTCTTCTAAAATCTAGAGTAGCATTATAAAAACTGTTGACATTTGTATCAACCAAAATAAAAGATATAAATAAGTTTTCTTTTGTTTTCAAGTAGTTACTTTTTTATAAGACATTGACATCTGTTAAGTGACAAAAGTCACAACTGTACCATCAGTTCTAAAATGAACAATTTCATTGTCATGAGTAGTAGAGGGGAAGAAAAACAAAAACATGTAAAAACATCAAGCTACTTAAAATTTCCTCCTGTTTCACAACAGAGTATTTCACATCTAAGCAGACCTTTCCACCCTTTAGAACAGCAACGTTAAGAACTTTATTTGCTTCAGTGATCCATATAGTAATTACCACCTGTACACTCAAGTTCTTTTCACTACAAGGTAACATGAGATTAGTGTAAAACAGATACCTTTGGGGAAATGATGCTCTCCACGCTGCTCTCCAGATTACATTCAAAAACATGGGCTTTGGTCAGCTTCTTATCCCAGTGGGCCGCCAGCCAGATTTTGGCCAGCGGCCCACGTTTGCTCAGGACAAAGTGGGCATAGAACATGGTCCCTGATGTCTAAAACAAAGTGCAAACCTGTAAAGAGAAAGGCAAGTATTTATTTCCACATCTTTTATTTTATGAGGAACATCCTTGCAAATACCCCCCCTTATCCTCAAAAGAAGTGCACATGTTTGATTTTTAACCACTGAGGTCAGACTATTTGTTTAATATGTTTAAGAAGCCAACACTTACAAATGGTATCCATGTAGTAGCATATATATGTATTTATAACAGAAGAATTACAAAGCAGAAATAACACTCACTAACAGCCACATACACAACTTAGAAATGTTTATCATCCCTCAAGAAAAAATAATCTTGAATCTTTTTACCTTTAGGGTAATGATACCAAACTCTCCTAATGCAAAGAAGCACATCTCAGTTTTCACTCCACAGTAGTTTTCTGTGACTTCCACTTCTTTCTACTTTTAGTTCAGTAGCTACTACTCTACTATACCAGTATATATTGTACATTGTTCCAGCAAAAGATTCACCTTTATGAAATATACAGCCCTAAATCTTTTTGGACTTCACTATCATTTCCTAAACAGGAAGCACAATCATGTCTTCAATTTCTGAACAGACCATTCTCCATTTCATAATTTTTAATCAAGTGTTGATAAAAGTGGTGAGAAAACTGACTGCATTATTCCAAACTTCCTTAAGTTTCCATTTTCTTTCTCCTTCACCAGAAAAAAAGACAACAGTCTTATCTATTTATCTAGTAATTACTTTTTTACGACTGATAAGATGCCAACACATCAAACCATGGGGAATCAGAACAGCATGATGCCTTATGATCTAAACATGCCACTTCCACGCATGAAATAAACATATCATTCAGTTAATTCCAAGTAGAGGAAAGAAGTTTGCTTTAAAAAAGTAGAAGAATCTCCACAAAGAGTTTTTCCAGTAATTTCTATAACCCAGGAAAATTAATCAAAAGAGAAGAAAAGGTACAACAAGTGCATTTTAGTTTTTACCTCCTCTGCCCCTACAGAAAAACTGCCAGAAGAAGCACAGCAAGTCACAATTGTTACTGCTAGGAATTTAAGTACAGGGGCAAGAGAAGCTCTGACATTACTGATTCAGTGGAAATAAAGCCAACCTCTAGACATCTGGATAATAAATGAAAAAATGTATATCTCAAAGTCAAGTCCAAGAATTTTTTTTTTCCATTTTGAGAGTTGCATAACAGAACTGATTATCAAGCTACTCTCTTAATGACAGATTGGCCACCAATTTCATCCATGACCAAAACAGTGGAGAGGATTTTAAGGAAATAAAGGCCAAGTTCAACTTAAACTCAAATTAACTCAGTATACAGAATTAAAACCACTCTAAGGAGTGAAGTTAATAGCTTTTAGTCATAATAAAGCTGCAAATTGCCAAAAAGTTAAAATGCCATTTTTATTTGTTGGGATTGTGCGAGGGCTAAGGACAGCACTGCACAAAGATGGGCACGAGCAAGTTTTTCCAGGAAGCACAATGAAATAAATTTTGGATAAACATTATCTAAAGGAAGGTATTCTACTTTTTTCCCCCCAGGATTTTTTGAAAGACATCACACTGTTTTAAGTCCAGGAGACAGTTCAATCCTTGCATATTTTTTAAGGTCTCAGTATTTTTTATATGCAGAGACATAACTTTGCAGCACAGCATTTTGGTGTATTGAGTTGCTACCAGAACCATGCAACAGTAAGCCTGTAATTATCCCTGAACATGAGGAACAGGGGAAAACACAAACATAGAGTAAACAAAAACCACTTGTATTAATCCATTAAAAGCATTCAACAACAGTTGCAAAAGATCGTACTTTGATTAGTGGAGTTTATTAGTTATTAAATTATTAATGTAATTAATAAATAAATTATTAAAACAGATAACATAGGTTTTACAAAACTTCAAACATACAGTTAACTGAAAGCATACTTAAATTTCTTGTTAAATGTGAAATTCACTATTTGGACAACTTGGACAAAATCAATTTATCTATCACTTTAAATCTTTTTCTCTTCATCCATCACTGAAGCCTTGCCATACTGAAATACACAAAAGGAAACGGTGACAATAAGACTACAGACAGTTTTAAAGTGTTTTTCAATCTGAACTGTTATTAACAAATAAGGATTCTATTACCTAAAGCAATAATTTCTTGCCACATGAGTCCACTTCCAAACTCCAGCAGATGCTCTGCTCTGCATGGCAATAACTGGGTTAGAGCAACTGTACAAAGTCCACCTTTACAGTTCAGCTGTTTAGCGCCTCAGCTCTTCAAAGCAAACCCCAAAGGCTGCTCCCGCTTCCTCCAGATTTTCTTTCTTTTCAGATACTCCCTTTTCTGCATTTCAGGATTTTTGTCTGATCTTTAATTCATAGCACAATGTGTTGATGCAGTGGCATAGAGGGAGAAGTAGATTTTCTGGCATAATTTGAGACTAAGGATGAATGTTAAAGGAACCAAGAGTTTCTACAAGTGGCAGAGCGCTCAGGCAGACACACAGAATGTATCATTGGCTGAAAAAGCAACTCCTAAGAATTCACAAAAGAAAAAGGGTAGCTGATGGCTCTTAAAAAACTTGTAAGGTAAAATACAACTGTCAGTGTTTGAAATTGGCTGGATATGAAACAGGACCGTAAAACTTATTCTAAGAACTTTGGCATTTTTCTGTCTTGCTTGCACTCCTCTAAGGCAAAAAGAGTATGGACTCACACAAGGCCAGGTAGGACCAAATCCTGATCTTGCCACATCAACCTTTTAAAATACCTGAAACTTTATCGCCACTAACTTTGAATTTGCTTCAGTGTGCCACAATTGTCCTCAGGTTCTCTCTGCCTAACTTGCTCAACAACTGCACAATTTAAAAAATACTGTTCTTCCTATAGAAGTGTAAAAAAATCTCCTCTACTCTATGCTCTTCTCTTCGCTGTACTTCTACCCACAAAGTAAGTGAAATGTAAAGTAGACTAACATAATACTGGTCATACACAGAGTCTGATCCAGAATGTGCCTGTTTCATCCTCTCATCTGAGACTCTGGTAATTGCTCCTTCAAAAGTAACAGTAAGAAAATTTGGTAGATGGTGTAACTATGAGCTTCATCTTACCCCTCAGCTCACATATATTTAATCTTAAAATCCTTCTTCTGATTAGAACAGCTAACTATCTAACCTCTGAAGAGCACACTGGCATAGTTAGTCCCATTCTTCAAGGCATGCAGAAAGGTGCTTAATGAACTAGGAGCTGACAATAGGCAGAACATTCAGCATATTTTTAGTTGACTGTGGCTCACTCTAGCTCATTAAACCCACTCATCAGCTGCTCTCCCTAGGTTAGGTTATGTACACACAGACACAGACACCAGTCCACAACTAAAATTCAGTCTTCTACTTTTTTACTGTCACCTACTTTTGTTCCTTGTAAAGCTAGTCCAAACCCACAGTCACACACAGATGAATAAACAAATTCCACACCACAGTTTAAGAAATCAGCCAGTCATTTTAATTAATTGGTCCTTACGCTATCCTTCAATTTCTCTTCTCTGCTGGTTTCCCCCCACCTGCCTAATTTTCTTCTAAGCTGTTTCTGCTTTGCTAAGCCCAGGCAGCCCTAGGTTATCTGGGGAAGGTTGAGATCACCCTGTGCACCTGCATCAGTCTGAACGGGCCCTACCAGACTTCAGAAGTTCAGAAGAACTACCCTGACCCTGCAACTGTTCTTTGAATTCTTCAATTTTAACTCATAACCCTTCATTCTCCAATCCTTCTTACATCTCTAAACTTCTCATGTGTGGGCACTCACTAATGCTGCCTCCCTGGCAGGTTTTGGTCCCACACTGAACACCTGGTGCCACTGAAAAAAAATTGATCACAAACTCCACTAACATCACCTTACAGCTCCAGGCCTCCTTTCACCACTACCTTATCTGATCTCCTTCCTTCAACCACATTTATAATTTTCTGGTTAATCCACATTTATCTGAATTTTAATATATTTCTTTGCGGCACCTGCAGCTTTACTAAAGCTCAGTGTCAAGTCACCTTAATTTCTTATGTCTACAAAATTAATTATTGAAAAAGATAAAACTGAACTAGTTCAACTTTACATACCTTTGGTAAACACAAACAGCATTTTCTATTTGTCTCCAGGTCTCGTTTCTTGCATCAACAATTTGTCAGAAATTCTATGGCTGAGGTTGCACTACCAGGTCTATTAATTACTCAAACCATACCACTCAGCTACAGGAACTGCATTCACTGTTCTCCAATTACAATATACTACACACCTACATCATCAGATAGAACCAGTGCCCCACTAAGGTTACTAATTCAAAAGGCAGATCATTCACAAGTACCGTACAGAGCTGGAAATTACTGAACCTCTGAACACCGTTGTCCTCCTCCCTCAGTTCCACATACACATCTAACCCTCAGCAGGTATCCTGCCCTTGCCCCTACACTCAGAATGCTCAACCAGTAGAAATCTTTTTAATTTAAGGTCCTGTCTCCAGGATTATCCCAATCTATTTTGTGCAAGTCCAGATCCAAGTCAAACTAATAAACTTGCAGAAACCATGTACTAACACATGCTTTTAAAGGTATGTAAGTTGAACAGAATTCCTTACGTTATTCCAGCTTTTGGAGTTACTTCTCTGCACTGTTCATCCAAAGAGCCCAAATGTAAAAAACTTTTTAACATTTTACCTTTAAGAAGTTAAACTGATGTGGTAACTAAAGCAAATACTCCAATTTCTGTGGGAAATCCCACGGTATAAGCAAGACATGATTAATTTGTGTGGTAATTTAAGTTTATTGTAGGCCCCACTAACTTTTTGCTCCTTCTTTTATTACCCCTATCACACCTACTTCCTCTCTAGTCAAAACTTTAGATGAGTGGGCTTTGCTTTCCCAAATTTTGTAAAATGTCTAATATTTACAAATGAACCTTCATAAAATAAAACAGAAGCCTGGCCCTAATAATGCTTTGATGTTCGCTGGTTTTGATAATGAGTTTTACTGAGTAAGAGATTAATGAAAGCGTGCTTATCGCCCACATTTGCACAATGTGGGCCTAAATGGTAACTTCTCCAAATTTACAGTAGTTTCTCTATGTGTCTGAATTTAAAGAAAAGCCATTTTCAATGAAAGATGCCAATAAGTCACAGTGACCCCAAGTTTCCTTTGCTATTGATAAAAACAACGCCCTGTTTTATATTTAACAGAAGCGTTTCTAATCAGGATCAGAGAAATCTTAAAAACGATACTAAGATTTCTAACAGTGTCCATAAGCGCAAGATCCTGGTTCTTCAAAAGGCCGGCATTTTTAAAGGGCCCTTTTTTTTGCAGCTAAACAGCCAGTGTCCAGAAGGCAGTTCATTGCCACTAGAGAGGCTGTGAGAACATTCAGTACCCTGCCCCATTCATGGCAGAAGGAAAACTGCACCTAAAAACAAGAGTGGCAAATGGAACTTTGCTCCTGTCCCTCTCCCAGAGCGCAGCAGCCTCGCTGTCCATTTAGCGAAGGCGCAGCCAGGGATCTGTTACACGGCGGCGGCCCCCGGCCTCCCCACGGCTCCCTCGGCTGCCCCATGCCCCGGCTCCCCGGGGAAGGCTCCTGCGGATCCGCGCGTGTGGCGCTCCAGGTGCACGGCCCCCGCCCCCCGCGGCCTCTGCCCGTGCCGCCACCAGGCCGCGCTCAGGGCTCCGCTGCGCCCGGCCTCGCCTCAGATCGCCCCAGACACTCGGCCCCGCGCAGGGTACCGGGGCGGCCCTGCCCTTCCCGGGGAGTCCCAGGTGTCGCGGCACACCAGGCGGGCCCTCCCCGCCGGGAGGGCTCGGCCGAAAGCCGGCTCCGAGCCCGAGCATGACGGCAGCACCCCGAGAGCGGGGCTGNCCGGGCTGTGAGGGCGCCTCGCCCTCGTTCTGCCGGAATCGGGCTCTGCGTTCTTCGGTTTCAAACGTGTGAAAGAAGCGCTCTGTTTTTTCACAGCCTGCGCCCCGGGAGGTCTTTCTGATCCCTGCAGATCACCGTGCTACCGGGGCGCTGCAGGTGTTTGTGCTGTGGGGTAGTTTGTTGTCAAGGGGAACAACTGCGGGCACCGCTCACTTTCTTTGTTTGGACCAATTTGATTTCGACTGTATATAGGAAGGTTTTCTTGGTCCTAATTTACTGATTTATGATGGCCACGTATGATGTAATGGCGGGGGAAGTATGGCTACAACAGGACTAAACAGAAGGAGTCAATCACTAAGTAAAAGCAATGGAAAGGGAAAACAAAGACTGCTTTGGGAAACAGGGATTTTTCTGGTCTCTCAGGCACTAGGAATCTGATGCTATGAGTACATACCATTCTGGATGAACACCAAACAGCCTTTGGCCCAAAGAGACAGAAAATTCAAAAACCTCAAAATAACCTTTAAAATAACCTCTGAAACGATACTTGTAGTGCAATGGATCATTAGTTTGCAAAGATAATGTCAGAATACCAAGAAAATCTGCCTACTGAGGGTTTAAGGAGTATTACTGCTATTTGTGACATTCAGATAATATATCTTAAGGGATGATAACATCAGCAAATAATATGTAAAAACATGCAGGTTCAGTCTCCTGGTTCTCTTTCCTTAGATTCAATTTTGAAGATTTCAGCATTCATTTATGTCCGTAATGTTTCACTAGAACCTTTATTCAGAATAAACATTGATGCTCTGTATGTCCCACATGGATTTCTGTCAGGTGTAGTAATATGTCAAGGGTTTTCTTCTGCACGAAAACATTTGCTGCATCACTACTCTCCTGTATCTCCCTATGGAGTTAGAGGTCCAGGCATTGCCCCAGGGAGTGTCCAGGCCTGCTGATAAGACACTCACGTTAATTTAACAGTGCTAATACACTGGATTGCCTCAAAGTCCACCAAAAGTGTGGACCAGCAAAGCCGCGTCATTTGCTGCTATAGGAAATAGCCACTCCCAGCAGAGCGCGCACCAGTGAAGTGACAGCACAGTGGCGTGAGTCAGAAACCTCAGCGCGTCCCGCCCTGGCCCACGTTGCTACTGAAATGTCCACAGCACCGCCGGGCTCTGGCTCTTGCCCTGCTCAGTGCTTCCATCACTTGCGTCCATTTTAGTATGAAATCCTCCTTTCTCTGGCTCAGCAGACACTGAGGATTGGTCAAAATTGCCTTTCTAGCTACTATGGGCCAGTGTATGCCAGTTACCTGTTTAGAAGCCCTACATCATATTGACTGAGCAGAAATTAACGACAGGAAGAAATTACTATTATTATTTTCTCCTTAGTTGTCACTACCAATGCCTTAATAGTTGCCCATTTAAAAAATAAAAGAATAAAAATGCGTCTATTGTTTTTCTCATGCCCTCTACTGTTTGAGCAAGCAATTCTTTCTATAAAGGACATCCTTTTTGAGAACAAAACTAGGAAGTTCTAGTTAAATTTTTGGTAATACCTACCATGTAGTTAAAAGCCTTAAGCTTATATATAGGTCCAGTCTTTTCCAGATGATTCTCTGTAGTTGGTTTTCAGTTTTTCCAAAGTTTGGTTTCCAGTTTTTCCATTATTTGTTATTATGGGGCTTTAAATGTACATACTTCAAAGAAGCAAATATATGCAAATCCTAGAGAGTTTATAGTCTAAATTTGGCTCAGTTTAAATCTAAAGGATTTGAATTGTTATCACATCTGTTTCTCATGGCAGTATGTGACTACTGTGAAGATCAGCCAGTAATCTTGTCCTCTAATTTATTCTTGAATGTATTTTAAAATGATGCCGGTCTAATTTAGTATTATTTATTTTTTCCAATGTCTATTCAGTTTGATATTTTTCTGTTTCATCTAAAAGGAATGCTTCCTTCCATCAAAATTAAAAATCAAGACAGCTCATTTGCATGGTCTAACATTAAGGTTAATTGCCTGATATAAAAATGTTTCATTTGTACTGTGGAGATAAATGCACTTCATGAACAAATTGGTATTTAAACTTCAGGATAATTTTCAGATATTCTGCTAAGAATTAAAGCAACTACAGTACAGTAAATAAGGAAAATCAAAATACAGTGTGTGTTAGAACTCCTGTCCATTGAGTTCCATCCACTGACCTATCAATTTTAAAACATCATAAATAAGTTTTCTTCATTATTAGTAATACATTAAATTACTGCATGGCTCTTTCAGATGTTTGTGATTAAGTCAAATATTTTTCAACCTTTTGCACTTAGGTTCTCATGAAGGTCAATTCTTAAAAAAAAAAAAAATTCTCCATTACTAACTTTGTTTGCAGTTTTGGGGTTTTTTTTAACTCTGCCTGGAAAGGGCTCTGAATGCCCTGGCCTGAGAATGACAATGTAACTGATCTTCCTGTCCCCATTTTTTTTTTCTCAAGAGCTGCCACAAGCACTGATTTGTATGCGGCACTCCGTACTTTGCTGAATTTCTCCTCGGGCTCTGCTCAGACACATGCATTCCAGATGGTACTTAAAAAAGCAAGTTTGTGACTAGGATGTACACTCTTGCTAGCATATAGCAGATCACATTATGCAGTGACATTTAGGAAGAAACTGAGGCAAGAAGCCTATTTTTGTTTTCAGCTTTGGTCAAGTGTTTCTGTCAGGCAATCATAAATTTGCAAGTGCAGAACAACTCAGTTCATATATAAATAACTTTCTCTTAGGAGAAAGAACAACATGTTTTCATTACTTTGGATTAACTGAAGTAATCATTTTTCCCTGACAAACCTTCTCCCTTGAAATCTGAGATCCAAATCCACTCTTGACTCACACACCCATCCTCCAGTTCCTTCCAATCTAAGCTGCTTTACCCAATCACTTCCAAGTATTGGCAACAATAAATTGCTTTTTTGAGCCATCAAAGAAATTCAGGAGAGTCAGAGTCACACTTCTACCATGTGAAGTAGAAGGAAAAATACCATAACTTGTGATTTGATTAGATCCTGTGTACTCTAAAAACTTCAGCATTCCAAGGCAGATAATCCAAAGTTTGTCCACTATGTTGGGACCTTGTCTGAGGAACAATTTCAGCCTCTGTTTACAGCAAGTCAGCTTTGCTGCAGCTGTACAGAAGAGCTGGAGGTCCTCGAAAGGGACCTGCTCTACAAGTGCATACGGACAGGAGTTTTCAACTGTAAGCCATGACTGCCCTCAGGTCATCCGTAGGTGAATAGTTTCTGAAAGTGGCATTCAAAAATACCACAAAATCACCATGGTACTCTGTTCTGAGCATTAGATAGACATTAGAATACAAATATTTGCGCTCTAGCTGGTAGTTTAGACTCTTGATTTCAGTGTGGGCCACCTGCCACAGATCCCATGTGAAGTACATGAAAATTGAGAATAAATGAAGATACTGGTTTCTTGCCACTTGGCCTTTAGTTCACAATACATCCTTTTACCAAAAGCTACAAGCAAACAGGATTTATACTTGCTGGGAATTGTTTGTATGGCAAGTCAAAGATGTTTCCTACCAGTGTATTTAATTTGAGGATGTCCTGGTTTTGACTGGGATAGAGTTAACTTTTTTCCAGTAGCTGGTACAGTGTGGTGTTTTGAATTTATTATGAGAATAATGTTGATAACACAGTGATGTTTTGGTTGTTGCTAAGTCGTGCTTACTTTAAATCAAGGATTTTCAGTTTCCCATGCTCTGCCAGTGAGCACTTGCACAAAAAGCTTGGAGGGAGTGTGGCCAGGATGGCTCACTGGCATATTCTATACCATAGAACATCATGCCCAGTATATAAGCCCTGAGAATTGCCCAAGAGCCAATGATCACAGGGACGGGCTGGGCATCAGTCAGTGTGATGAGCAACTGTACTGTGCAACACTTGTTTTTCATGGGTTTTCTTCTTCTCTCTCTCCTTTTCATTACATTATTTATTATTATTATTACTATTATTAATATTAAAATAAGTATTATTTTCTTTTGTTTCCATTATTACACTGTTCTTACCTCAAACCGAAAGTTTTACTTTTTACAATTTTTCTTCCCACTGGGATGGGGAATGAATGGCTGTGTGGTACTTTTTTTGCCAGCTCTGGTTAGACCATGACAAAGGAACACAAAGAGATATAAATGAGGCGAAGAAAGTTTGGATTTCTGAAATTGCCCTGGAAATTCAGCTCTCAGTATTTGCTAATCCTGGATGGATGGAATGTTGTTAGGATCTGACACAGTAAATCATGCATCACATAACCAGTACAAGTAAACTTGTTGGTATTGGGATTTTCATGGTTTCTGAGATTTTTGTTTCTTAAAATGAGGAATATTTTTTCCCAGCTGAGGAGAACTAGTATAAGAATTTAAAACTATCTATAGACGCAGCATTCTTGTACTGGCCTTTTAAATTCCATTATGTATCAGCCCACTTCTGCTTAATAGTTTTAAAAATATTTAAATTTATGGCTATTCAAAAAGAAAACTGAAAACATAAAACATCCTTCCTTTTTCTTCCTAGCACATTTTGTTTCCAGTAAATTGAAATATGCGTTTAACAATTTGTAATATTAGTTAACTGGAAAGGCGCTT
>VXBC01001852.1:491196-507727 GCA_013399945.1 Ploceus nigricollis | reverse complement strand
ACCAAGTGGCATTTTTCTTTCATACTGGAACTTAATAGGTTTCAGATTTAACCAGTAAACACCTGTAATGTTTCCTTGGGCCTAGAGGTTTCTACTTGCTGCTTAATTGCAGTCTTTCTTCTCTCCTGTCTTCTGTTACACTCTTCCCACGCATTCCTAGCTTTCTCCTCCCAACCTGCTATCCACAGTTTGTGGTAATTTTTAACTTCTGGGGTTGATCTAATGGTGGAACGAATAAGGAAACTGGCAGGTAGTAAGTTGTCCAGGGAAAAGAGCACAAGGACAGCTCTGCAGGGAGAGACTGAAGGCAAGCATCAGAAATACGAAAGACACATTGATTTTTAAATGTTTTTTCAGTCAAATATGCCAACTTTTTAAATACTTTGAGTGCTGATGCTCTACAGCAGTTTAATTGAGAGCAGTCTTACAGCAGTGTAAATTTTGCAGAAAGGAAAGTATACCTTAGATCTCCATCAGCACAGTGGTATTCATGTAGTACTTGCCCTGGGAGCAGTTTGATACTGAAATGCAGTTAGGATAGTTTTACCTGATCCATAGAACCAGAAAGGCATGTATTGCTGATGTATGTGAAAATTATCTGTTATTGATAATGTCTGAAAACATTCCCAAAATACAATGCACAAGGATTTTCATAATTTCTTAACAATTGTAATCCACCATATATTTCACTAAATAGAGAACTTTTTAAAAAAAGACTACATAATTAAATTCGATGAGTAATAATGAACTCTTCTTTAACTGTGGCTCTGAGGCTAGTACATCTCTGGAAGATAAAATACAAACTAACTAGATTTTGGCACACTAGCAATTAGATGGATCAGAAAATTTTAGAATTCATGAGAGAGTAAAGTGTATATTGTTGGTCCAGTTGTTGCCAGGGATTTGACCTCCCTTTCATCTGACTTTTCAGGCTTCTGTGATGTCAATTAATAGAATTATTTTTTTGTGTGTTGACATGAAAGCTGTATTTTGATCGAAACTACTGTTTTACTAATCTACTGTACTTGTAGTACTTATAGTACTTGTGCTCTGTTGGTAGGCATGTCTTTTCAGTTAAATTTGTCAAGGACAAATCTGGTTCTTTGGCAAGTTACGCTTGTCAGCTTTCCAAATTATACTTTTCTGCATTCCAGCATTTGCTCAAAGTGATAACCACAGTGTAAGCAATAACCGTGGAGTGATCTCCCTTCTGGTCACATTGCAGCTCCTGTACTGAATGTACCTGTCAGTGCTTCACAAGTCTGGAAGCAGCTTTGCACAGAATAAATCTCCAACAGCAGCTCCCACTGTGGTCTGTCTCTGACACTACAGGGACAATACAGGAGTTACAGGATATTGTGAGCTGGAAAGGACCCACAGGGATCATCAAGTCTGATTTATAAATCAGGCCCATACAGAGATTAAATCCATGACCTCAGCATTATTAGCACCATGCTCTATCCAGCTGAGTTAATCCCAGGGTAATACGTAGGTGCTGTTTGGGAAAACACCATCAGCAGCTGTGTCTGGCCCCCAAAGGTGCCGTCATGCCCTGGTGACATATCGAAGACAGAAGGTACAGGTTGTATCCTGCTCTCAGACACTGTTCTTGCAGCACAGAAGACTCTTAAAAGAGTATGAAAAATTATATCAGGATTATACTTTGATACAATTGTTAAGTTATGTCTGGAAACAAATCCTTATTTCATACTTAGAATTACATTGACTTTCAACTTCGCTTGTTAAGCTTCCTCAAGTCTTCATAGAAGCTGTCCCCCAAAAAGTGGTGTTTGAAAGGGGAGTGAAGAGACAAGCAGTCCTCTTCCCCAAGCTGATCATGTAACTCAAAATAAATTCCATTCTCTGTATGCAGGGGCATCATGGTGAAGTAAAAATCATCACATTGAACATGGATGAAACATCCCCATTAGTGTTATTAGACGTGAATATTCATGTCATTAGACATGAATAAAGTGAATATTCCTACTGCAAGGTAACCTTGTAGGCAAGGCTGAAGTCTTGAGAAGAATTGTGGAATAGAGATTCTGAGTCAAACTGTGTAACATTAATGGATGTTCAGCAAGGTTGTCCAGTAGCATAAATCAGCCCACCATTAAATCAAGTACTGGAAGTTAGTAGAAATACAGTATTTCATATCAAATGAGTATCAGGTCTTAAAATCTTTTAGGAGTGAAAAAGCTGTTTCATCACTGAAATTATCCTTTTTTTTACCTATGCACTTTTTCTTCATGTCTTCTTACATTTCACAATTCCTATTTGCAGTTGCTTTACACTTCAAAGTTATAATTTAAATATTTTTCAGTACAAATTGTCTGGGACTATCTGTTGAAATTTTCTCCTGGATATTTTAGTGTTATATATGCATATAGCTATATTTGTTTCTTTGATCAAGTAGGACAATTAATTACAGCATTTAAGTGGTGACGTGATTTATAGAGAATTATGATGGAACTTAGTGCAAGGTAGTGGATGAAAATAGATATTAAATAAAGAATGAAGCCAAAAGCTGTTCAGCCATAAAAACCTATATATTATATATACAGTATAATAGCCATACTACTTAATTTCTAGTACTATTAAACATGTCAGTGTAGTTTCTCTATCTTCATAATCATGAATGATTTTTACAGGATGTTGTAATTTCATTCTGTTAATAATAAAGATCTGTTTTATATAAGATAACCCCACAAACAATAAATTTTTGTAGATGAATAAATCATACTTTATATGAATGGTGCATTTATAAATACTTAATGTAAAATTAATAGATGATCAATAAATGTAATAAGTGAATTACGTATAGAATAAGCTGAAGGTGCTTGGAAGCATCTAAGTGGAAGATGTTAGAGATTTTCATATACCAAGGTCATAAGGAAGCCGGCTGTTACGGCAGTTTTGAAGGGTGACCAAGACATGGTTTGATGTACATTTGTTGACGGATGAGCCCGAGAAGTCTCCTCTGGCTGTCACGCTTCTGCGTACAAATGGCGTGACCTGAAACAGATCAGCGATGGTAACGGCAGTCAAGGCAGAGATGCTCAGGAAATGGGGAATCTCTTTTCATTTGTCCTCTGCTTAACACTGATGAGGTCACCTCCCAAGCACTTCATAAAGGCTGGGCCCAGGCCTGTACCAGGGAGTTGACAGCAGACTGCAGGGGACTTCTAAACCCTTTGGTGAGGGAGCTGGAGGATGTGGCACATGAGGATAGGCAGAGCAAAGTGGACTTCAGCCAAGAGAATAGCAGGTTCCACTCGGCTCCAAGAGCAGTCTTACACTGTCGAAAGGGGCTTTAGAAGAGACAGGGTAGTAAAAGAACAAGAAGCAGCAGTTGCAGGAAAACAGGACTGGAAGGTGATTTACTTTGAAACATTGCTGATTTCACACAAGCTCTCTCAGACTTCCACAGACAAACACCAGGGCATGTACACCCAGGTAGTCTGTCCAGCATGCAGACATCAGGATGCTTGAATACAAGTGTCCTGTTGAAGGAAAATGGCACTGGCTATTGAGGCCTCATCTTCTCTCCTGGTCTCTTCTTAGGTTGAGAGCTAAAGCTGATTTTTACACATGCCTTTCTCTATTCTTTAGAGCATCTAAGCAATGAGTTTTTCAATCCTATCCCACATCTCACCTCTATGAGCTGTCAGCATTTACTCACTCTTTTTTGTCTCTGATATGAGTGTCCTAAGAAGCTGCTATCTGTGTGTTAGGATAATAATGAACTGCTAATCTCTATATACCTTCAATACATTCAGCATAATCAATACATTCATACCCTCTGGGCAATGGTCCACTCCTGCCAGCTCAGCAGACTTACTGAGGAGGCTGTTATGTCCCACCTCTGAGAGAGAGTAACTGAGGTTCTTGTTCATAGATTCTTTGGGGTGAATTAGAGTGAAATGACACTAGATGACCAGTGCATATATGAGGCAGGTTTATTTTAAAACAGTTTAGTTGCAAGAGAAAGGAGATACATAGTAATTTTGGTTTTCTATAATTATATTAAAATACTATGAGGAAAAATATAAGAAAAAGAAAGAAAAAGAAGGAAGGGATAAGAACAGATAGTGGAGAGGGAAGATATCACCACCTGTGGATCTAGTGACAAGACTTAACAGTTGCAATTTCAGTGTCCGTGGTCAGAGTGAGACTTGCAGTCTTGATCCGTTGGGAGTGGGGGACCATGCAACAAAGAGTTCAATGCATTACATATGTTCACATATATATATATATATAATTCCCATGTATATATTCCCCATATATGTGGGAATGATCCAATACCTCCCTTGGGGAAGTTTTACACTGTCAGATGCAATAATGCTTTATTGGGAGGGAGGAGGTTGGAATATAACAAGCATTACCCCACCTCACAGGATCTGCTTCTTATCAGCATTTTCCCTCAGCTGGCACAAACCCACTTTGGGAAACAAGTGGTCACAGGCTCAGCCAGCCCATCCAATCAAAGTTTGATCCATCACAGAGGCACTCTTTATCCAAGTAATCAATAAGTTAAACAATACTGGGCCCAGTATTGAACTCTGGGGAACACCACTAGTGATAGGCCTCCAGCTACAGTGTGTGCCACTGATTATGACCCTCTGGGATCTGCTGTTCAGCCAGTTCTCAATCCACCTCACTGTCCACTCATCCAGTCCACACCTCCTGAGTTTGCCTATGAGGATATTGTGAGTGACAGTGTAGAAAGCCTTGTTGAAGTCAAGGGAGACAATATCCACTGCTATCCCCTCATCTATCCAGGTAGCTGTTTCATTGTAGAAGGTAAATAATTTTTAAGTTGTTTCATTTAATGAAACAACTTAAATCTAAGTTGTTTCATTAAAGGTAAATCATGTTTAAGCAAGCTGAATACCTTCTTGTCATCCATGCAGATAGAGATGGTCTCCAGAATCAGGTGCTATGTTCCTGTTCCTAGGTCATTCCTATTGCTCTTCTCCCACCTTTGATACTTCCTGCTGCTGCTTCCACAGCCTGTCATCTGTCCTTGCCTTGAACAGCATGGTTAGATTTGGTGATGTGGTTGGATCTGATGATCTGCAGTAATTTCTGCAGCTTGCCTTTCCTGTAATTATATGACATAGTCACAGGAATTGTCTTTATGAAAGAAATAGACTTGGGGATGTCTGTCTTCTAGAAAACATTTATGCTCAGTACTGAGCACCAGGGATACTGGCCTCCTGGGAGTCTGTTATGTGAGCGATGAAGCGAGAAAAATGCAAGGAGTGGAAAAGACATCTGGTTTTACCAGAAAGAAAACAAAATTTGATTGAAAAGTACAGAGACAAAAAAAGAATAGGTTAAAGAGTAGGAAAACATTCATAGCTAGAAGGATGTATTTATATTAATTAAAAGAAGATATAATAAGGACAATGTCTTGTCTGTCTGAGAATTTTTCTATAAAAAGTAAAAAGCAACTGAAGTATCTATACTGTAATTATAAGGGGTTTGCACTAAAGCAAGAACAACCAATGCAGAATATGAGATGTTATAGGAACAACAGGAACATAGTGAATAGCAGTCATCTTTGTAAAGCATAAATTGTTCAGAAATAAATAATTTGAAATCAAATTTTCAGAAGAAATGTTAAAGACAGTTTGGAGTGGAACAGATAGCTAAATGCTAAAGCCCATAAGTGGATATTCCCTATAAGAGGGACTTCGAAAAGAAAAAAATTAGTTTTGCTAATTTACTAATTTACTGTCCCATTTGATGACTGATTCCTAAAAAGAGCAAGAAAGTTTCCTGAAGGGAGTAGATGAAATTTGCCAGAGATTTCTGCTCAGATTTCAATTTAGACATAGATGCAATTCACTATAGTGTCTGTCATTCTGGTATAGACTGGAGAACAAATGTTAAAATCTAGATATTTCTGAGCCTGGTATTATAAAGAACATGCATCAAACATTTAGAGAACCCATCAGAAATGGTACTATATAGGACTAATTTCTTGTTGTGATGTTGTTGAAAAGGTGGGTCATTGAAAAATACTTTGAAATGAGTGATCAGAAATTAGTTCAGCTATAGTCAAGTTGAAGTGTAAACCAAAGCAGCTTCTAAGGGCCACAACTGCAAAAGGTCAGTCAATGTGGTATCATACATGTGGTATGTTCATGAAAACAGAATCAGAGTATCTCCAGCATCTAAATGAAGTGTCATTAATGTCTGAAATGTTGTGGCTATTCCTTCATATGAAAATAAATGTCTCATAAAGTTAAAATGCATCGCCTCTTCCCAAGTGCCATACCTAAGGGAGAAGTCGAGGATCCATCCCAAAGCATCTCCTGGAAATGCCCATGACCTGTCTGTCCCTTGAACCATGCGTTGTCTAGAGGAAAACTGGGTGGTGTGGGCTGAAGTTGTGCCAGGAACAGGTTAGCAGTTCAGCCTGGGAGGTGGGAGTACTGAGAGAGTCAGAAGAACAGGGAACCTGTTCACGTCAAGAGAGTAAAAAGGACTGGTTTTAAGTTCATGAAACAAAAGCAGAGAGGTATACAATACAGTTTGTTTTTGGAAGAGAGGTAAATGCCAGTGAAGGTGAAAATTCATTTCAGCCAACTAGCAGCAATGACTCAAGGACAAACATGGATAGCTTTTTCACAAGAAAACTGAGGCTAGAAATTAAAATTTCCAAAGGTGAGAAAACTGTAATTCAAGGATAGGAAATTTAAGAGTCAAAAGAACTCCAGAACTGTTTTTCATACAAAAATTGATTAGTTTGTAAAGGAGGTAATATAACATGATTGGCAGATTGTTTCCTATTTGACAATCTTAAAATCTGTGATTTTATTTCCTAAATCTTTACAAATAATTCAGGAAGAGCATTCAAATTTCAAATACAGATATCTGAAAAGTGCATAAGCTGTTTTGGGATCATTTCAATAGAAAAAAAGCATTAGAAATTTTTCTGTATTGTAACTTTTTCTATACTCATACTGTGATGGAGATTATTATATTTGTTCCTAAACTATACTCTGATAGGCCTAGTTCTGAACTGCTTTCTCAGTCACAGCTCCCTGTAAGCTGTGAGAATCTAGTCAGCAAAGGAGCAAAGCAATCAAACTGCAATCAAAAGTCAGAGAGTTTGGGTCTGAGTGTTGGTTAAGCAAGGAGTACTGTAAGACGAGTGATACAAGAGGAAAACATACACCATTAGCCAAGTGCTGACCCAGGGTGCCAGGAAACAGAAAGGTTTTTTATGTCTCCAGCTACTATCCCAAAATATCAATGGAAAAAGTCTTATTTATATCTTTGGGATTTGAAGTGTCTGGTAGAATTTATCTACTGTAAGTTGTTCTAGACTAAGTTTGTAAACTTGGCCTTCTAGCCTTAATTAAGCTCAATAAAGGGACAAGACTGAGAAGATGATAATGCAGCCTGCCTCTAGTCTGTAATAGGCTGCCAAATTTAGCCACTAGCAAAAGCTTGCAGTGGAACCTTCCATACAATTAGAAGGCAATATTTATAAAATTAATTAAAGAAAACATGAAGCTTCTAATGCAAGGACTGACCCAGGGCATTCATGAGCAGACTTAGATCAAGGGCTGAGTAAGGTATGTAAAAAACTTGTTATTTATGTATATAATATCCACACATTTAGACAGATTTTTCTGCAGTATTATAAACCTTGTATATCATTACATAAAACCACTACTCCTGTGTTAGGAAAACAAGGGAACATTTTCTCCCATATGCAGGTTGGTCTCCAAACTGTCTGCCCCACAGTTCTTTACTTCAGGGCTTCCAGCATCTTCTATTGACAACTATTACTAGTCAGAGTCTTATTCTGTGATATCTGATGATAACAAATTTTAGTACAGAAAACAAATTTTAATATAGAATATACATTGTCTAGTAGAAATAGCAGCAACTTGAAAGCAGTAGGAGAAAGTAAAATATGATGCTCAGCGATAAAAAATGCAGTAAAATAAATTGGCACTACTGTACTAGTCTCCCTTCCTTGTTGGTCTGCAAACTCATCTGTTAATTGCAAATATTTTTCAAGCTTGCTTCCTTTTTGAGGTGATGCAAAACATAAAGGAGTTCCTGACTCTGGTGATCCTGTAGGTATTTTAGAATCAGTTGTAATTTGATGGAGGAGCTTTCATGCTCACTGTAATGGTTATATGAAAAAAAATACAAGCAGTAGTTTCAAATCCAAGTACTGCAAGCCCAAATTTCATCTTACAGTTAGGAGAGAAAAGGAGAATTTTCAATTTCTACCTCTTGTTCTTCCTTTCCCTAAAGTGCCCTTCCTGTTACTACTAAAAGTAACATTATGTGCCTGATGTTGAGATAAAATGGGGCTAATCAGATCTAAATATGTACATGTATAGATGATTTATATATAGCTGTATATGCACATTTGCAAAAGCTCAGGTCAGTGAAAATGCTTATGTATGGTACTATGATGATTATGTTTAACAAGCAGGAAGCCACATTAAAAATGCACATGCAGAAATACTTAAATCACATTTCCTATCAATTGTGTTCTGTTACTACATATTCCCCCTACTCTCACCTGGGAGAGCACTAGCCTCCCTCACAGCCCCTAGCATTTCCCCTTTTCTCAAAATGTTCCTCCTTCATTTCCTAAAAGCCTTTTTTTTGACCCACTTGGTCCCCAGTTTTCTCCCTTGGGCGGGGCAAGAGGAAACGTGCTGTGGCTGATTCTGAGCTGCCAGGATGCTGGTTCCTTGGATGTACTGGGATACAATTCCATGGATCATACTATACGTATTTTAGAATCAGTTTTCATTTGCTGGAAGAATTTTCACGCTCCCCATATAATAGTTATATCAAAAAAAAGCTGCATGCAGTAATTTCAAATCTAAATATTGCTGCTGAGGGGCTGCCAAACACAACAGGTAACTTGAGCTCACTTGTCTTCTCCACTGGCTATACCATATTTAATCCTTCCTTCTTTTTGCATTTACAGCTTTTCCAGAATCTTCCAGGAGCTTCCAACTGCAGAGACTTCAATCCCATTTACCTTTCTTTTTTTTTTTCAGCTGGCCATCTGCTTCAAAACTTATTAGAGAAGGATTGACAGAGAACTTAATTAAATAATCCTCATTTCCTTTCAAATTCAGGCTATCAGCTTGCTCTGCTGTAGGCAGCATTTCACAGAGAAAGCCAAACACAGATCAGTAGGATCGTGCTTATGTTATGCCAGACTCCCAAATTCCTGCTTCAAGTCATTGGAAAACTAAAGCTGCTAAACACATCCAAATTGCTTAACATGTGATAAATCACTATTTTTCCTAACTTGTGACTCCCTCTATTGCAAGAAAGAGATAAATTTACTTTGCTTGAAATCACCTGCCTACATACCTATGTATGTTCTAGTTTCAGTCTAGAAACTCCTGCTTATCTCCAACCAATATATAACAGTCCCAACATCAAGAACTGTTTTCCCAGTTAGTAACTATATCTATTAGTGTGAACATTTAACAAGCTAACTGGGACACAACTATCCTGCTTTTTTTTCTTGTCATTATCACTGTAATGTTTTTAGAATGAAAGCCATATATGTATACACACCCCCTCACATCCTATTCTGAGGTCTCTATCTATACCCAGAATAAGGTTTGGCATAAACCTTGTACTATCTTCCAGCACAGCAGAGAAGTTCACCAAGTCAGCACATTATTTTTGATAAAAATTAAGTTTTTCTTATATAGGAACAAACCAGTATAATTTGCCTTTATTGTGATAATATTCCTTTGGAGGTAAAATTGATGTCACAAAAACTCACCTGGGTTCCGATTCAAAATCTAAATATTCCTAGAGATGTCATAACTAATATGTAGAAATCCCTGAGCTCTGAGCTTTCCAGTAAACTTTATGTATATAATATCTTCAGCTTCCAGCAGTTAGACACCACATACTGTTGGTTTTAATGTTCTTTCTAAGTAAGGTAAGTTTAGCTTTGCACAAAAAAAAAAAGTCAGTAGGAAAGCACTTGCAAATCAGTGGTGATGGGAAAATGTCCAAAATGACCCAGAGAGAGTCCTGAAGTCAATTTCTATGAAACCTAATTATAGTAATATTAATAGTAATCATAGTAACATTATTTGGAAGCACAGAAATCTCTACCATGTGTGGGGAGGGAGAAAAGTATCTATTAATCCTCTTCATTTACATGAATTGCACTACTTCATACTCATAATTTATTCTTACGTATTATTTGTTTATGTTTTCCTCAAATATCAGTGGGATGCTGTTGTGAAAGAAAATGAATGAACAGGTATATGGCATTAAGCATCTCCTCCATGACTGTTTGGACAGTTTGGTAAGGAGAAGGAAGAAGTGGATATCTGGCTTTAACTAATGAGGTTTGCAGAGTTAAGCTGAAGGTTTGGACTAAACTGGCCTTGTGTCTTTGCACACTCGAGTCCAGCCTAGATTAGCAGCAGCATTGACTTTACTTTTATGATCCAACAGGACTGAGGTAACAGCAGTTAAACCAGTAAACACAGAAATAACCAAGAAGCTGCACTTCAGAGTAGGGCTTGGACTTGGGAAGACTGATGAAAAAAAGGTATTTTTTGCATTCAGCTGAGAGTGGTGTTACAGCTGAGCAGTGTGTGGGGTGGACAAGAATGCTAAACCATAGCAACTTGACTTTAAGGGTTAGCCAGACTCCTGCTGTGCTAGTTTGGATACTTGTTTGGACTCTTGACTTTGATGCTTTGGAACAGAAACACTTCAGTAACTTTGGTCTGACACACAAGCTCTGTGAATATCTTCATGCACCACACTACTATGAGCAGAAATATCAGGGAATATGGTGCATAGACCTGAATGTCAAAAATCAAAGCTAAATGGCTCTGTACTGAAATTAATAAACATAGCAGGTGACCACTTGGATCCAATACTTCGTGCTGACTGATGTTTTTAAGTTGGCAGTTAAAAACAAGCAGGAACATGGCCATTAAGGGCAAGTTTTCTCCTTGGACATAGACAGATGACTTAGCAGAATCTGTTTGAACGGCTGAATCCTGTTGTTCTGTGGTTTATAAAACAGTTTATCACCTCCATAAAGTCAACATCTGGTTTCCTCTGCTATAAAAAAAAGCCTCTAAGAGCTACTATTTCAAGCAATTTTGAACTTGCCTTATACTTAGTTAGGTGTTGTTTATTTTATGTCAAGGTATGACGGTATATTCGGTGCTGTCCATTACATGTGAAAATCCAGTTTAGTGGAGTTTAGGCTGGGATTCATCACACATGCTAGCCCTTTGTCCAGGTTGTCTGAAATGGAACAGGGTCACGCTTGGTTTGGCTGTAGTCTCTCAGCCAGACTTTGGTGGCCTGGATAGAATTTGAGTGTTTTTCTCACATTCTTTTGTGCAGTCCTGTGGTATGGCTCACTCTCAGGATGTGCCTATCATTCTCCAGTCTTTATATAAAGTCCCTCAGGCAAATGACTTCTCCCATAGGTACTTTGGTTGTTTATCTAAACAAAGATGGGGTGAATCAGAGCCTTACAGCAGCCCCAGTGCAACTTTACATTTGTGGTGGGCTTTATCTCACCCATGTTCTGGCATGCAGAGGCTGAGCTTCTCAGCTAGCTGTCTCCACATTGGGTGAGCTGACATAGGTTCATCCAGAAGGCAGTTCCTCTTACTGGTGCCAAACACACTTCTTGAGCTGTGTATCTTCGCCTTGTGAAGACACTTGTCTCCCTCCACTGACTGGAAGAAGTTCTCTGGACAGCTGGTTTGGACTAGATGGCCAACTTTTAGACTAAAATATGTGAAGATAAATGCACCATGGATGACCATATAAAGTCCATTTAAAAAGTTTAGAGAGACCACTGATAGTGCTGGGTGCAGATGTACGTCGTAGGAAGAGATCTATATGACAATCAATGTCATGGCAATGAAAATGTAGGTGAAGATGATAGTTCAATCTAGAAAAGGACTGTTATCATAGCAGCTGTATTTTCCTCAAGTAGACCTTGATTTGAACATCTATCAGAAAAGACATATGAGTACAGAAGAGAACTTCCATATTTTTGGGCCCTCTAGCATATTTTTTAGTGTATCTTTATGAAAAAGTATATATCTCTACAATTTACTTCTCATGGCATTTTTTTGTATCTTGTTTTTTCCCCCTCATTTTCCAAAAGAGTGTAACACACCTTTTAAGATGATCATTGAAAACAAACTAATATCTGACTTCAGCCCAGATGATTCCTAAGACTGTGCTGAAGTAGTATGCCACATCACATCCCTGGCATATTACATTGCTAACATACCTCTCCCCACCTAGCAGAAACAGAGAACTGAGAAGACCTGAGATATAAGGGATTTAATGGTAAAAAATATGCAGCAGAATCCTTTTACAGAAAATAGCAGGTTTTTAAAGAATCTCTTAAATGTTGTTTGCAATCTTATCATTGTTGTTTGTGTTCCCTTACAGTGTGCAAAGAAATGTGTTATTTTTCTCAAAGCTAGCAACTATTTCAAAAAAGGAAGTGTCTTTTCAAACAGTAAATTTCATGTTTGCTAGGTAACAGCTGTGAGAAACACATGCCCGGCCCTGAACCCCTTTGTCCCAGCAGTTTGTTCTTCCAGCTCACTCATCAGTTTAACCACAACCACTCGAGTGTCAGCGCATGTTTGTTCAGAGGGAAGGAGGGTGGCCCTTGTCCCCTTGTCGTTGTGTGTGCTGTTATTTTGCAACATGAATAAGAATGAAGAGAAATAATGTTTTCACTAAGCCTCTAACTGTTTTTCATAGAGCTTAGATTTGGGAAACAAGTTCTTATCCAAGATTATACTTGCATATCCTTTTAGAAACCAGGAGAAAACGGTGAATTTGGGGCTGGAGGGAGGCATGAAGTCAGCTTCATGTGCCTTTTTTTGGGCAAAGAGAAGTGATGGGAGAGCAGAAGGCAGAGCAACAGCTCAGCATCCTTCTGAGCTGTGCTGCTGAAGATTGCATGTGTGCAATGCCTGCATCAGCTGCTCACTGGCCCTGCTCCCTGGGAACTTTGGACCACTGCTCTAGCTTTTTGACAGGACCTTTACTAGTGATTAAGTCCTATCAAAGAGGTTTAACATGCTTTCTTCAGTAGTGCTGCTCCCAGTCACAAGTCAAATAACCTTAAGAATTACATCCAAATTAACCTCTCTCTCACCTCCTAATTCATTGCAAAGTCTTCACCGAAGATGTTTTTTCTTCAGACAGCTATAACATTTGGATATTATTATTGGAGGGTTTTTTTGGGTGGGTGGTTTTTTTTTTGGATTACTGTGTAATCTTCTGATCCAATAAGCAACCAATATTACAAAAGCTGAAAACACATGGTCTTTCTGCTCCCTAGGGCAACTATCCAAAATTATTTTGCCTCTGGAGATAAGAAAGACAAGAAATATGTAACAGATACACTGTTTTTTTTTTTTCCTATACTCAAGCTAAGGTCCGGTAACTCAAACACAGAGGCTGGAGACTTAGTACTCTATTAAGTCAGTTTTACACCAGAATAAATCTGAGTAAAGAAGAAGTCCCAGTATACACTACATATGCCAGACTGATGCCAGGGGTATCTGAACTGTTTTAGCCATTCTTGATGAAAGAAATTCAGAGAATCCATGTAGAGTTGAAATAAAATGGCAGCTATTTAATTCAAGATTAGGATAATGTTTAGGATTAATGTCAGAGCTTATGCTTTAAATCCTTGCATAGTAGGACAAAGTTTAAAACTTCTTTGGTCAGTGAGGGGTTGTACAGCACGACAGATCTTCAACTCACGGTGTCTTTACATGCCAACTCCCCCTGCTGCTGACAGCTTGGCAAACTTCACCCATCTCCTGTCATACTGTTCTATGCACACATCCATGCTTTGCCCATTGCACTCTTCCAGTTTTGCCCTGTCTTTTCTTGGGAATAAATCACCTTGCTCCCAGCTCTGCAATGCCAATAACCCAGTGCAGCCATTCTCCATAATGAACTTCGGCTCCCTGAACCCCCGGATCCCAAGCTTGGCGAGTACAGAGTGTTTCTGTGTGTGGTGTCTGTGACCAGCTAGGGATGGAGGGAAAAGCCCACACCACTGGTCAGCAGGGTCAGCTGTACCACCCTGAGGGTGAGTTCTGTGGAAAGCCACTTGAACTGGCTTTGCAGAAAATGTTTGCCTGGTGTTTGCTGTCCTCCCGCTGGAGGACTCTGTCAGTATAACAGAACTGGCACGAGTGGTCTGGTTGTGATGGGCAACAAAACAAAATACAGTGGGACAAGTGATACTGAGTTTATCCACTAAGCAGCAGCATCAGGATCATTAGATGGCAGTACCCATGTGAAGGATTGCACTGGGGACACATCTCCAGTACTCAGGTGGGGGTGTGGAGGGGACCTCCAATGCCACCTTACAGACTGAAACCTCCCTGGGACAGCTCTTAAACCCAGCCAGGTCAGGTCAGATTGAAGAAAGGGTTAGTAATAGGAAAGAAACTATAAGCACAAAGTAAAAATGTGTAGGTTCCACAAAGATTATGGTGTTAAAAATAGGTATATCCTAATTTTTTAAGGTGTATAATTAGACTTAAGTAGAATTTTAGCAGTCTTAAAATAAATGAAATGTAAGTCTCAGAATCCTGAGTTCCATTTGTTCTCCCTAGGTTTAATTATCCTCATTTGCATGATCATGTACAGAGTTTTGTCACTTAGCTGGTACCTAAAGGTGCCATCATAAGGAAGTTGAGCAAAATCCTATGATGATTTGTAGAAAAAATACAATGAAAATTTTAAAACCGTAGGTTACCATGTGCCATCAGTACAGGTGCCCTAGTAACATATTGTGTGAGAAAACCTTGCAGCTTTGTACCTGTGTGGTTCTTAGCTCCTGGAGATCTGCCATCAATGACTGTTGAGTACATGGTCAAATGCTGTGTTGGCTTTTCCATGCAGGCATGAACTCACAGGGACTTGGACCACAGCAATTGGACCACAGCTGGTTTTTTTACCAGCCAGCCATAATTAATGAATTTCAGTCCTTAAAATCCAACCTGGATTTGTCCTGGGTTTGTGGTGCCCAGGATATTTTTCAGCTGAGATGACTGGTTTTTGAGTCATAGGAAAACCTGCAGGTTTGTGAGTAGTATGCAGTGCATCTTCTCTCTAAATTTCTGATGGATCTCAGGATGCCATGCCTTTTCATCAATCATGCATGCTTTTGGCTTTCAAGAATTTTGTGGCAAATCTCATCTGACAGATTTTGTCATCCTCTTATATTTCCTTTACACTCCTCAGAGTGAGGATTTCAAAGCAAACTAGAAGATCTATCAACATCTATATGAGAGGCAAGAGTAGGGAAATTATATCTTTCTGTATTTCCCTCTAGGACAGAATGGTGCAATTGAGAGAAACTGTGTATTTTCTGGAAAGAGATTCTGGGTCTTCTTCTGACTAGAAGTTTTGCAAAAGTTCTTGCCTCTTAATAGGTATAAGTTGATCTGAGTTGTGAGAAATTCACACATTATTAATGATTGGATGTATTAATGTATAGATTTGTATAGATTCTGTGAAGTTTTTGTCAACCCAGCTTCCTAACAAGGCTAGGCTGTTTCTCTACTTAAGCCATAAAGAATATTTAATTTTTGTAAAACAAACAAAAAAACCAAAAAAACCCAAAAAACCCAACAACCTGAAAGCCTCCTCCTGTCATGCTGTTTCAAAATAGAAAGCTGACTACTGTGTTGCTGATTTTGTATTGCAAAAAATACTAATTTTCAAAGCAGATAAAATTCAATCTTTTTGTTTGAGTGATTTGAAGAGTGATTCCTCCATAAAAATGTATTGTTTCACATCTTTAACAAGATCAACCTGCAAGAGGCTAGGTAGAAGAGGTAAGTCACTGCCCTGTTAAATGAACTTAATTATGCTACAGCATACTTAAGCAGGTGAACTTTTTTAAAAAGCATTTTTTATTCTCATGTGATTTATTATTTGGTACTCTTCTACCCAAACAAAGAGAACAATATATTTAGAAAGCTCGTTTTACAATTTATTTATGTTGTACTGTGGCAGGGGAGTTAGGTGTAATTTGCAAGGATATGTTTCTGGTTGGTTATGGGGAGAGTGCTCTCACATTTTCTATGCCGGATACATAAATTCACTTTTATATTTCGGATAAAGACATAACAGCCTTAGTGGCTTACTGTGGGTCAACTTCTATACTCATCTAAAGCAATGCTGTTAGCCCTGCTAACACTCCACTGCATACCATGTGAGGGTGTGACCAACAGCAGCTGCTGCATCACTATTCACTGATGAATATTTGAGGCAAACTCACTGTGATGCCTTAAGTTTTTAGCTTTTACATTTTTCAGATCCTGTACTGCATTAGTGTATAACTCTGAACTCTATACAGAGTGCTAGTTAGTTTTCTTCACATTTTGGTCAGACTAAACAATCCTTCTGGGCCTGGGAACCAAGGTCACATCATCAGCCTCAGGCCCCAAGAAGTTTAAACAAAAGTGAA
>VXBC01001852.1:379179-487002 GCA_013399945.1 Ploceus nigricollis | reverse complement strand
TTCCAAGGGCAGCTTTCCAGCCACTGTTCCCCAGCCTGTAGCACTGCATGGAGTTGTCATGACCCAAGTGCAGGACCCAGCAGTTGAACTCATGCAGTTGGTCTTGGCCCATTAATCCAGTCTGTTTGGATTCCTCTGCAATGCCTTCCTACATTCCAGCAGATCAACACTCCCACCCAACTTGGCATAGTCTGCTTAGCACAACCTATCAGCATTATAGCCTGATAAAAATCTGTAGAGTAAAAATACCAGCCATTGATATTTACTGGTAACAGACAATGGAAATTGTTAACATTCAAGTGTGAAAACTTCACCCATTTTTAAAATTTATCATATGTACAAATGTTAATTACATTTTTTAAATGCCTGAAGCCTACAGATTTTGAGAGCACAAAAGAAACTACAGTAACCTGTTAGACACCTGTCCTTTTCTTTTACTTTTCTTTGGCACCCTCAATAAGTGAGTGCTAATAGAGGGGCTGACAACACGAGTGCATGTCTGATGCAGAACACCAAGGACAGGGTTAAATGTCAAACCTTGAAGAAAATAATGGAGTCTTTTTGTTGTGGAAATGAAACTGTGATAATGTTCCCAGACTATAAACTGGTAGCCTGGCGTGGCCAAAACCATAGGAGCTCTTTCAAAATCTTAATCAATGTCAGCAGATTTTTTTTTCTTCCTGTTGAGATTTAAGTGAAGAAAAATGTGAAATTTTATGTAAACAGTTTGTTACTCATATTGCTCTTAGCAACAGGACTAGAGAATATAAAGGCAAAGATTTTACTGTCCATTCACAAGCTTATTAGATCTATTAGTGAGATAAAAATTCTGTGGACTGAAATGTTCTGTTTCCAAAAATTAAACAGCATCTAAAAATCAGTCTCTGCAAAAAGTCAGCTGTGAACAGGAATTCTTAGCAATCCTTACATGACTGTCTACTTATGTGTGCTTTATGCACCAAATGAAAGAGCCAGAACAGCCTGTAGTACCATCTGTCTAAGGAGTTTGGTCATTTAATGCCACCATTATTGTTAAAGTATGTATTATATTTCTATCAGTACCTAGATGTTATGAGTGACCTCTAGGTCAAGTCAGTGGGCTCATACCTGGGGTACCTTTCTAGCCTCTCCTTCTCTGCCCCTGTAAAAGCTTTCCTCTCTTCTGCCTCCTGCTCCAGAGCATCATCCCTGCCTCCCCAATTCCCTACAAGGACAGTATGGAATCTTCTTTGCACTGTCTGCTTGTCTCCAGCTATGGGGGAGAAGGAGATAAATTTTCCAGACAAGGGAACCAGTCAGGGGGAAATATAGATTACCACCAACATTTATTGGAACACATTTTATGAGTTACACGATTATTAATAAGAGAATAAAGCAGTCACTGTTAACAGCAGGTACCTGTTGGTACAGTGCACTCAGTTACCCCTCTCAGTCATTCATTTTACCCAGCTAGAGCAGCAGTAGGGAGGCCAGCTCTGGATATTCACTGAGAAGCAGAGGTTCATAGTAATGCACCAGTAGCTTTTAGGAAGGTGTTCAGAAGTCCCTTCCTTCCCTGCATCAGCCCTGTAGACTGTGCTCTGCCTGCATATGGCAGGCACCACCTCTTTGACTATGGTGTGAGTTACAAAGCCCGGTGCTGATGCTGTTGCCATGCCAAGGTGATGGCCTTGGACAATCTGCAAGGCTCTTGAGGTTCTGACTTTATCAGCTACCTCAGATTCAAGAGAAACCCAAGTCTCCAGAGCTTATCACCTTTTGTGACACTTCCACACGCACTCTCTCTCCATACCCTTNATATAGTTATAATAAAGAAATCTTTCAGCCTTCTGAACTGGAGTCAACATCATCTCTTCCCATCTCGGGTTCACCTGCATTTTCCCCACAACACTTCCTTTTGCTGTTTTCTGGTAACATGGCCTGTGTGCACACATGTGTATCTACAGAGCCCACTCCCCAAATTCACCAAGAAGAGCAGGTTGTGACAAGGATCAATAAAGTGTAAGCAGCCCTTCCCGTGTCCCCCTGCAGAAATGAAGTGAGTGCCATCCTGTAGAAAACTCCCACATCTATGCTGCATGTTGCATCATGGCTCTGAGCTAACTCAAAACATTAAAAGGGTCTCCTCCAGTTCAGCATGGTCCTTCATGCATCTCAGAGAAGCCTGGTGTCTTTGCCTGTAGGAGTGTCCACTGTAATGAGACTTGCACTTTAAAGCTAGCACAGATGTCTCTGTCCTGCATGGCTACTTTGCTGTACCATACAGCCAGATAGAGCATTTGCCCTGAAGAAAACAGATTTGGGGCTAGTACATAATAAAGAAAAAAGGCAAAATAGATATAGATAAGGACTGAAATACACTGAAGGTCTCTTAACCCAGCCTGCAACATGACCCTACAGATGACACTGCAGTGAATCAAACCTCTCCTTTTTCTTAACATTTGTGTTACTGAATTAATTTTTTTTACCTTCAAAACATAAAACAGACCCACAAGATATAATCAAGAAGTCAATGACAGATCTGGGCAAAAAGCCCAGAAATGCCTTGTGCCCTGTTGCCTGTCCTGTGCATTAAAATTTTGTTCTTGTTTTTCATTTCCTTTAACTGAAATAAAAACTATTCTTAAATTCAACATGAAAGAAACTTCACTGCTAAAAACTTCTGCCTTGATTCAGCTGAAACAAGGCACAGTCCCTACACAGAAGGTCTGAATTTGGTCTTTCCCCTCTCCTTTGATGAATTCTTTTTACAGAAAGTCCAACATCTACCCCACTAAACATCTTATATCTATCCCATTAAACAGGAAACATGATCTTCAGATTTTTCAGCACTAATTACCCAACCAGACTTATCAGGTTTACTGAGGCCCTCCCATCCCTGCAAGTATTTGAAGACAAGATCAAACCCCTTAGCAGTCAATAGGATGGAAATGTGACTCACTTGCAATTGTCTAATATTGCCAGTTGAAGTATGAGCTAGCTATTCCTGCATTTTTGCACTGGAGGTAGCCATAAATTGAAAAAATATGTATTTTGTTAGTAATTTTAAACAAGGTTTGCAGGTGTGGCAAGGCAAAAGATTGAAAACACCTGTAAGAGACAAAAAGCTGCTCTCCCTAGCAATGCACAATCATTGTCTGAATCTCTTGTTTGGGAACTGAAACGAGCAGTATAACCCTCTCGTTTTCCCATTTCTGACTATGCATAGTCATATTTTTCACTTGCATCTGTATTTGTAACATTTTTGACCTAATCATCAAGCAATATATATGCAGTGAAGATAAAACACAATTTTTGCTCGCTGACCTTTCAGTCCTGTAACATATAAATTGTTTAAGAAAGCCTGCTGAATATTTTCTTATCTTGTGTCACTGGAAATTTCACGCTCGCTGTGAGACTCGGCAGGATGTTTAATGTAGACACTGCGTGGTACGCTGATTGATGGGACACACTGCAACCCCGACAGCTTTCTGTGACTTAAAACACAAAAAACCACCAAAAAAAACACAACAAGCACACAATATTTCAGAAGTTTCATCCCCATGATGGCCTGGGCTGCCCTGGGGCTGGTTTCAGGGTAGGGAGGAGGGCTGGGTAGCGCCCCTCCCCAGTCACCCAGCTGCAAGCCCCCAACTCTGTCCCTATCGCCATAGGTCCAACCCATTAGTACATCCTTCACACCTAGGATAGAGAGAGGGATGGTGCTCTGTAAATGTGGGTCCCCAGGGCCATATTCTTGTGTGGCAAAAAAGCCATCGAAGATGAGCTGTAAATGAGAAGCAAATTGGTTGCAGTAGCGCTGTGCTTTGCATCAGTAATCTTGAGTAAAATCAATGTGGAACACTCTTTTAGGGCAGCAGTGTGGTTTCTCCAACCTATATTTTTATTTAAAAGTAGTTCAGGTACCTGCGTGTCCCTGCAGTGGGCAGTGCTGACGTGTGCTGTGAAACCACTCAAAATCCGTGCAGCTGGACTCAGCAGCAGGTAAAGTGTGACTTGAACTGTGGCATCCTGCTGTGTTAGTTTAGCCTGTAACTTTAATTTTGTCTGACTCCTACTAGCAAAAATCATTATCAGCTGATGTTTTCACTCCAAGGAAGCTAAGCTGTTAAGAAAAACTCAATCCTAGCCAGCAAAAACAGTGAGAAAATGTTGAGATTACAAGTTACTAATGCTCAATCCAAGAATTCTGTTTACCACTTCATCTATTTAAGCTAACTGATGAGTTTATCTTAGTACTTGTGAGCTTGCCAGAGGCCAGCTAGGGTAAAAAGCTACTGTCCAGGTGCATAAGAAAGGTTTGATTAAAGTGGAAGCAGCTGATGAAGGAGCTCCTGTGCTAGCCCTGCCCCCCAGGTTTCAGCCCATCAGAGGGAGCAAGAATCCCATCCCTCCCCAGCACAGACATCTCGAGGTGAAATGCCAGAGCTCGGCACAGGGCACACGCTGCAGCAGCAAAGTCTGGCACAGTGTACGGGGAGGGCCCTGTGAGCAGCTCTGAACAAGCCACTTGCCAGTGCTCCTCTTCCAGCTCTGTTTCCTTTCCATCTGCCTGGGGCAGCCTGCCTTTGGAGACTTGTGGTGTAACAAGGTTGCCTCTACACTGATGATGTTCATAACTGGAATTCTCCGCCAGGCAATATGCTCAATATGGTGTGTGCTTAAGTAATTTATTCTGTATTTCCTGTATTTTTTTGCTTTGTTTTCTTTTTTTCCCCTTCTTTTTAGGAATCTGTTCCATATAAAATATAGAAAGGCACTAACACTGACCCTTTGAAACCCAAGTTTCTTCAGTAATGCTTCCACTATGTCAGCGAATACTAAATCTCCAGTATATCTCTCTGCTCTTAATTTCCCTTTCAAGAACATTCTGAGAAATGTAAATGTCTGTAACATTGTCATATTAAAAAAAAAAAGTATTTCAATTTAATTTGAAGCAATTATTCAAAGAAAAGTTCTAATAAAAATTTATAGACACTAGTTAAACATTAATAATATTCAATATATTAAAATACCGACAATGATTTATACTTCACCATTAAATAGAAAGAAGAGTCAAGTAGCATCCCTATCCCTTTTCGCAGCCAATTTCATAAATCTACATCAGAGAAAAGCACATTCCTAATCCAATTAAATGTGTGTAATGAAATATTTACATGTACTTTATGACTTTGGGTTATTGAATTTTTAAGAGTTAAATCCAAAACTTCGATTGTATTTCCAGTACATATATTTTATTAATTGTGCCTACAAATACGATGTACTTTCAGAAAGATACTTTCAAAGTTTTGATGGGAAAAGGAAGAATAGGGATTATAGGGAAAAGCAAAATTGGGACTATACCCTGCAAGTTAGAGCTGTCTTTTGCACACCCCGATTATGACACATATGATACAATCTCAAAATTAATCTTCTTAGTGTTGCCAGAAGGTTGAGGGTGTGGTCCACCCTGGTGAGGCCACACATGGAGTGTGCTGGACTCCCCAGTACAAGCATGGACATATTGGAGGAGTCCAGTGAATGGCCATGGAGATGGTGAATGGTCTGGAGCATTTTTCCTGTGGGGAAAGCTTGAGAGAGCTGGGACTGTTTGGCCTGGAGGATAGAAAGCCTGGAGAAGAGATCAGGGGCATCTTATGAATATATGAGTCCCTGAACAGAGTGTTATATACGGGTATAATTCGTGCAGACAATTATGCATGTATTAAAATTATAGTTATAAGATTTTACACATAGTAGCTAGGAAAATTGTTTTAGCTAAAGCGGCTGCATAACTTGCATCCTGAATCGCCCGATTAGCATTATAAGACCCCACCTGGGAGGAGACAATAGGAGACCAGCACGGCTATCACACCTCGCCCAGCCAAGACATTAAGCGACCCGGGAAGCCCCATTCAGCCCAGGAGTGGAGGAACGAAGGAGCCCCGAGGGAGATGTGTGCCCATTATCACCTATAGGAGGGGACTCAGAATCGGCTCCGCGGAGGGGAATTTTCACAAGAAGACACCTACAGCCAGAGACTTCTGCTCCGGGAAGCGGGGACCTCATAAATATGTAATAGCTTCATCGCCAAGGGCAAAATAAAACATATAAAAACCTCTAACAGGGAAGCAATGGGGGGGAGACCCGAGGAAGGCAGAGGCTCTGTCGGGCTGCCCCCCAGAGCGGCTTTGTAAGGCTGTGGGCGAAATTTGAACTTAAAATTGTGACGTGATCGCCAATAAATTTAGTTATTGATTTTTAATTCAGATTAGCTTGTCTCCATTCGTAACAAGAGGGTATACAGGGAACAGAGCCAGGTTCATCTCAGTGGTGCCCAATGCCAGGACTGGAGGCAATAGGCACAAAGTGAGAGGTGAGAAGTTCCCTCTGAACAAAGAGAAGCATTTCTTCACTGTGAGGATAACCGAGCACTGACACAGTTTGCCTAGGGAAGGTGGAATCTCTAACTTGGAGACATTAAAAAAACATCTCTACATAGTTCCAGGCAACTATCTCTTGGTGGCCTTGCTTGGGTAGAGAGCTTGGACCAAATGACCTCCTTCTGACCTGTCACTTCCAACCTCAACCATCCTGTGACTCCTTGAAAGGGACATGAGCTGCATCACTCACTCCTGTGTTCCTGAAGACCTAAATTAAATGAGTTTCCTCTGTTCTCATTGCAGCCATGTGCTAATCTCCAGTGATTTTTCTCCATGTGAGTGGTGGTTGGTTCAGACAACTATCATGTGTTCATGCAGTTACAGGCTTTCAGGTGGTTATTGTTATTGCCCTCCACATCAAACCCATTTGCAGGGAGATTCTTCAAAATAACAGGGATAACACAGAGCTCACCAGTCCAGCACATCTTTTCCCAAGTGACAGTTCATAAGAAACCACCTTAATTTTAATATTTCCTATCTTGGAATACTCAGTCTTACAGACAATACAGTCTTCTAACATTTTCAAAATTTCTTAGAAAAAGGTAATTATTTTACCACATCTATTTCCATTTAGTAGATCCACAAAGGACAGTCAATAGACATTTAGTTACACAGCCCAGGCTTCTACTAGGAGAATTCAAGAAGCAGCTGGTAACAGTTACACAAACCAGCTGCCCGGCAGAGGTTTGAAGGACGCCTTGGGGATTGCTGAGATTGGTGTGTCAGTCATAGGTAGTAACATATATATCCTCAACTGTGGGTTCAGTTCATGGCTCTTGAGGTGAATCTTACTCTGATTTTTTCAGAGAAGCATGTAGTGCACTTGAGGTGTTAAGTTAGTTTAGCAGTGTGGACTGTTTTCTGTTGGAATGATTTGGTGCTGAGTCCCCTCTTTCCAACAGAGGAACAATGAAGTCAGCTTTTGCAGTTGTGCAGTGGCCCTCGGTGGACCTCCCAGGAGTGCTGTGGGCTGGCAAAGTCCAGCAGGTCAGGAGAACAGGAGTGGGATCCGGGTGAGAATGCTCAAGGATGTGCACTGTGCACCGGAGCAGCAGAGACTCAGGGAAGCAGATTCCTTAGAGCTAAGAAGGTTTTCCTTCCTCCCCCAGTATCATTGTTTGTTTTTCCTGGGAAAGAGTGATTTCTGAAGTGAAAATTCACCCAGAGTTATGAATCTTTTCCCAATGGTATGCTTGCTATAACTGGGATTTATAAGTATTTTCAGGGGAGATGAAGCATGCTCAGTGCAGATGGGATCCCCAGTGATATTTTCAGCACACATCCTTTAAATCTGAGATATATAGACATATATATACACACACAGATTGTATTTTTATATATAATGAATATATAGAAAATGTGAATAGAAAATATACAGTATATAGATTTAAAAATATGTATATTTTAGAAACTTGTCACTTGCCCAAGGCAGAGGTTTTTCATGGGCACAGCACAAATTTTGCTAAGTTGTATTTCCCTATTGTCATGTGTAAACATAAAGAACACGTAAAATGTTAGTTCAAGCTCTTGCAGGGTTATTGACTCTTTTCCCCAATTCTTTTCAGAAACAGCTGAACTGGCTGTTCAAAATCTAAGAACCAAAACAAAACCATAACCACCTAGAGTAAAGAAAGAAAATGTACTCCAATTGGTTGTATTTGGCAAAATATAAGCCACTGAAAGCAAGAACTTCATGGCAAAACATCAGACAGCTAGAATTATCAGGATCACCTATCATCATCCACTGATGATTTAGCAGAGTTAAAGTGGAAATTGGTGTTGACTGTATAGAAGTCACATTATGGTTTCACTTTGCATTTATAGGAAACATCTGGTAATGCTGGAACTTATTCCTACTTTAGGTCTCCTAAATCTCGTACCTCATCCTTGAAGTTTCTGAGACACTCATACTAGTTGGCAACTTTCATCCTTGCAACAGAACTCTTGCCCGCACCTAAGTCAACATAAATTTACTAAGAAATTAAAGGCATGCAATGAGCATTAGGAAATGTGCAGCATTTTATGTGGCATTTAATTTTACTTTAAAGACTTTGCATGATAAGCAACATGTGGTAGTTAATGCTAGAAAAAAAAATAAAGAAAATAGAGAATAATGGAAAAAAAGTACCTCTTTAGGGAAAAAAAAACTTACATAGAAACTGAAAAATTAATTTTCAAACTATTTACAACTCGATGTGGGAGCTGGAGGCGCTTTTAATGAAAAACATAAAATTTAAACTCTGCAAGTTGGGGCTATACAAACATTTCAATTACAATAGCCATTATATAAGTAGAGGGGCATGAATCTGCATGCTTGTGTCTCTCTTCCTGCAGTTATTGTGTATTTGGAAGGTATGTGTCCTTACACTCCAGCACATAGAAGATGGGTATAAAGGGTACAGCCCTGCAAGATGCTGGTACCGTGTCTCTGTTCACTGCCACTAAAATGGCTCTCCAGTCACACCCCAATGGGTCTCGTGTGATGTGTTTAGTTAGGAAACATGCTGAAGGGATTTGCTGGGCTTGGTTCAGGGACCAACACTTTACAGCATTAAGTCTGTATTAATTCACACACTTGCATTTGATTCTATATTTCTGCTTTCAGATTGTTAACTTTTTGATTCTAATTATTTTTGCTTCCTTTTCAGATTATTTAGGAATCTGAAAAATATACATCCAGTGGTTGGTTCTCCAGTGAGGGATTATTTTGGCTGCCCTGTAGCTATCAGGTATGCTATATCACTTGAAAATGGTATGAGAAGTGTCTATTTTTCTAATGAGTTTTATGGCAATTACTTTTATGTTTCCACCCAAATGTGTCTGTCTGTCCTAAAAGAGTCATGGTGTAATTTAGTTTGATGGTTATCTTCTGCTAATAAAAATCTTCTCCTCGTGTCTTTAGTTGAAGGTGCACTTGCTGAGTCGTCAACTTGCCAGGACTCGGCTGGATTTGAACCCAGAAACGCAAAGACTGAGCAATGGAAATGAACTGTCAGCAGCTTTTGAATCCAAAGTGCTGAATGTTGCCGTGAGCCCAGAATAATAAACTCTGTTTCAAGATGTAAGACCCTGTGGATGAAATATATGTTCCATAAATGGTTCTGAGAACAATATTATGGATAAGCTCCACAAGCTTCTTGATCCAGTTTAGTAGCAGAACACATGGCATTGTTTGGAAATTACAGATTGATTTCAGCGAGGGTGTAGGGGAGAGTGATGTTTATATTGGAGTTTGCAGGTTTGCTTTTCTTTTGGGGAGAAGAGTTTGCTTTTTAAAGAGCTGGAGGCGCAGAAGTATGCATGTATAGGAAAAGGCCTTTGTTTCATTCTTAAGTTACTCTTCATATATTTAGTTTTGTACAATTTTTAGTTCTTTAAATGTCTATGCTGATTTCTTCAAGGTACCTGTCACTTCAGGTGTTGAACTTTCTTTCCTGACAGTGAATATTTTAACTGTGCCTCATAAGCAGCATTTTAACTTTCATTCCTAGATTCAAGTAGCTAAAGGATCTGAAGATGATTCATAAATGCAGAACTGGCTAAGCAATAAAAATCAGTGCATATAAAATATATGTAATTGTAAAATTTAACATTTAGGCATAAAAACTAATGTCTACAGGCACAGGAGAAGCTGAGTTATTAACCCTTTTACTGCATGTAGGGCTTTTTAAGAGGTTTGTGGAGTGAACAAATTTTATTTTCATTTTGGTAAACATGCTGAGGAAAGACCATATTGTATTCTACAGCAACAATATCTATTAGAAACTGTTTATTGTCTTCCCAGTTATTTCTCAGAGAGGACAACAAGGACAAAGCAGTCTGGCACTTGGAATTTGTACATAATCCCACAATTCAGAGATTCTCTGACAGGTCTCTGGACTTTTGTAGTGGTCCAAAGAAGCTGCACCTTATGATCCACTAATTAGTGGATTGTGTGTCAGAAAAAAACCCTAAGTAAGTGAAAACATGAAAACCAAGTAAAAACAAAGCTCCAGGCAGGGCAAGACAAATTCAGGCAGAGTAAGTCTTGCAAGCCTCTGCTCTGAGACACTGTAATCTTGGTTCATGTCCAGCAATGGCAACACTGGGCTGCTAGAGACCAGGACTTCATGTCAGCCAGAGCTGTGTGCTGGCTGGTTTTGCCTTGCTTTGCCTGCCTTTTCCTCTATGGAGTGGCTGAAGGAAGCAGAGAAGACAAAGCAATTCATATTCTGCAACTGTTGTCTGTCTAAATGAATGTGGGTTTTATCTCTGCCTGGCAATGGAAGGCTCAACTGCAGATTTGATGGGAGAAGCTAACAAGCAATTTACTCAAATGGGTACACATTCAAGGCCCAATTTGTTTCTGACTGATGGCAGTAGTAGTCTACCACTGGCTTCAAAGAAAACTAGATGAGTATTGCTCAGTGGCAGTAATATTGCATCTCCTGTATGCTGCAATTAAAGTCCTAGAAGTATCTCTCTAAATGCTTAACAGTGCAATGCAGCTTTTGTCTTTGCAGAAGATTTCACCTTAAAATAAACTGGAAAGTGTTTTCCACTTTATATCTAGGAAAAAACCTGACTACTTTGATCATACATCCTTAGAATTTCTCTGTACATCTTTTGCCAAATGCTGTAGTGTTTAAATACATTTAATACTCCTACATCATCAATACCACGTTCAATACCTGTCTCAGTGAAGGCATCTCCTCTTGCTCTCCCTTTCTCTCCTCAGAGGGTTCCCTCAGCCCATCTGGGCTTTTTTCAGTCCTGAAAGCTCTGCCTTTGAGAGATGTGACTGCTACATACACCAAGTCACCATCCTATCTATGCTACTGGCTACCAACATCCATTCTGTGCTTTTGAGAAGGCAAATCAAAATCTGTGCAATGAACTTTCCTAGAATGTTAAAAACTTTGGTTGCCTGTGTCCACAGGGCTTGCCTGTCTGTGTGTGTAGGACTGGGCTTGCTGGCAGTGCACCCCACAGCTCTGAGCCCTCTACACAGAAGCAGTGCTGCAGTCCTGCCCTGACATTTCCTCAGCTGACGTTATGTTACCATAAAACGTTTATTTGCCCAGGATGATGCTTAATTATGTCCATGTATAAAGGTGATAAAGTACTTTAATACACTAGAGGACATTTTCCTAACACCACATGGTGTGTTTATGATGTGTAGACATTTTTTTAGAGAGATAAAGTGGCTGAAAGATCACCAGAACATTGCAGAGATATGCAGGGGTGTTGGGTTGGTGGAAGAGAAAAAACAGAGTGAGTTATGAAAGACAATGGATATTGTGATTGATACCCTATTTTCATGCTTCCTGTCAGCATTTCTGGAACTGTACTAGTGTGATACAGCTGAGATCCTGTTCCTCTGTGGAAAGGAGATGTGCAGCAACAGCTCCAGAACTTCTCCATAAAGAAATTAGATAGAAATGACTGAAGACAGTTTGCCCCAAGCACATCTAGTACCACAGGGCCTCCTCCCCGTGGTACTGCTCTTAACAGTCCTTATTTGTTTGGACAGGACATCTTTCCACAGATCAAGATGTCAATCTTGCCCTTTAGAAATTCTCTGCCACTTTCAGCACTTGCAGATTTTGGAGCCATCTAAGAAACAAGGTGGTTGGCTTCTCAAATTTGTTTGAATGCAGATTTTGAAGGTGTAGTATAGATGATGTGCCTCAATGCAGTTTGCTGGAATCCCCTGACACTGCACAGCTTCACTTGAACATGAAGTAAGCACCAAACAGTTCAAACTGACTTACATGGGTGGAAGATACCTGTGACAGCAACCCAGGCCCAGGGTGAAGGAAGTCAGAAGCGGGCCTCACGTTATCTCAGCTCTGATTTAAGAGAAAGATGCTAAAACATGTTGTTCACAGACAGTGAAGATGGGCTTTTTCCCACTGATATTTTACAGTGTTTTCACTGCTAGTTTTGCTCAGTTCTATAAACACCTGATATGAGGAAACAGGTATTCACATAAGGCATATTGAACCTTGTTAATTAGATGAAATATATTGAAAGGATTGATTTATTCACCATGTTAAATAACCACTTATATGCAAAATTCTCTGTTTTCTGACTGGGAACATGAGGACCTGTGTTGATTGCTTGTCGATTTTTTAATACTTGAGTGAAACCTTTTGGCAAAGACACAGCATCTTCTCCGCTTTTCATTTCTGTTTTTCACAGTTAAGCAGACAGCAATGCACACTTAACAACACCACAGAACTTTATTAGGCTTAGAGGCATGTGCAAGAAGCAGCTTTAGAAAAATACTTCCAAGATGTGCTAATCATCTGCCAGAAGTAAATATGTTATGAGAGAGCTTCAAATGACATGCAAATCTAAATTTCCCCATTAGAGTGGACATATGTCAAGTTTTAATATAAAAATAATTTATTAAATATACATTATAATAGCAGATAGCTGTTGTCCTTGATGCTTATACAGCACTGATCTCTTTCAGGCTGACAATCTGTGAATGGATGGAGCTACCTGCAATCAAAGCATAACTGCTCCTAGACATTAAGGACTCCACAATGCTCCACAATGGAGCACTTCCACTGGGCCTCTACGAGATAGACCCCACCAGCCCCAAAGCTGCTTCTGGCAGGATTTATTCACATGATTTGGTCCTGCAGGACTGGACCTCTGCACTTCTTTCATCAACTACTAATATATGCAAACACCGAATTGAATTCCGGCTCAGTCTGCCAGAGATGACTTCTTACTATTTGGTACATAGAGTGAATAATGGCTTTTTGCCCTCTGTCCTTTTTACTTGAGAAAAAGCAATTCTGACACAAACTCACATTTACGTGATTCAGCTCTACCAGTTTGGTACTATTCCTCTTTAAAAATGGAAAAACTGACTGACTTTTGTGTAATAGTGTGTCTATTACTAGAAGGAAGGATGTGACAGCATCCTGAGATATGGCAACTCCAAAATGCTGCAAATCTACTGTCTTCTGTTAGTTTTGGGGAGAACATCTCTATATGAGCCAGTTGGTATAAAGGACAGTTTGGCACAGCAAAAAGGAAATACTAAGAATTCAGCAACAATTTTGAAGCTAAGCACCCATCTATATTATGACACCAAGATCAGCAGGCAGTGTTTGCTACTTCTCATCTCACATTTATCTGTTTTGCAGCATTCTGCCCATCCATACATTTCAGCAAAAAATTGCTCTGAAATTAAAACAAAAGTGAAGTTGAAAACAAGAATAAATAAGAAACAGGGGAAAATGACACCTTGAGGCTCTCAGTTATTAGAACAGATTTCAGCAAGTATCTTGGAATGATCTAGCTGTTTGTCTAGACTTTCTAAGACAGGTTATTTAAGGGCACAAGTAGCCTTTGCCAGGACTAAGCTCTGCACCATGTGGCTCTCAACCAGCTGTGGAGCTGGAGGGGCTCTGTTCTCTTCCTGGCTGAGGTCCTTTGTCACCCCACGCAGTAAATTTGTGCCTCTTCATTCTCTGTATGTCAACTTCTACTCCTGTTCCTCTCCTAAACAAAGCACTTGCATTAAAACAGGAGAGAACTGTAACATTATTGCATTATATCATTGCATGAAGCACCATGGTTGCATCAAACTAAAGGGGAAAGAATCTTTTGGGAGCATTCTGTGAGTGTAAGCTGAAGCCTTTTGATTTTCTTGCTGGCAAAACTACACTTGTTTGTGGCTTTTATTCCTGGCAGGTGCTTTTGGAGCTGGGTCTTTAAATCTGGCAGTGCAAACAGCTGCAGCCTGTGGTGGCCCTTTTGTAACATCTTTTTGCTTTCCTCTCTTTCCATGGACAAATCCCAGAACTATGTGTCTTTTTCCTTATTGCTGACATAATGATGCATCCTTCCAAGAATAATAAAAGCAGGCAGGGAACACAATAGCTGGACTTTTGGATAAATATTTTGTAAATACCACATGAGTATTTTAGGATTAATGAGCTGTGTGCATTTGACAGTCAGGGGCATTGTCTAATTCTCTGTCTTTTCACTTTTGCTTCTGTGTTAAATGGTGTCAACATTCCTTATATACAGAGGAATATTATTAATCTGATAAATGGTTCATCTGTTATTGCTATTGTTATTGTTATTCCCAGGTCCATCCAGCTACCTAAGGTGATTAGTGCATTCTACATGTTTCATGAATTCTAAATGTGTACTTAAGCCATTAATATAATGTACTTTCTTTTTATTTTCTTTTTTTTTTTTCATATTTTTTGTTTAAACCTTGGTGATAAATTAGCAGTGAACAGATCAGGAAAGTTGTTATTTTCTTCAGTCTAAGCAAATTTTAAGGTCACCACTGACAATTGGGCCAATATAATTGTTTAATAGACTTTTGAGAAGAAGGATGTGGGTGCAGAGGGAAAAAGCTTCATTGCCAGGATTAATGAAACTGCTACTCATTCAGTGCATATGTTTGTTTATATGCTGCAAATGGAATAACACTTGTGGAAGACAAGAAGGTTGTTCAGAATGTTTGTATTTTCAAACATAGCATACAGCAATTAAGAGGGTGAAGAGCTTGCTAAATACTGAAGTCATTTGATCACATGTACAAATTAAGTCAAAGGCAATGGAAAAACTTAGGAAAAAAGTACTGGGAGAGATGATAAAAGAAACAATTTAGGAAACATCTAACAATTATAATCTCATTCATCATTGTTACTCAGGCAAAAACAACTTATGCAACAAGACTGTTAGAGGTGAACAACAGGCAAATTGGAAAATAAGACAATAGAAAATTTGATATAGTTTAGAAGAGTAAAGTGGGGGGGTTTAACAGCTATCAGAAGAGATTCACATTGGGAGTTCTTTGCCATACCAAGAACTTCTGAACTTTGAATGTGTGCTGAGAGTTACGAATAGGCAAACATTTTCTTGAAAACATATCTTGTTCCTTTTTTGCTGATATTTCTTGCCAAGAAAGGTAAATATGATATTTCTTTCTCTTTCTAAGAGGAACAGAAAAGGACTGCCCATGTGGGCTTAGCTTTCAACTACTACAGTGAGAAATGCAGCAAATCTATAACTCCATTTTTGGGATATCTTGCTATACATACAGGTGCAGATGCAGAGATCAAAAATGCAAATACTATGCAAACATTAGCTTGTGTATGTTGATGTGGGATCTTCTAATCAATATAAATGCAGCATTGCAGAGGTTGTGCATGCAGGTTTTGGATGTCACAGCTGCCTGCAGTTAAATAATTGTGCATTGAAATAACTACACTAGTGTCTGCATGTTTGTGAAGCACTGCTCCTGAATGCAGAAGCCTGTACTAAGTGGACTTGATCTGAACTGAGCCAAAACTGTCTGCTAATGAATTTGCATTGAACAGAATGGCACAAAGCATAGATGGTATTGGACTGATCTACTGCAATACGCTGATTTTAAAAAAAAAAATCACTCCAAACCTTTCTTTCAGTTCATTAAAAGAATTGACATCAGCAATCATAGCAACTGCCTGGTTTAGGTAGCCAGAAAGTATGAAAAGAGAATAGTCCATCTCAGTGGGCTTCATGGAAAGGGAAGAATCAGAAATGGAAGCTAATAGGAGGGGAAAAAAAGAAAGAAATAGCCACTCAGACAACACACCCAGACAATTTAAATTAGACATGTATTTATTTGTATAATTTCTCACATTTTTTTTACTATTAACATAGCTTGTACAAATATAGCTTTGGGCATTTTATTCCCTATATATGGTAACACTGTAAAATTACTTAAAAAGAAAGTACTTCAAAGATTTGATTTATTCTTATTTTTCCAGTATATTAATGTTGGGATATCTGTTGTACTAGGTATTGATGCAGAAGTCTGTTTTAAAGCAATGACAGACTGGTGATGTGAAGGTACAGATGCCTTAATTCTAGACAGTATAATCTGTGGAATGAAGCCCTAAACAAATAAAATAGTAGGGATGACAGAAAGAAATTTACCTCTCATACAGAAGTCCAAGATAAATGTGTGAGAATCACTGCAGTCTTCCTGTGTTTTGACAAAAATGTGCAGTTTTGCAAAGGCAAGAATTTTGTCCTGACCAGCAGCAGGGAAACCACAGGGTGAGGAGAACCATTTGTGACACAGAAATTGTGAGGTATGTTTGCATATAAACTTTTAATTAAAACTGCTACTCTTACCCTACTGCTGGTGGAAGCCATAAGGGTGACAAATTAGCTCACTTGCAACCCAAACAGTATGGGTGCTAACTGCTAGAGATTATGAAGCAGTATTAAGTCTGGAAGAAATCTGGTTTATCATCTTGCATAGGGATCCATGTAAATGATCCCGTTTTTTAACACAGCTGTCACAGTTCTCAGAAATACTGTGATGATAAAGCCAGCAAGGCTTGCAGTTACCCATGTACTTAGAGATTTGGCTCTCACTTGCAGTGATAATATAAGCATAGGTCCTGGTTAGCTCTGTATCAAGTTTTGTGCTGGCAAATGCCTGCTCAGCTCACAGTTTCACCAGGGCTTGGCAGGAGACAGGCGTGTCACTGCACCAGAGACGTGCACCAGAGCTCTCTCCCCTGCCTGCATGATGCTGACCTGAGGGTCTCACGGGCTCTCCAGAAAAAGCATTGGCCAAGGTGGGCAAGGGCAGAATGGCAAAGGAGGCAAATGTCTCTAACCTGCTGCTGCTGTTGCTCAGGGGAGAGGAGACTCCAGCACTGAGAATTGCCACTGCACTCTTTGGGCTGTTATTACATACAGTTTCACAGTCAAAGTGGGAGCCAAAGAGGAACCTTGGTCCTGTCAGAGGTTACAGAACAAATCAACACAGGAGATGGGAAGACACACTCCTCAATAGGAGTCTATTGATTTTTTAACTGCTGGGCACATTTGGCTGCTGAAAGAGTCATAGGGCTCAAATGAGCTACAAGGAAAAATAATTCATAGCACACTTCAAAGATGAGTAATTTTGGCTATGCATCTTACCACCCTGATGATTTCTTTTCTCAATTATTTTAATGGAAGATGGTGAGAAGTTACGTAGAGAATAAGAAATGGGATTTTGTCTTCAGCAGTGTGACATGGATTGTGAAGGAGTGCAGAAAAATAACTCCTGATCATTCACTGAAACAAGAAGGATGTCAATGTGTTGGCCAAACACAGACATCTTGACTTACTCGGGTGTCTCATCCAGTTTTCAGCTGCCACTCCAGGGTGAAGCACAACTCCCATGGGTCCCCTGTCTTCTCTTCTGGCCTTGCTTATCATCTCAGAAATGTATGTAAATGAAAATAAAGCTGCATTCAAGAAATGGTGCTCTGTTACAGGGCAGACTGTCTCAGATCTATAAACCAGTCGGGTTTGGAATTGCAATGTAGTTGTTCTCATTATTAGTTCTGTCTGCACCTTCTGTGCTTTGGGATTTGAGTGATCACTTGAGTTCACTTGAACTTTCATGAACAATAGTGTGTGCAAAATTCAAATGGCTAGAAAAAACCCTTTCTTTTAGTTCATCTGTCATGTTTGTGGGTAAGGCTGATCTTGGAAATGGATTGGTGCAGCTGGTCTGATTGGGAAAGAAGGAAAGATTTAACTACTAGAGTTACTGATGATATCATCTGGAGGAAAGAGGCTTTTCTCCTACAGAAAATATTAATCTCTGTTTTAAGCTAATCTCTTTCTAAGAGGCCTAATAAGTTTGGGAAACTGTATAACTAGAGGAACTGAGACAGAAATGGGACATCTTCTCCTTTTCTATCAAATTTAGATTATGCCTAGAAAATTATGCATAAATGGGAAACAGTTCAATTTTAGTAATTGAGTGACTCATAGCTCATAATGAGGGCTCTTCCTCTGACCCTCCAGAGGTCAAAATCCTCACTACAGTACCAGTGGGAGTGTTGGGAGCCCGACAGCTGAGAAGGGCTTCTCAGTCTCATTGCTAGGAGAACACCTTAGCCACAGAGAAGTGATTTTTGCCTTATAATTTAAGAGTAAACTGTCACCAAAACTGTGGACAGACATTTTTGAATACTCTGACAGGCTGGAGATACTGTTATTAAATAAAGCACATTTTAAAAAATTAATTTTGGAGAATATGGCAAGATCTTTAAAACTTCAGAATTTTCGGAAATCTGTGGCAATGTGTAATTTCATCTGAATTTGGATCAGGATCTTACTGTGTTGAGATTATGTTATTAAAAATGTAAGTTCTGCACCTCAAGAGCCACAGCATATGTCTCTGTCAGAGGATAGCCTTGCCCCACGCTGTGCTGCAGACCAGCAGAGCTTGTTTTTGCTGGTCTGGAGTCTCCCCCAAATGCAGCTCAGCACCATTCCACCCTGCTGGGGTCTGTTACCAAAAATTTCTCCATCAGTTCCTGCTGCCAGGAAGGAGAAAATGTAGGTCACCATCTTCCTCTTTGATCTGTGGAATGCAGAGTTGCTCACTTCTGCTGATGTGAGTGTAATGCCTACTTAATTATAAATCATATGTCATCCTAATCTTCTTCAATTAACCTAGAATTTTTAATGTAAGGAAAGCATTCTGAAATTGTAAATTGGGTTCAATCCACAGTGAAGTGCCTTTTCCCAGGAACACCAAGTATCACCCAGAAAAAAATACAAATACCATTAATTCTGAATACTTACTTCTCATGTATGTTGTGGTACTTCAGATTTTCAGCTTCTGTCCTCTCTCTTTGGGGGTGGACATAATTTTCCTATCAAAATCTATATTGATCTCCAGAGTAAATGCTCTGCTCTGTTAGTTGCCTATTTAAAATGTTTGTGGTCTTGTATTTCTTCTTTTAGGTATGCCTGTGTGAAGTATCTGTCTGGCATTATATGTCTAAAAATATGAGAAAACTAAAACCTGTGATTTTTAGACTTTTGGCAGCATTATGGCTTGGAGTGAGAACATAATGCAATGGAGTGAGATTACTGATCTGAGATGTACAAAACTATAACTGATGTGCAATTGGTTATGTATCTAGGTGTATGTAGAGAGGATAAATATATGTCTCATAGCACTGAACTGCTTCTGTAGGCAGACTTCCAAAGGGGCAATTTGTGAAAGATTGTTCCTGATAAGATGTGATTAGGGCAGGTACACACAGGGCTGGAAGGGGTTCTGACCGTGGTACCCTGTGAGCTTGCTGCCATCCTGTCACTGCCATCCTGTCACTGTGCTCCTCTTTTGGGTCTTGGATGCTGGCAGAAAGCTCCCTTAGCTGTCTCACCAACACTTGTCAAAATAAGGCATTTTCACCTGTAGAGGAATTGTTTCAGCATAGTCATTTATTTGTTGGATCAGCCTCATATACTTCCTTAAAGTCTCTGAGAGTAATGAGCACAGATGAATTAATGCATACAAAGAATTACTTTGTGTAGTCTTAGCATTCAGAACAGATAAACCTCGTCAGTTTTGGAAGTGCTGCTTCATTCTGTCACAGATCCACATTTGTGTGAAATGTATGCCTGGATCTCACTTGAAATCAGGAGGAATTTGGAATCCAGTCATCACTTCAGCTATTTTCTCCACATCTCCGTATGTTTGGCATAGTGACACCGGTTTCAAACTCTCCTCCCACATTCCTGTCTCTGAAAATTACCACTCCAAGAAAGCTGCCATATCTTCCCTAATTGTGAAGGATCAGCACGGAGGAGCAGGTATGAGCTGCTGGTGTGATCTGCACGTACAGCCTTCTGATGCAGGAGGCCCTTAGCCAACAGCTCTGTGAACCACAGCATCACAACTCTGGGAACATTGCCTGGAGGCTAAAGGTTATCAGGAGCCAGTGAGGAAGAGAGGGCACCTGTGTCCATCTCCAAGAGTCCATGAGAGGCTGAGTTGATGCTGCCTTCTGGCCAGGTCTGGTCACAGATCTCCCAAAGCAAGTGCACTCTAAACACCACACATCTGCAGACTTTCCTGGACACTGAATATGTGAAACAGGGATCAATATGTGAAACAGGGATGGCCCTGATGGCTGAGCAGTGAGAGGGGTGGGATGGAAGGGCGAGTTTGGTTTAGAGGAGCTTGTTCAGCTTGGATCACAAATTACAAGAGGAAGGTCAGCCTGCCTACAAGTTGATGATCCACCTTAAAGTTTGCTTGTTTAGAGGTCCTCAGGGTAGGATATAGCTCTGAATCAGTTTCAAGTCCAAAGTTGACCATGATAAAGGAGATGCTGCATTTTCCTGACCAATTGTGTTTATATAGTCTTTGTATAGTCCCACAGCAGACAATCTGGCCTGTGGGTCCACAACTTGAAATAACATTATTTTCACTTCAGCAGAGCTCTAAAATTAACTCACAACAATAACAATAACTTCATAACAATACTATTGTCTTTCTTATGTTAGCTATTAAATAAGAATATTTTTCAGTATTTTGCCAAAAACTTTTGAAATTAATTGCATCAGTGAACTCTAACATAGGTAAAGCTCCATATAAATTATTTGATACAGAGTTAAAAAATAACAAGACAGCAAATCTGGAAGAAATCACTCACTCTTTGACTGGATTTGAGAGCCCTCAGGTGACTCAGTTGATTTGCCAGAAAGAGTGAATTTTAGAACCGGGCCAACAAAAAAGCAGAATGCACTCTCAACCTAAACCAAAAGCCATGCCTTAAAGTTTAACACACCAAGTTTTAGCATATTCTCAGCTGTGACTGAATGAGACTTTTGCTGTTCTGTACTGCTCAGGGCTCTCTTTTAATTAATATCAAACACTGTGGAACAGAAGGAAATACATTAAAAATGAAATTTTAAAATTTCCTCCAGCTGTTATTGCTAGATGTGCCATATTTTTGACTACTGATTATTAATAGAATTCCAATGCTGCTCTATTACATATCTTAAGAGGCAGAAGTGGTCTGGAAATGAGAGCTCAGGTCTGGGCTACTAGGCTATTTATCAATCTCTTCCACAGCGTGACCTTGGGAGGCTGCCTCAATTTCCCCATCCCTCAGTTAAGCTAATAACCTCTTGCCTCCCATGGCTGCCATGAGCTTCCATTAATAACTCCAATTTATCTCAGGTCTGCATGTATTTTTTTTTGTGCTGTAGACTCAAGTGCATAACTCTCATCATACAATGTCTGGGAAGGGAGGTTTCAGCATCAGAAAGGCAATCTCCCCAGTCCCTTCAGGCTTGGAGAGGGCAAGAGAAGAGACTGACTTTCAGACAAGAAGTCTCTTATACAGAAAGCCAGAAAAATGATGAGTGTTGCTTGACAGTTGTCCCTGTAGCTGAGCACCCTGTAAGAGCAGGAACCTGTCTGCCATGTGGGGACAGATCCTTTTCATTTTGTGAAACTTCAGCAAGGCATAATGCAAAATATTCACACTGAAAGGACATACATATGCAAAATGTATCACAGAGTGAGAAGCATGAAAGAGAAAGGAGAAAGGTAAAGTTTATCTTTTCAATTATGGGTAAATAATCAGCAATTTAATGAAATATGTAGGTGGTGCTTATGCAATTCTCTGTGTCCTGTGCACCCACAAACATCAGAAAATTTGCTCCTGAAAGCACTGCTGTCCTAAAACAGTCTTTGTAAAAGGTAGAAAACAAAAATGGGTTTCTGAGGTTCGATGCTGAGTTTTGAGGACAGAACCATGCAGGAGACTGGAGTCATGGCCAGAATCCAAACACTTCATTATGTTGTGCCATTTCCTAAATAAAAGGCAGTTAAAATGCATGAACTTGTGCTGTTCCACTGCAGTGTATCCATTAAGCTTCTCTTTGCACATTAGGGTACTATTTGGCTAATAGAATATTTGAGCTGGTTCTGTAAAAAGACACCACAAGACCATACACAGGCCCTGAATGTCCAGTGTGACACTTTGGAAAATCTGTGTCTGTTAAAATTGAGTTCTGGTGAGTTTATGAAGGTTTTGTATCTATGAATACTGTAAGCCAGATTTATACTCAAGAGTACATTATCTGTATTACACTAGTAATATAATAACAAAGCATTCATGGTGTGACCACTAGTAGAGTTGCCCCCAAAATTGGAATAAAAAACATGAGTAGAGTTTTTCTATGACATCTAGTCTACAGACAGATTGGGTTTTTTTGTGCACTAGCATTAGCTGGGAACCTATCAATGCCTTTGACTGAAAAAATCCAGTGAGCTAAAACGTGCAGGCTCAAGAACATGGAATCAGTTTCCTAACAGGTCATTCTCTCCAGATTTAGGTTGGAAAGATTGACACAAAAAATGGAGAGTCGTAACCTGGATAATCTATATTTCAAGTGCAAGCACTATAGAACAGTGGGCAAGATGCAATACAGGAGAACAGCAGGGCTTCTAAGATTGCTTGTGTGAGATAACATTAAGGCCATGGAAAAATCCTAGCAGAAAAGAAGGAATGAAGAAGCAATGTGCAAAACCTTTCTCTTAAAGACCAAGAATCTGGCAAAATGACAGAACATACGCAGTTTAATCTAAGCAGAGTAGAGGGAAGTTGGACAGAGTCTGAGAAGAGCTGACATGCATGAGAAGCCTGAACTAGAGATACCATGAAAGAGGACTTCCAGGGGAAAATTCTCAGGCATGCTCAAGACAGGTGAAGATGCACTGGTAAGGATGTACATGAGGATTTTTCAGGCTGATCTTACATCTTATTTACTGGCAAAACCAGTTTGGAATTGTTTAGATTTTCTAGTCAAAGATCATCCTGGTAGCTTCTCACATAACCCAGTGCCATCCTTTTTGCTCTTTTCCTCTATATCAGGAAGAATTTCCTCACTGAAAAAGCTGTCAAGCATTGGAATGAGCTACCCAGGAGGTGGTGGAGTCAGCATCACTGGAAGTGTTCAAGAAACAACTGGATGTGACATTTAGTGCTATGGTTTAATTGACATCATGGTGTTTCGTCAAAGGTTGGACTCAATGATCCTGGAGGTCTCTTCCAGCCTTAATGATTCTATGATTCTTCTTCTGATCTCACCGATTTTTAGTTTTGCAGAGGTTCAGATAAACCCTGATCTTTGTGGCTTACTTCTTCACTTAATGCCTTTTGCTGAAGAGTGAGATTAAACATGAAGAAGTGCAGGAAAGAGAGCTTTGAGTAATGGAGTTGAAGCAATGGGTTATTTTGAGACAGCAGTGATGAGACCAAGAGACAGATGTCCAGACTCTCCTACCTCCTGCATAAGGCAACAGTCAGGCTCTCCATGGGAAGGGTCCACATCTGCAGCTGGTGTTTTAGTCTTAGGAGAACACTGAAATTCCTGTGTGCTCTGCGTTCAGAAATAAGAGATCAGCCAGTGATGTAATATCTAATGTCTGAGGCTCTTTATCATCTTCATTTTTTTATTTCTGCTGTGCAGCATTATAGGAAAGGTATTGGACTGGGATCTTTGTCTTTGAACATTCAAAACTTTATCATCCTGTGCAACCAATCTGTAACAGGTCAGTTGCTCTTTAGTTTTAGGATCCTCTATTAGGTGTGAGAGTTTACATAGAGTCAAAGAATAATTCAGGTTGGAAAAAACCTTTCAGATCATCAAGTCCATTTGTTAACAAGAGACTTCTTTTGCTCTTCACATCTCATCTCATTACTGATGCAAAATGGAATTTTCCAGATAATCTGCTCAAATGATCAAATGAAAATCATTAATTTTTACAACTTGCTCATTATTTAAAGTGCTTTCTTTGTTTCCTCCTAGGGCTCCTGTGCCTAATGTATAGAGCTCTTGGAAACATTGGTTTATTTGCAAGCTGTATCTATGTTCATTAGAGACAGTGAAAAACCAAGAGACTGTATGGACATTATATCAGCAAAAGGGATAAGTCATATGTAAAAAAAAAGTCCCAAAATTCTGCATAGCAGGAGGGAAAAATTTTGAAGATATTGCAGACATCTAAAAGCAGAAATCACCTAGGCATTCAGTACTTCTAAAAGTACTAGTACTTTTAAAAAGTGTCTACCCACTCCTTTGCCACATCCAAAGAGAGGATCAGCAAGATGAAGACAGAGGACTTTATCCACTCTTACATTAATCTAAAAAGAAAGAAATCTATGATATCTAGGCTGTGTAAAGACAAATTTTAGATCTGTCATTGATGTCTGTTCAAAGAGTTGTTGCTGCATTCCAGCACAGGAGATTACATGACACATGGCAGCAGCTGTCCCCATCTCAGTGCAATGCAATCAGAAAATGCCCATGGTGATATTTAGTTAGCTATTAAATTCGATTTAATTTTCATAGCACTGCATATTTGTGAGCTGGCTGTGCCCAGGGACGTGAAAGAAATTGTGAGTGGAGTTGGAACAGCTCAGCAGGGAAGGCTGGAATAGCCTGTACCTGGGAAGGAGCTGGACAGGGCCTGGTGTGTCCCTCCCAGTGCTAAGCAGCGAGCAGTCTCACAAAGGATACAGCCACCTTCCCGACCTTGCTGGGCTGTAAGAACATGCAGCAATTTAGATGACTGGCTTCAGGAAAACACAAAGTCAGAAGCTTAATTTCAGACATCTCAAAAGTAAGCAGTGGGAATCGGGGCTCAGGAAGAATAGCAAGAGCCCACCTGAGATGCAGAAGGCAGCGCAGGATAGCTGCAGGCTGAAATCCAGGTGATGTTGGTGTGGACAGCAGGACATATCTGTAAATTCAGTGGGAGACAATTTCAGCCCAGGAAAGGAACAAGGATGGTGAGTCCAGCAAGTGTGGGGCTGCCAGCAGAGCTGGGCAGTGTCAGGTGGGCAGGAGGAGAGCTGTGCTGCCACAGCTCGGCTCCCAGTAGCTCTATCCTCCATAGCTGGATGTGCAGCATCCTGTCATGTATCTATCTCTAAATTAACTCAATTAAATGGGCCTAATGATACACAAATTGGCATATGGCTCTATTTCTGTTTCTGTTCTCAGTCCAAGTAAAACATGTTATTACATTTCAGGGAAGGTTTTGATTTTAACCTTTAGAAATCAGAATTGTAAAGATTTCCAGCTATTGTAGCCTTGTCTTTCTCAAGAGCTGTACAGGAAGGTTTTCTGTGCCATCAAGTTTAAGAAAAAGTACATGCAGGAACTGAGCAGCAGTGTTTGAGCAGGAGAGCTGTGGATGTCTAGGGACATGAGGAAGGTGACAAGTGCAGCGAACACCTGTCGTTGTGAACACATCTCTGCTTCCTATATTTCAGAACTCCTACTTAGAAATGAAGACATTTTTAGGAGTTTGTTCTAGATATGACCACAGGGTAAGAGCAAGATCTTGCCTCCTCACTGAGACCAGGCAAATTCTGTCATTTTGCCATGATAATTATGTATTAGCTGTGTTAGGTGAAAGTCCAGCACTCAGCCTAGTAGGAAGGACAGGATTTCTGACATTTCCATATATGAGGTTACATCCTTCAGCCTTCCAAAAACTATTTGTGTAAGCCTGGTGGAAGCCTTGTTCAGCTGGAGATTGTAAGGGAAAATTATGCTTAACTGAAAAATAGTGGAAGTGAAGAGTGAAAGTTAAAAAAATCCCATATACACTTGCGTCATCCTACTCTAATTTATCTAATATGTGTCTGCCAAAACTGTCTTTCTCAGCTGTCAGTCTAAACTCATCTCTATGAATATTAGTTTCCTCTCAACACTCTATTATATTCAACTTTTTTTCCCTTTCACCAGTGCAGCACAGTTCTTCTCTGTGGATGCCTCCTATTCTACAGATATTCTTTAAGTAAAGATATGCTGGTCTTGTGCTTCTGTTCCCCAGCTGCCATAATTCCTTTTTGTCCACTTTGATGGAGAAATACCTTAAAACTCCAGGTCACAAAGTTTTTTGTGCCTCAGTTAGTCTTCCATAACACCAAAGAAAAACCCATTTTAAATGTCAGAGGAGATGTTTTTATGTCTATGCTCAGATATATGTCTGTATCTAAATAGAACAAATCTTTCTCCCCCAAAACAAGTGCATTTCATCTTCTTTTGGACATAAGCCACTTAGGGAAGAAAGTGCTATTGTGACACAGACCAGAGAGTGTTACTACTGGAAGATAAATCCTAAATAATACATTAATAATAGAGAAATGGGGATATAAAATTGTGGTACCTGAAAAAGCCTTTTTTCCACCCAATGAATGCTTTTCTTTCACTACACACTAGTTATTTCTTTCAGATAAAACCAGAAAAATGGATTTGAAGTTAAATAGTGAAACCACAATATTTTTCCTTACAGAGTACCCATAAACTAATTTGGAATGTATAATTTTACAATTATATAGTTCTATAGCAATTTATGTTAAATTTTCTAATGAAAATTGTTTAAATCTAAATTGTGAATGTACCTGGCTGGAAATAATTTTTTTTTCTACAAGAAAAGGTGCTAAGCATAAATATGATGGAAACTCTGCCTTCTTCCCCTTATAATTACAAATACAACACATCACTCTTGATGAATCTCTCTTGATGATTTTTGAGCAGTCTTTGGAATCCAGAGAGGTCCCAGCTAACTGGAAGCTGGCAAACATTATCCAGATTTTCAAGAAGGGCAAGAAGGCGGAGCCCAGAAACTACAGGCCTGTCAGTCTCACTTCAGTGCCTGGCAAAGTTAAGGAAAGTATTCTGAGAGATGTTGAAAAACACCAGAAAGACAATGCAGTTGTGGGTCCCATCCAGCATGGCTTCATGGGAGGAAGGTCCTGCTATCAAACCTGATTTCCTTTCATGTCAGGTAAGTCACCTAGTTGATTAAGGGAAGCCAGTTGATGTAATCTTTTTGGATTCCAGTAAAGCTTGTGGATTCCTGTCTCTCACAGGATCCTTCTGGACAAAATGTCCAGCCCACAGCTGGATAAACACATCATGGGATGGGTGAGCAGCTGGCTGATGGGTCAGGCACAAAGGGTTATAGTGAATGAGGTGACAGCAGACTGGCAACCTGTCACTCCTGGGGCTCTGCAGGACTTCATCTTGGGCTCTGTGCTGTTCAACATCTTCATAAATGACTTGGACACGGGACTGCAAGGGACACTGAGCAAGTTCACAGATGATACAAAACTGGGAGGAGCTGTTGACTCCCTCAGAGGCAGGGAGGTCCTGCAGAGAGACCTTGACATAATAGAGGACTTGGCAGTCTCCAACAGTGAAGTTTAACAAGGGCAAGTGCCAGATTCTGCACCTGGGACGGGGCAGCCCAGGCTGTGTGTACAGACTGGGAAGTGAGTCGCTGGAAAGCTGCACTGTGGAAAGGGACCTGGGGTCCTGGTCAATGGCAAGCTGAACATGAGCCAGCAGTGCCCTGGCAGCCAGGAGGGCCAACCCTGTCCTGGAGGGCATCAGGGACAGCATCACCAGCTGGGCAAGGGAGGGGATTGTCCTGCTCTGCTCTGCACTGGGGCAGCCTCACTAAATATTTTGTGCAGTTCTGGGTGACACAATTTAAGATATTAAGCTATTAGAGAGCATCCAAAGGAGAACAACAAAAATGGTGAAGGGCCTTGAGGGGAAGCCATATGAGGAGGCTAAGGTCACTTGGTTTGTTCAGTCAGGAAAAGAGGAGACTGAGGAGAGACCTCATTGCAGTTACAACTTCCTTATGAGGGGGAAGAGTAGGGGCAGGCACTGATCTCTGTGGTAGGCAGTGACAGGACCCGAGGGCATGGCCTGAAGTTGTGTCAGGGGCAGTTTAGGTTGGACATTGGAGAAAGGTTCTTCACCCAGAGGGTGGCTGGGAACTGGAACAGGCTCTCCAGGGCAGTGGTCACAGCACCAAGCCTGACAGAGCTCAAGAAGCATTTGGATAATGCTCTCAGGCACATGGTGTGACTCTTGGTGATGGTCCCGTGCAGAGCCAGCAGTTGGACTCCTGGTGAGGGTCCTTGTGGATCCCTTCCAACTCAGCATATTCTGTGATTCTGTTTGCTGGGGAAGAAGGTTGAGTATGGCTGAGAGGATAATGAAGCACAGTTTCAATTGCAGTATCCAATGAGAATACAATAACTTCAGTGCTTTATCTCCCCATTCCCTGAAATTTATGGCATCTTGGGTAATTCAGCTTGTGCTGGGTGAAGATGTTCAGCTGAGTTAATAAACACTCCCCTCTCTCTCTTCAAACAGTGCATTGAAATTTACTTCCCCAAAGCACATCAGGTGTGATGAACAGCATCTGCTGTTTCTAATGACCTTGTTTAAAGGAATAAAATGGGTCTCAGAAAACTTATGTTTTCCATGCTAGGCCTGTTGTTGCATGAAAAAGATCTCAGTGCTAAAAGGAGGCAGGCAAGGTGCAGGGCTAGTCTGCACAATTCAGTAGTGCTCTTGCCTCCGCTGGTTGGAACTGACATAAAACCTTGACAAGCTGTCACTTTGATGAAACACACCCTTATGGTCTTGGTTAATGGGTCTTAAAACCTCCCTCCATTTCAAAACCCCAGCTCAAACAACATGTCTAGCCAAAGCTGTCAGAGGAGATAGGACTCCTGTAAGGGAAATTCAAGAATGAAGATGTTATGGGTACACTGCTTTCCCATCTAGTGCTCCTTTTTTTCTTTGCTACATCTATGAGGTGTCCTAATTGGAGACCAGAGACAAATGTCATTCCTGAGGGGCTGGTACTGGGACCTGTTTGGCATCGTTGACGTTGACAGTGGGATCCAGTACAGCCTCAGCAAGTTTGCCATAGACACCAAGCTGTGTGGTGCTGTTGACTCTGGAGGGAAGGGATGCCATCTAGAGAGGCCTGATCAGGGTGGAAAGGTGGGCCCATGCAATCCTCATGATGTTCAGCGAGGCCAAATGCAAGGTCCTGCAGCTGGGTCAGAGCAATCCCAAGCACAAATACAGGCTGGGCAGAGAATGGATTGAAAGCAACCCTGGGGAGAAAGACTTGGGAAAGTTGTTGGTTGACAAGAAGCTCAACATGAGCTGACAATGTGTGCTTGTGGCCCAGAAAGCCAAATGAGTCCTGGGCTGCATCAAAAGGAACATGACCAGCAGGTCTGCTACTTTGCTCTCATGAGGCCCCACCTGGAACAGTGAATCTAGATCTGTGGACCTTAAAACAAAAAGGATATGGACCTGTTGGAACAAGTCCAGAGGAGGGTCATGAAGATGATCAGACAGCTGGAGGACCTCTCCTGTGAACACAGGCTGAGAGTTGGGGTTGTTCAGCCTGGAGAAGAGAAGGCTCTTACCTGACCTTATAGCAGCCTTGCAATGGCTAAAGGAGCCTGCAAAAAAAAAGCTGGAGAAGGACTTCTGACTTTTAATAGGGGCATGCAGTGATAAAGCAAGGGGCAATGGCTTTACACTGAAAGAGAGTCAGTTTAGATTAGGTATGAGGAAGGAATTCTTTACTGTGAGGGAGGTGAGGCACTGTAACAGGTTGCCTGGAGAAACTGTGAATGCCTCATCCCTGGAAGTCTTCAAGACCAGGCCTGGATGGGGCTTTGAGCATCTTGGTCTAGTGGAAAGTGTGCCTGCTTGTGGCAGGGGTGGCAGGGGGGTTGGCACTAGCCAATCTTTATGGTCCCTTCCAACTCAAACCATCCTGGGATTTTATGAATTTATGATTCTAACAGTGGTTGTGTGTTGCTACTAAGCTTTGCTTTTGAGGCAGCAAATAGCTCAAAAAGATAAAGGTCACCCTGTTGTCATGACAAAAACCTTGGTCCATTTGTTGCATTCACAAGGTTCCATATTTGAGCTGTTGACTTTGCTGCATCTTGCATCTCTGTGGTCATGTTGGTGATGTCCTTTCTCACCATGGGCAAACCCCGTGTGCCTACACACCCTGTACACAGACAACATGGAGACATCCACCTGTTGACTCCAGACATCACTTTTAAGATAGGGGGGTTTTACCAAAGTCCATGAAAGTCTGACTTGTTGGTGAGAACTTTGACTGTCCTCTAGGCTGACTTTAGCCGCTAAAGCTTTGCACTTTTCTAGAAGCATTTCTGGGGGTATGAAGCCAAGATGGTAGCTTGCCGAGTGGGGTATTCCCAGTTCCACACTACATGGTGTGGGGCACCCCATCCTGCCTCAGGGTGCATCAGCACTTCCCTTTGCTTATTGGGAGTCTTTTCAGTTTCTCAGGTTTTCAACTCAAGGTTAAGTAAAATGAACAAACCCCCTCCCTGGCCAGCAGGACAGTTCTGAAAAAGGTGGAAATATGTATCTCCAAGTGCTTGGCTCTGAGAGATGATTTGTTTGCTTCTGGGGCTGAGGCCACATTTGTTCATTTGTTTCATTTTGTGCTCATCGTTATCCCAATGTCCCTCTGGGAGGAGGAGAAAGGCTTGGAAACAACCTGTCTCAGTGGTGAGGAACAAAATGTTCATTCAATGAATCTTGTTGATTGCAATCTACTGGATAACTTCTGCACATTTTACTTTTAATTAACTACCATACATTTTCTTGGGATTAGTGACTTGTCAGCATTTTTGGAAGCTGGTGCTAGGAATTTTAAATAATAACAGCATTTATCTTCTGCATGGACACATTGTGGTTAGGCTGATTAAAATAGGTGAGGAGTTACAACAAGTTTTTTTAAGTCCAGAAGTGAAAGGTGGGAGAAGTTTGGAGGATTTTTATAAATATAATTTCAACTTACAATGATATTCCTTGTATTAGTAGACATAAAAGATCCTAGTATCTTTCTCATAAGTAAATATTATTAAATAAGTTTTCTGTACACCCAAGCTTTTACCTGATGAATCCTGGCCTTAGCTGCTGACCAAACTCCTCATCTCTTCAGACACAGGCACTCTGGTGCAGAGAGGAAGAATTGAAGTTGCTATCCAGGCAGGCACACCAGTACCTACTGAAGTTTATTCCTGTTTAAGGCCAAATTTACACCCATCCTCTCAGCAGGCTCCAAAAGACTCTTAAATCTCACAGAGAGGGGCTTTACCAGGAAATAGACTAGTTTGAATTAAAAACAAGGTTCCCCTCTACCCCTTGCTGAACCATAAATAATAACAGCGCTGGTTAGGAGCTGTTGTGGCAACGGCCCTTTCCCACCTGAAACTTGTGGCTCCTTCTGGGGCATCTCTCTGGAAGTGATAGTGCTGGCTCAGAGCACAGGTGAGGTGACACTGTGTTCAGGCTGGAAACTCTGATGCTGGCGTGATGTAAGTCACCCAGACTCAGCATCTCTGAAGATTTGTTGCTGCAGTTATAGCTGCGACTGATGTGTATGTAATGTGTATGTGATGTGTATGACGTTGGGTTTTTTAACACAAAATCAATTTCTACAGATTTTCTGTGTGCTAATCTCTGAGATAATGGGGACAAAAGTCTTACCATAGATCACAGAGATAGGTACTGAGCCCCTGGGTCTGGAGGACAGCAGCATCCAAGTGCTGAGCGTCACCATGTCCCGTGAGCAGTTCTTTCAGACCCAGTCCTCAGTGTAAATCAGGATTCCTTTGAAGCTGTGCTGCTTTATCCCATCTGAGAGATCGGGCACTGAAGTAAAATCCTCGGGAGCTGCTGGTGGGCAAGATTTTTTTAAAGTCTTTGGTCTGCAAATAAAAAACAACACTGGAAAATGTTTTTAAACAAACAGCTGCATTAAACTTGCCTACGTTTCTAGACTGAAATGATTTCCATTAGCTTTCAGTCCTTGTAGCTGATCATTGTTTGAAAATGTGGGGGAAGAGAGGGAGACTTCTCTGCAGGCATTAAAGAAGACCATGTCTCTGTGTGCCAGCGAGATTTGGGGGGTGAGGAAATAAAGCAAAATAGGTTCAAATTGAAGTTGAATGTTAATCTTATTTTTTAATCTTTTCATAATTTAAAAAAATGCACTGACATTTCTACATACCATGTATTTAACAGGTTTCTCCTTTAACAGGGGATGTTGATGCATGGATTTTTTTTTTTTTGAGAAATTATTGCAATTAAACTGTTGACCAAAGAACTGCAAAGGAAAAATACTACTTCTCAGTATTTATTTAAAAGCTTGCTAGAATAGCAGTTTACTTGATTACCATCTCTTTCCAACAATGAAACAAATGCAGCACTCCATCCTTTTTTTGGTACTGTGGCAGCACCTTGAGGCTCTTGACAGAAATGTCACCTTATTTCACTGCTGAGCACAGCAGACACACAAATAGAACTTAATAGCCATTGTCACAAGCACCTAAATTTTTAAACACTTGCATCCGATGGTGTAGGACTTCTTAGGACTTCCCTGAAGAGAAAGTTTCCTGAAATTGTCATTAATCTATCTCTTTGGTAATAAATGGTTATTAAGTGCTTATTGTTATTTGGTGTTAATGGCTGATTCCTTTGTCTCAAGGAACTGAAACAATTACAGAACTTGAATAAACAGCAGCTGCTATGTGGCTTGAAATGGTGGATAATAAATTATTTATAATGAAAACAACTAAGGGTATATATTTTCTGCCTAGCAGCAAACACAGAGAGCTTACCAACTACATTGTTTTTGACTTTCAACAGAAACAGCATGATCATTTTGGTGTCAGATGCAGTGCACCTGTACCTGAGTTCCTCTGTTCTGTATGACTTAAACATCCTTCTTCTCTGAGAGAAGCCACAGCACTTTTAATGGTTGAGTTCACTTTATTTGTCCATATTCCTCTTGGTAATGTCTAGAGGAGAAAACTTTGCTGTGTGTTTCTCTTGAATGTGGCAGATTTGGAAAAGAAATCACAAAGCTCTCTAAGATGAAACTCAATTTTTCTAGCTTTAAATTCAGCACTGAAGGATACAGCTTTGTCAAGGTTAACGTAGCCCTGCACAGTGATTTGGATGGATTGGGATGTAAATCTTCAGGAGTTAGCAAAGATCTGAGCACAGACACAGAGGCAGTAAAGTAGTCAATATGAAACAATGCCAGAATTTGTAACCTTGTCTCCTCCTGCCCTGTGCTCCTGTGATGTGATCACCAATGGAGCAGGGGAAGGACCATCAAACAGATCCCCACATTATTAACTAACACTGAGTTCAATTTTTGATTTAAACAACAGCAGAACTAGACCTGCATATAAGAAGTACTGAGTAGTCATGTGGTGAATGCACACTAAACAGATTTATAGTGTTTTTCCTCCAGCTGTTATTAGTAAGAAAACAAAGGCAAGATTGCCTAAATACAAAAGAGAAATTTAATCTTCGTCTAACTGTAGTGATGCATGGCAGGGAAAAACGCAATCCATCTGTGCTTTCTCTGACAATGCTTTCCACAATTTGTTTTAGAGAAAGACATAAAGTTCTCATAATGCATCTGGATAGCTATGAAATACCCTTGCTACCGTGAGAGAGAGAAGGCATTTCTTTCTGAGTTCTGTCAGCAATGCTTCTTGAAACATGAAGATTATCTCTTGTAATCATTATCCTGCCAAGGGCAGCTGCAGAGTCCATGTTTAGTCAGGGACTGTATGTGCTAAAACCTGGAATAGCTGCACTGGGTAATGGAATTACTCCAGATTTCTCGGAAGGAGAAAGCCTTGACCCCAGATTAGCTAATTTTTTTGAGACTGTACTGTGCTTTTTCTCCATATCTCAAATTTTGGCCATAGTACAGGGTAGACACAGTGAGAATTCCCTTTTGCTCACTCCAGATTAGTTGCCTCTGGCTTTCTTGGCAGGCTGTCTCCTTTGTTTACTTTTGACATAAAAGGGTAAAATGTTGTGGCCTTCTCCATGCATCCATGGTGATACTCCTCTTACACTTCTCACTTTCATGTAAAGATAAACCCAGGAGCAGGCTCAGAGGTCAGCTGAGACACCCTATCTGCTCAGTGCTGGGGGACTGTGCAATACAGCTGGCCTGCATGGCCCCACTTCAGTCCCAAGAGTGGAGGTACAACTCTCAGTGAAGGGAATTTCCTGTGGGGAATGCCAGTGGCATCCCATTCCTGATTGCCATTTCTGGTTCAGGGGCTGGACACATCATGGGGCCTCTGTCTCCTCTGTCTGGTTGGTTCCATCAGGGCACACTGCAGTGAGCATCAGCTGAAAGCCCCTTTAGTCTGAACTCTTTTGGTGACTTCTTGAACATCTACAGCACAGAGAAACCCTTCCAGAAGTGTTTAAAAAGCTGTATCTTTAGAGAGGAGAACTCAGAAGCAGACTTGAGGATTCTATGGAAGAAAGAGAAAACAATTAAGAGTCCAGATTTGGGTTGACACTGCCATGTTTAATAGAAATTTTTGCATCCTGAAGAATCTAAGGGCTGCTCCCTTGCAGGTTTAACCTCAATTAGTCTCTTAACCTATGCACATAATTAGTGTCCTTTAGCTAAACAATGTATATGCAGAGACTAGATTGTTTTAATTATTATTCTAACAAAGAGCTATAACCTGAACTTGCTATTTCAAATCAGGAGAGGAAATTAAAGGTAAGTACAAAATGTCTTCAAGTAATGATCAAAGAGAATCCTTTGTGATTTTCTCCTGGTGTTAATTAATACTGCTTAGTTGGTCTGGTTTGCACTGACAATTTCATTTTTCGGAACATCAGGGTTTGCAAAAGATTAAAGGCTAATTTTAAACATGCTTGGATTAAACCAGGCACGTACAGCTATTGCATAATTCAGAAGGCTGGTTCTAAGTCACTAGGGACATCCACCTTGATTTACAGCATGAAAAACTATGCTGGCCATTTTGCAATGGGAGCTTCCCTTCCCATGGGTAACTTGTATGGATGACAGTCCCACGGCAAACATGGTGTAAGCATGAGGCAGGTCTGGAAAGGTTTGCTCAGGTGGGGAGGAGCACGTAGCTTCAGTGGAGCCTGTAGAGTCCTGAGTGAGAACCTTCAGCCTTTTTTCCCCCCATCCCCTCTCTTTTTGCATCTCATTTCTTAGGCAGCATCAAACTGGAAGAGAACCCAATCCAGACTCACAGGATGAGAATTATTTGATACAGGCAAGAGTGGCAGAGTTGATCTTCAAAGGAGTAGCACAGAGGTCTTCAGAGTCTCTTTGTAGATAAGAAATTACACAGGGAGATAAAAGCAGAATCTAAGCAAAGTTAAAATCCTATGAGAAAGGCACTTAATCAGGCCAAGGCCTGCTCCTAAAGCCAAACCTGCATACGAAAAAAGGGGCATAAGGGATCAGAGTAGTTCTGAGTGTGGGGAGCAAAGACCAGGTAGAAGATGCTGCTGTGTCTACTTTGCTTTGCTGAGAGTGAGAGAATTCTGCCAGAACAAATAACATATATTTCATTTGGTGTCTTCACTCCTTTACTGTTTTCATTCAGTGAGTAGACAGCTGAAATACTGCCAATGAAGGAAAACAGATTTTGTGATGAATAGTTCTACCCCATGAAAAATGAGATTAGAGGAATGCCTAAACTAATTTCAGGTTATTGCATTACAATCTTCATTTCTGACTAATTCTCAGTAGCTTTATTCCAGGTTTATGGACAGAAATTTAAAGACAGTACATTTTATCATCTGTATCATTCAGTCCTTTTTTCTTTTTTTTTTAACTGAAGCTTTGCAGTGTTCTCTTTAATTTCCAGGAGAATGAATTTCACCTTTTATAACATTCAGAGACAATTATGCTGTCTTTATGATGAATGATGTCACTCTGATCCCAGCAATAAAAGAGAATGTACTAATGCCAATAAATATATTAACTATATCAATCATTCTCCGGATTTTTTTTTACTTCGTTGTTCAGAAGAAATAGCATGCAACCTTGAGCTTTTAATTGGTTAACACTTCCATAAACACCATAATGACTCTTTAAATCTTTCTTTTTGTCATGAGAATGAGGAAAACATAATGAATAAATAATTGAATACCACAGCAGAGCTCAGCGCTGAGCTATGGGTCATTCAGGAGGTGAACTTGATCTAAAGATTTATTCAAACTCTACAAGTTGAGCGGTTTGTGCTGGAAGTAGCTGCATAATACAATATATTTTTACATGCCCTTCCAATTACAGAGGAGTTCCTCAATGAAATGCAATATTGCAGTTGAATAGTGGTATAAAAACACGGGCTGAATTCCACTGCAGTCAATGGATGTGGGTCTTCTCTGACACAGCAGTTAAATGAGAAGTAGAATTTAAATCCAAAGATTAAACCAGCCGTACCTCCCTGCAGGCACAGCAAGGTGACACCGGGGTAAGATCGGCGCGTGCGGCGCAGCTCCCTTGCCGCCTTCCCTGGGAGCACCGATGTGCAGGAACACATCCCTGACTGTCACTCGCGTTTATCCTGCACGTGGCATTGACGAGCAGCAAGCTCCTGAGAGCTTGGTTTGAAGCTGAACAGCTTTCCCGAGTGGGATTTTAATTTTCTCTCTCACTACGTCACGTTGAAATGACACGTCTGGCTTGAGCAGAGCTCTAAGCGAGCGCGGAATATGGCCCGGCTCTGCTCCCAGCGCACAGACAAGTCAAGCGCAGACCGAGTGAAAAAGGCCTGTTTCTCCCCTCTTTATCGGAACACTGATTTTCACAAAATGGCTGGAAAATGAGGCGGAGAGCACCTTTACAAAACAAATGACAGCGGCGGGCCCGCGGCAGGGAGAGCGGGGCGCTGCCAAACGCGAGCGGCTGCTGCCACCTCGTGTCGCCGAGCGGAACCGGGACGGGCCCGGCACAGCCCGGCTCCTTCCCGCGCTTCATTCCTCCTCTGCTCGCCTCCCGCTCCAGACCTGGCCGTGCATGGACGGGCTCCGTTTCCCAGCCACGGGGCAGCTGCTCAGAGAGCGAGGACACGGTGGAGCAGAACGAAAGGGTGACGGAAGGGAAAAGGGTCTTCTTCAGCCAAACCTGAGCCGGGCAGGGAGGGCACTGGCAGTCTTGTGAGGGGTGCTGTGCTTCTCTGAGCATTTTCAGTAACCCGAGCAATGCCCCAGGTGCCAAAACTCCCTGATTATAGAGTCACAGAATGGTTTGGTGGGAAGGGACCTTAAGGATCACTTCGTTCCAGCCCCCTGCCACGGGCAAGAATGCCTTACACCACACCAAGTTGCTCAAAGCCCCATCCCAGCAGTGAACGCTTCCAGGGATGTAGCATCAACAACACCTCTGGACAACCTGTTCAACTACCTTACCACTCATGCAGAAAAGAATTTCTTCCTTAAATCTAATCTAAACCTACTCTCTATCAGTTTGAAGCTGTCACTCCTTGTCCTTTCACAGCAGACAGGAACTTGTCAAAAGTTCCTTTCTGGCTTTTTTTGTAGGCCACTTTAGACACTAGAAGGCTTCTATAAACTCAGCCTGGAGGCTTCTCTTCTCCAGGCTGAACAACCCCAATTCTCTCAAGCTGTCTTCACAAAAGAGGTGCTTCACCCCTCTGATCATCCTCATGGCCCTCATCTCTGAACTCCGACAGTTCATATCCTCTTAGGACCCCAGAACTGGATGCAGCACTCCAGGTGGGGTTTCAGGAAAGCAGAGCAGAGGAGACAATCCCCACCACTGACCTTCTGACCACGCTGCTTTTGATGCAGCCCAGGACACGTTTGATTTTCTGGATTGCAAGCACACATTGCTGGGTCACGTCAAGCTTCTCATCAACCAACACCCCAAGCCTTTCTCCTCAGGGCTGCTCTCAATCTGTTCTCTGCCTAGCCGGTATTTGTGCTTGGGATTGACTTGAAACCTTTCACCGGTGGTTGATGCCATTAAGCTTCTTTTGGTTGAAGGAGGGAGGCTGTGCATTTCACACAGCCACCAAGCACACCAGCTGGCTCGTGTTTCCATGGCACGTGTGCTGCTGCAGCAGCAGCTGGCTCAGCCCAGTCCCAGGTGTCACCTCACCCAGGGCACTCACTCAGCCAGGCAGGACATCTCCCCATCGGGCTAACAGCACCAGTACAGGTGCACAGCCCAGTCAGACAGGCAGACTGGTGCTGGCATTGGGAACACTCACCCTGCTCTCTCTCCATTCAGAGCATCACACAGCCTTTCACAGGCATCTCTCTGCTCTGCTTACCAGCCTCACACCATTTGGTTGCTCCCACTGTAGCCCTTGGTCTGCAAGCTTCTTTAGAGCAGGAACCTCGTTCCTCTGCAGTTCTGCAAAGTGCCAGGCAAAATGCTAATTGTGATGACAGTCTCAATTTTGAGAGCATAATTGACATACATAATAGGACTAAATAATTTAAATAGAACTGGAGAAATACTGAATTATCTTCTAGCTATAAGAGAGCACTCATTTGCCAAAAGCTATATCCTATCCTCTAAATATGGGAAAACAGTGCTAAGTAACTGAAACCCATGCTGAGATTTTTTATGGCAATCAATGTATCTGTGGCAAGTGGCCCATACATGATCTTTCCTTAGGGAAGATAAGAAGCAGCAATTATCTACTGGCAAAACCTAACAAAAGGCTGCAAATATGCACAAAATAAACAGTCTGCTTGCCTAATAACTGGGCTCTGAAAAAAGCTGACAGTTGCTATGGATAATCACCTTATAACTAACCATTGCAAGTCCTGACTGCACATCTACAAGCATGTTGATTTTACAGTCTGTGAAGGAGTTCCTGTCAGTTTTTACAATAATGGCGATAAAGTAAAAAAAAAAAGACAACTTCTTTTTTCTTTCTTGGGAAAGAAAACAATGCCCACAATATTGGAAAACAGCAGGAGATCAGTAAGAGCTATAAACAGGGTACAGAATGTTCTGTGCTTCTTGGTGCAGGGAAATAAGTTGTAAGGAGACAAGAATAAGGATGGAAAGTCTTGGAAAGCAGAGAAGAAGGGTTATGGATATAGTTAACTATACGTGTATTTCCTAAAAGAAAACTGCTTCTGCAAATAAAAAAAAGGAATTGGATAGGGCAGCACAAAGAATAATTGTTCAATGAATTCCCATGCCTATGGTATTTAGGAGTGTACAGAAAGCTTTGGGCAGAACACATTACTCTGAGATAAAGTTTGAATTAAAAAAAATAAAAAGGAAGGACACATGGCTCATAATTTTTCTTCTGAAGACTAATAAATCTCTGGATAGGTTTTTATGAAATATTTCTTGGTTTCTTATACGAGCAGCTGAAGGGTGAGTCACACATATTGATATTACAAGGTATATGTGTGGGAGGTAAGCCTGGCTCTCAACTCACATTCTGTGCTGTAATATAAAGCACAGAGAATATAAATATTATTCACCTGCAGCACAGATAGTTTTTGCAGTATAGAGGTGAATTCACTGTGTGTGGGCATCCTCCCTGCACTCTACTAATACAAGAAAATGTGAGAAAACAGAGTTGACCACTGATGGGGCTTGTCTTGGCCATCAGACATCACCTTTGTGGTATTATATGTTGCTGGTTTCCATCCCCAGATGACTGTCAGACTTGGTACAAGCCTTAGTTCTGGAGCCAACAGCCATGGCACCTGTGAGTTTTTGTGTCAGTTATGAGCAATTAGCCAAATGGGTTATGATTTTAGGTATATATATTAGGCAGACTGGATCTCTCTTTGGAAACCTGTGAAATTCCTTACCCCCAATTGTGATGAGGAATTTGTGTGCTTGCTTCAAAGGACTAGTCCATGAAATCCACTAAAAAAAGACTAATCTGTCAAAGTACTGGCTGGGGCCCATTAAGATTGATTGGATACTCTGTACTCATTAGTGTCAGTCTGTAATCTGACTGTGAGTTCTCCAGACCTAAGTTTCCTCAGTTTCCTTTCCCCTTATTTTTAGAGTATGAAGTTAATATCATGGCCTATGTTATAATGCAGCTTACTGTACTTCCTCTGGTGGTTCCTCTGGTCTCCTTGGTGGGTCTCTAATGGGCTGGACTGTGACCTCTGTCCAGAGACCTCTGGCTCTCCCCCTCAGTGAGTGGAAATGTCATGGAAAAGGCTGCCTCCCACCTTCCCAGCCTCTTGGCTGCTTTGGAGTCCTACTTGTGTTCCTCTGAGGGGTCTCAGTGCACTATTCCCACCAGTTTCTCATCTTTCCAGCTTATCCACACCAGCACAGAGTGTTATGACTATTATAACCAAGGCTTTTGATTCTCAGTGAACATCCATGGGATGATGCATCTGCATCTTCGAAGACATCAGTCTCTGTGCATATATAGTGCATATCAGATCCAATAATTTCTGTTTCCTGACTCTTCTTTTTCCTGTAGTATTCTCCAATTGTATCATTTTGCAAACATTGAAGCAGCCCTTGACTGGAAAAGTGAGTGGACCCTTGCAGAAGTGATATTTTCTCCTATGTCAAGCCAGGATTTCACAATGTTGCACAGGACCTGACAGTGCTTTTCTGTTGCTGATTACATGACTCCATGTACACCTGACACTGGCCTGTGCACACTCTTGGGCCATTCATTCCTGAACAGCAGCTGATCTCTGTGTGTTAAAATCAGGCTATAGTTCAACAAGCACTGAAAGCCAGCAGAGCTGCTGAAAGAGATTGTATTGTCCCTTCTCATCCCTATTCAGCCATTTCTGCCTCCTCATTTTCCTGGCCTATATCAGGAATAGTTTGGCCAGCAGGACTAGGGAAGTGATTCTTCCCCTTAGCACTGGTGTGGCTGCACCTTGAGGACTGCATTCATTTCTGGGCCCCTTAACTTAGGAGGGATGTTGAGGTGCTGGAGAGTGTCCAGGGAAGAGCAACAAGGCTGGTGAAGGGTCTGGAGTACAAATCCTGTGAGGAATGGCTGAGGGAGCTGGGGTTGTTTAGCTGGAGAAGGCTCAGGGGAGACCTCACTGTTCTCTACAACTCCCTGAAAGGAGGGTGTAGCCAACTGAGGGTCAGTCTCTTCTCCCAGGCAACCAGCAACAGGAACAAGAGGACACAGTCTAAAGCTGTGCCAGGAAAGGTTTAGATTGGACATCAGAAGAATTTCTTTACAGACAGGGTGATCTGGCATCAGAATGGGTTGCCCAGAAGCTGGTAGAGTCACTGTCTCTGGAGGTGTTTAAGGAAAGACTAGATGTGGCACTTAGTGCCATGGTCTAGTTGACAAGGTGGTGAAGTTGGGCTTGGTGATCTCAAAGGTCTTTTCCAACCTAGTTGAATCTGTGATTCTGTGATTATCTCCTTCCCTGTGTTCAATTCCAGCCCCAAGCCATCCACCTGCATTCAGCTGTGCCTTTTGCTGTCTGTGATGAATAGAGTGACACAGGTAACCACAGGTGACTCTGTGGCATCCCAAAGAAACCAGCCAGTTACAGCTTTTATGCCCTTTCTTCCAGCTTCCAAGTCTGTTTTTCAGGTGCTCCAGGATGTGTGTGTCTTGCTAAGGCACCTGATGTCACCTCTCCCTGTGCCACCGGGACTTTTGACATCCAGAGAGGGACCTTACTTCTCTCCTTAAGGTGCTTTGAAAGAGACTTAAACTGAAAAATAAGAAAAGTACAATATGAAAATGCGTTTTGATGCAGTTCCAACCCAATAATCCGTGGGGCTCACTAATGCAGAGATATTTTAAAATATTCTGTTATTTCTCTTTTCTGGAGGAAGATACCTCAGTTTTCTGAGAGGAGACAAATAAAATCACCAGCTACACAGTGTGGGCAAACTACTTGAAACTCCCTTCAAGCTCTGGCACGGCACCCTTCTGATGAGGGGCTGCATGCTGATGAGAGTAGGGGGACAGGTGGGCCATTCCCCACATAAAATCATTTCAATCCACCTGTAGACCCTAGGCAATGAAGCAAACGAAGGGTTTCAAGAGCTCACCCAACTCGGAGAACATTTATTCTGAAAGTTCATCCCTAGGAGTATAACCTGAATGTTCTGCCGAGGTCACGTTGCCTCTGAAGACACGGGAGCTGTGCAGCACGTTTTCAGCCTGCACAGTGGCTGCTGCCCGTCACTGCTTTTCTAATTCAGTAGACAGCTGAAGTGCCAAGGGTCCTCATCAGCCATATAGACATGACCCTTGGAAAGCAGCAGCATGATCTCTTCCACACCATTACTTTTTATTGCATTCACTGTTATCTCTCTGTGAAACAGGGGGACAAAATACCCACAGAGCTATTTTCATTCTTTGACAGAACAAGTGTGTTAAGCCTCATGTGTGACGTGAAGAACATCAGTCATTTAGAGCCAAACTGCAGTTGAAAAGGTCACAGTCACTGTGGCAGAGTAAATGAAATGTTTAATTCAAATAGAATATCAGTTACAGTTGCAGTGGTGTTTAAAGTCACTTGCGTTTTCTTTTCTTTTCTTTTTAAAGCTCCTCAGAGTATGATTCAGCATCAGCTATAGGCACCCTTGTGTTAAAGACCCCTTCCAGAATGTACTTTCTTTTTATTTTAGAGGTTCTATAAACTGAACAGCAGGTTCTATCTGCAGAACCCTGCCTTGTCTCCATGGGTCACAGAGGAAGAGAACTGGGGAAAGGGGGAATGTATTTGTATATTTTTGTACATATAGTAGCATCAGTCACAGACCCAATTTTGGAATTCTTTTTCAGTGAAAACTAGGTTCTTTGGAAGATGTGAGTTCTTTAAAAAATATTTTTTTATGCAGGTTGTTTATGGGAAATAAAAAAGTTTTGGCTGGAGATCTCATCCTTGTCCTTTAGCTAGGCTCTCTGCTCAAGGCCCTGGCCAGCACAGCTGCAGACTAGCCTGGCCCCACCAGCAGGTGCTCTGGGGTGGACTTGAGGCTTACATGCACATGGGCACTTAAGCCTCTCGCTTTCTCCATCTTTATTGTAAGGATTTCACTCTATCACAGCAAAATTCAGCAGCAGCCACTCTATGTATTCATGTGGTTGTCCACGGGAGTGGAGAATTTTGTGTTCCGTTTTCCTGGGGAAACTCACCATCATAACCTGTCTCAGTTACAGCCACATCCTGCATTCAGCTCAGTGCTTAAAACTACCATGGGCATCAGACTTGAGTGCTGAGGCTTCATCTTAGTTCTTAACATCATCCTAATATGTTAAACACCAGATAGCACCAACAGGATACACTGCCTTTTTGAAAATTTCTCAATTGCATCATGACTGCCAGCCTGACAGAAGAGGCCTGGGAAGGCTCAGCAGCACTAGTGCTTTCTTGACTTGCCAGGGCTTTTATTTAAATGAGAACTGGCAGAGTATAAGAGGGTGACATTCCCTGGGACCAGGAAAAGTTCACTGCACTGGCCTTTGCTGTGGGCTTAGACACCAGCCAAGCTGCCAAATGTCTGTGGATGATGCAAAGAGTCCACAGACAAATGAAAATTATGCCCAAAGCTGGGTCACCAAGGAAAAATGCCCAATAAAATTATGCCAATTTCATATGTGAATTAGGAGAAGGTGAAGAAGAGAATGATGCTGCTGTCCATGTGATGTTTAGTAGTGACTTATAAAGCATCCAGAGCAGTGCTGGCTCCTTTGGAGCCAGTGTGGCTCTCTTGGCTGTTGGCATGGACAGTGCCCAGTCTGGTTAGGTCACTCACAGGTGCTCCAGCCTTTGCTCCAGCTCTGCACAGCCCAACACTTTGCTGGTGGAGCTGAGCTGTGCTGGCTCATGCTCACTGAGGGCTCAGGGAATGCAAACAAGCTGTGACTCACCTGAGCCACAGCATCTCTGTGAGCCCTGGATACACAGCCATGAGTTTCACCAAACCCTGCCCTGGAGCCTGGAGTTTGCTGCCTAAATCTGTAATGAAGCTGCACAGCCTGCAGTCCAGAGCCCGGTTCAGGAGGAGCAGCCATGAAGAGGGCAGAAAGAAGGGCTCTGCTTCCTGGGACACTCTAATTTTTCTCAAATTGACTTTGCACCTCAGTATAAACCTCTGTGATTTTAACAGTGGCTGGTTTTCCATGCTTCTCATTTTTGACATGGTGAGGCTGTACACTTCCTGGGGAAAAAAAAAAAAAAAAAGACTGAGGGAAGCAGACTTGCAGAAGGCATTTGGGGGTTCAGTGATATGCACACAAGAAACCCTCTTCTCCCAGGCATTTCTGCCAAGTTCCCCATTTTTAGCCTCTGATGCCTTTACTACTAAATTCTAGCCACTGAAGCAGATTCTAAGTTGATGCTCCCAAAGACAACAGGAGTTGCTTTGCTGAATGGCAGGAAGCCTAATAGCAGCCTCAGCAATCACAGGAACAGCAAGATCTGTGTTGCCTCTTTGTGGATATCTTCTTGATTTAGGCTCCAAATTTCACTGCTGTAGAGGGTTCCTTCTTTGGTGTTTCTCCCTAATATACTTATAAAACCAGTTCCTTTCCTTTCTCTTCATGCTACACCTATTTCACAACTTCCCACTTATAACTAGATTTTGTGTGGCTTTTTTTACAGGGTGCTTGTAGGCTTGAGTATAAAAAGAGCTCTGGTGCAATTGCAAATGTTTACTGTGTGCTTTGCGTGGGACCACTCAGAGCAGAGGGTTTGGGTAAAGAGAGGGCTTAGATAATGAACCCGCGGTGTGGGAGTGTGGAAGGAGCTAGAAAGATCTTGCAATTAAACAGCACAAGGAAATCATCCAAACAGAGCTGGGAGAGCACTTGGAGCAGGACAGGCTGGTGGGAGCTGCCTGGAGCCTCTGCAATGCAGTGAGCTGCAGCTCTGCCCCCTGAAAATCCCATCCTGGAGCTCACAGGGGGCCTTCTGACATCAGCCCTGATTACTGCTCACCTTCGTTCTCCCAGCCAAGTTCAAACATTATTGGGGTCACATGTAATTCCATCCTCTCTATTTCTTTGTTGCTTTGACAAGGCTGGAGAAAGGCTAAAAATAATTTCTTATGTGAAATGTGACCTGTTGTCTATGGACTCCTGTATTGCTGGGGAGTATCTCCTCATTAGCAGCATCTTCTCAGTGCAAACATTTCTCAAAGTCCTTAAATGCTGTTTGGTTGCTGTCCCTCATTTTCCCAAGCATCTCTGTCACTGGATATTGTTGAGACACTCATTGCCCCAGCATGCTGCAGCACACCTTAATTAGGACATCTTTTTTGTGCCAGGTTCCTGTGTATATCTGCAGCTGTATGTCAGACAGTAGAGTCCGTAGGAATTTTATCCATAAATACAAGACAAATATAAATACAAATTTGTTTCTTCTTGATGTGACAAACACTTGGAAATATTAATCATTCTTACATTAATGCGGTTCTTACATGAGCAAAAAATGGACTGGCTGCAAATCATACCTAGAAACAGAGCTGCAAGATGCACTGAGGGCAAGGCCATGTTATATGCTCACATGGCAAATATATTTGAGAGAAAGTTCATCACCTGACACTCAGCCCCTTTTAGCTGCTGTCCCACAGGAACGATTCAGGTCAATTCTGAGCACCTCTGGCAGCCTCACAGCCTTCATATCATGCTCCACCCTCTGGTATTTGTTCTTATTTTCATGATTTTTTTGAAAAGCCCCAGATAGCAGTCAGATAAATACTGGATGCAGCATTGCTTGGAAAACTGCACACAGGCCTGCCTGCAGCCAGGCTCTGCCACTTCCTGCTGGGTGGTGGTGACCATGTCATATAAACATATAAACATATGTGGGTTTTATATGTTTCTGTTGCCTCAAAAGCTATTACATTCTTAGCTAAATGTTTTGAGGTGCAATGATATAAATGGGTAAAAAGCAATATTCAGATAAATTCACAGAATCATGGAATGGTTTGAGCTGGAAGAGACCTTCAGAGGTTATCTAGCTCCAACCCTCCTGCAATGAGCAGGGACATCTTCAACTAGGTTAAGTTACTCAGAGCCCAGTCCAGCCTGACCCAGAATGTTTTCAGGGATGGGGCTTCTACAGCCTCTCTGGGCAACCTGTGCCAGTGTTTTACCATCCTCATTGTAAAAAATGTCTTCCTTATATCTAGTCTGAACTGTCCCTCTTTTAGGTTGCAACCATTATCTCTTGTCCTAGCGTAACAGGCTCTGCTAAAAAGTTTGTACTCATCCTTTGAGTATTGAAAACTGTGAGTTTTGATTAAACTGTAGGTTGTACATGAACAAATCCAAAACTGTCTTTGCATCAAAACTAAAAAAAGTGATGTGTAAAGTAGCTATGAGTAACAGCAATATAGAAAGCAGAAGAAATCCATCTGTGGCGGACATGTGCAAGCAGTCTGTCCTCATGTAAATATTTCTCAGGAAATTCTCTGACTCAGTAGAAGGCCAGAGCTCTGTCATCGTGCTTTATCTAGTAAAAAAGGCAAAAGTGCTGAACCTAGAGCTTTGAAGTCTGTGAATCTAGTCTACAGACTTAAGGAAACCAAGTACAGTAGATAGCATTTTTGTCTCTCAAATAATAAATCCACAGTTCTTTATGATGACAGCCTGTAAGTGATGGCATGGTTCTGTTGTACAAAATCTACATAGTTTCCTTCCTTAGAGCAGGAGCTTTGCTGTGTACCCAGGTAAAATCAACCTTCAGGGTGACACCCAATGACATTGTTTTTCTTGCCCTGAAAACAGTTCTGGATTTGCTTGAAAGATGCTTGAAAGATGTTTGTACTTTCCTCAAAAACACAATAAATTTCAGAGGCTGTTTTTATCACAGATTTGTAGTTACTTACCTTAATCTTCCTGATTAAATGGAAGTCAGTGGTAAATGTCCACCTTTGGTAGATCCTTTGAGCCCATTTATCTCCTGTGACAATGACATTTTGTCTGAGTTACACATGACCATGTAACTTTTGGATGCCAACATCAGAGCAGAACACCACCACACTCTACACCAGGAACACTGATGGGTAAAGTACTGAAATTGAACTCCAGTAAAGAATTCGGTTTGAGTCTTGGTATATGTTGGCATTACTCAGATTTGAGGACAAGCTATAAACCCTAAAATAGGCAACAGGGATGAAAATATCTGTATATACTAGATAAGAAAATTTATTCTTTAGTAGGCAGCAGCTTTCCACTAGATTATCAACCTAGCAACTGATAGAGCAGAATGAGCTATCATACTAATAAAAACATGTAAAAAATATTAGTGCTTTAAGAGTGTTGCTTACTTTTTCAAAACCCTTTCAAATTTCTCCCCAGTTTCTCTCCAATTATTGTTAGGGGTAGACCTGGATGAAAATCCATGGGTTTATTGTTGTTCTCTAGGAAATAGTGACTTCCCTGTCATTATGCTCAATTCTAAATGAAAACTTAGGGCCAGTGTGGTGAAACTTCCCATTCAGTAAAATTTCAGATAGTTTAAGTTAAAAACAGCAAAAGCTTTTCATTGTGATAATGCTACATATTAGGAAAAAAGTTTCCTACAACGCACAATATCTAATTTATTGGATAAATTTTAAACATAAATACAAAAAGCATTTTAACACTGTCAGAACAGGGCAGCTGGACTTTTTCCCTCTGAAAAATGCAATCAAATTGTCCTCTAAAAATTTAATACAAATGCATTTACCAATTGAAGAACTGTTTCATCAGCTGTCTCTAGCTTAAAGATTCTGATCCTGCAAATTGGTATACTAAAAACTGACAGCAATCTAACTGGGTTAGAGTTGCAGAGCTTTGGTCAAACTCTTTCTCTGAGTTTAATTCTTGTAGGGTCATTAATCTCTGTACAGGGCCCTGGCTGATGGAAGCCAGTAACCAGACTGACTTCTTTGAGCCCTATAATGACAATGCCAGATTAGAGCCACCTACTTCCTCAGCTTTAGCTCTTGGTCCAGAGAACAGGAGTGTGCTGACCCACAAGAGCCCTGTTGGTGTCCCACAGCAAAAACCTTGTCATAATTTTTCACTTTTCTAAACTGCAGCAAGAAGATGGTAAAAATCAGATTTCTTTTATTACTTGTGGAAAGCAGGAGTGGATGTAAATCATTACTCAGCAAAGCATTTCCTTTCTTGAAGAACTCTTGCAGTGATCATTTCTTCCCAAATCTGATATGGTTTAAATCCTTTGCTTGCTTGGTTGTATCCTCTTTTCTCCCCAAAATTTTTGACAAGCCAAAGTAATTCTTACAGTGATGTTTTTCCCTTAAAATGTCACAAGCTGGTTTTACACCTAGTCATACTTTCAGACCTAACACAGATTTTTTTTTTTTTTTACTTTAGAGAAAGTCTGGGGAAAGAAAGAAAAGAGAAAGAAAGAAAGAAAGAAGAAATAAAAAGGTGCCTTTCCATTAATTCTCCCACATATTTTGCTCTCCATCTTCCCTCTCTGAAGTAGGACTGATCCTCCCCTGCCTAGGATGCATAATGAGCTCAATGCTCCTGGATCTCCACTCAGCAAGTTCCTCCTGAAAAGACACGGCAGGTCAGTGTCCTTGTGCTGTTAATCCATTGAACTAACAACTGAAACATGGGAGGATTTTTAGCCAATTATGAATGAGCAAGTTCTTAATGATTAAAGTTACTCAAGCATGACTTTGTATTCCTCGCCTCAACCCTGCTCCCTTTTAAATAGTGTCATCATCAGATAAAGAAAAACCCTGATATTGAAATGTTCTTTTGCTCACATACATTGACAGAAAGTTAGCAAAAAATCTAATGCTAACTGATTCTCTGTTATGGAGAAGCTGAATTGTTTTTAGAGCAACTTGGTACCTGATAAATGAACCTCACCTGAGATGAATCCAGGTGAGGATTGCCTTGTTATTTTCCCTCATGCTGTTACAAACAAAGAGAAAATGAAATTCCTATTCTCAGAGGTGGATAAGCACAGCAAGGTCGAGGGGTTTACATTGCATTTCTCACCTAAAAATATTATTGCTGTTCACTGAACTGCTCTAGACATCTTCTTACAGCAATCAGGTCAGCCCTAAGTGGGCGGTTGTTCCTGGTGTGAAGTGACCTGAGTGATGCTTTCCTAACCCCTGAGCATGATACACTGACCAGGAGGACACACCATCAGGGGACTACTGCTTTACTATCCTCCCTCAGGTATTTCATGTATTTTTCACTTCTCACAAAGCTTGAGCAGCTTCACAGACATTTTAGCTATCATTTAAGCTCATGGTCTTATTTCATGGTGAATTAAATTTTAGGTTTTTCCAGCAGAAGGAAAGCAGCAATCATATATGATTTCCTCACAGCTATCCCAGGCATGTAATAGCTGAAATGCACTTGAAAGAAGAGGTCTTGGTCAATGTAAGGAGTTTTAATACACCTTACCTATGTTACAGGTTTAGTCTGTGGGTTCCCCAGGTAATCAAAGGAAAGTGCATCCTGAGAGCAATTCAGAGCAGGAGCCTAAATTGGACTAAATTTTAGATGTCCATCCTTCTTATCCTTCCCTCCTACTGGCAGCCCAGTTTCCCAGACTAACTTTGACTTGAGATTCTTTCTGTCAATATTTACCTCTGAAGCGTAACTTACTGCAGCTTTTTCTCACCACTATCCATAACTATGGGCAGATGACAGGGCATATGATGTAAAAACTCACCTTTGGAGAGAGATCTGTACTACTGTGAGTAAAAACATTATAGAAAGCAACCTAAGACATAAAAATCACTACAAACCAGCACCTCAGCTAAAGATACCTTCCTGTTACTGCTCAAGAGAGTGTGGCCACAAGTAGCACAGATTTTCTTTTTGCTGGTTTCTACCTCTTGGGTCTGCAAGGATTTTCATGAAATCTTCCCACATCCTAAGGGAAATCCTGATGTTTTGTTTATATTGCAGAAATAAAGTTCAACACCAAGCATAAATATTTTATGCTGGATTTTACCTGCGGCACATCGAAGTCCAGTCAAGCCAAGAAAAACAAAGAAGAACTGCAGGGAAACATCTGCCATTTCCTCCTCTTTCTGACGTGTCCCATAAGCAAATCTGATAAGTAACTTCTGCAAAATGTTGTTTGAAATATGACATTTTAATGAATGCCATGGAAAGTGGTAGAAGTAATTCCTAATGCACAGATCTCTTTTGTTCTATTATGCATCGATGAGAGAATTTGCATGATCATTAGGGGATGACTGAAGTCTGGAATCTTTTTAATGAATATTATATTCCCATCTATTAATGGGAGGAATGACAGTAAATTCTTTTAGCAAATTTCTGCCATCTCTGTAACTTTTACCTAGAGCATTACTAGGAACCAAGCCGAAGAAGGCACCTAAATAGCGCAAAGGAAGGAACTTCAGCAAAGACAGATCTAACCAGGTTTCCATGTTGCTGGTCCCTTCTCTCTGTGGAACTTTGCTTTTTCTTTTCTTTATTGTCTTTCTTTCACTTTTTTCTTTTTAAGTTTGCAAATTGAGCTATGCTTCATAAAGGTCATCTGACCCGTCCTCGTGCTCTTTTTGTGTGAAGTTTTGAAATATCATCAGACATACAGACTTCTTTTATTATATTTACTGAAGCATATTTGACAGAAAAGTTGGCATCGATAAGTAGATGTAAAAAAATTAGATTCTGCAGTTTTCCATTATTTACAGTTTAATTCAAGGAAAATCAAATAGACTACTTGCCTAGTTTTCAAGAGTATGGATTTATATTCAACCCGAATTTCATGTATATGAAAGAAACTAAGTGAATATATATTTTAAAGAGATAACAAATCTTGATTAAGAGGGGTCTGAGCAATAAATACTTAATCATGTGCTTATTCAGCTAGCATGTACTAACTAGAACTGTTTAAAAAATGTTTCCCTCCCTTTTAATTATTTTGAATCCTGAAATCAGTGTAATTGATTCTCAGAATGCTTCTGAAAACAACTCCAAACACAGGAGGTGTGATTTTCTCAAACTCACCATAATCAAATCTGATTAATTTCCCTACTTCATTACACTTGTCTCTCCCTTTCTTTTTGAGAAGCCATGTACATCATGAGACCTTTTTGCAACACGCCATGATGAGAAATGCAATCTTCACGCCAGCAGGGCAACGTGCTACTAAAAGCTGAACCACAAAGGCATGGAACAGCAAATTTGTACTGAAAATAAATAGAAAACATCCACATTTCCACAGAGAAAACTTTTGGTTGCAAAGTCATTTATCTGGAAAACAAATGGAATTGCTCTATTTTCAATTATTTTAGCTGGCAGTTTAATTAATTCTTCAATTTATTTTCAAACTTCAGCCTCCAGCCATTTGATATTTTTGTTAAGGAATGACCTGCTATTTCTATTAAAATCATGCTGTTATCTGATATCCTTCTCTTATGGACACTTTTAACCACTCTGCAATATTCTTTGGCTTTCAAAAGCTAAGTTCACCTTCTTTCGTTTTCTCTCTTCAGGTCAAAAATCTTCCCTACAGTTTCCCTCAATTCTTTTTAACTTTCAGAATTCCTTATGGACTGTTTTCTATGAAAGTTTTAAAAAACTTGACTTCCCTTTTCAAGCACACTCCTAACACTCTTTCTTCTAATGTCATTGTGCAGGTTCAAGAAGACAGGAATACATCTGACTGCTTACTTAAAATGTCTCACCTCCCCCTCATGTACCAGAAGTAACTCTCCTCCTAAGGTCTGATATCAAAACCGCACCAAGCCCGTCTGTTCCTTGGGCCTCTGAAAATATCTGAAGTTTCAAATCCTTGTTATTGAAAGGATCAGATCTAAGCAGGGCCATGAAGCAGCTTCACCAGGTCCCCATCAATAGGTACGGTGGAAGGTGGACAGTGCTCCTCAGACAACAAAAGAGCTCCACAGTGTGGGTGTGAAGCTCACGTCAGCCATGCCATGGCCAAGAGACCTGCGAAGATCATCTGAAAATGTGCTGCACACTCCCACACAATATGTTTCTCATCTGTTTGGCTACTTTCCATCTTCTTGAGATGTGAGAGAAGGCAGTGAGGTTTGTGTGACCTTGCTTTTCCTGTTTCATGGAGCAACCATGACTCCTGCTGGAGATTTTCTACTCACCAAACCCAGAGTGCTTTCAGCACACATTGCATGAATGCACATATTGGCTCACCATACATTAAGGAGAAATATGTTTGTGTTTCATTCATACACAGAGAGAGATGACTGCTCAGATACTGTTTTCAATGCTCCTACTACAAAACCTTCTGGGAAGAAAAGGTACCTTTCCTTCAGCTGTTCTTCATGCTCTTGGTGGGAGAGAACTGGTCACCTTGACCTCCTCGTTTGGGCCATGGTTACTCTTGGGAAACAAGTGAAGCAGTGGGTTAAGTAAAGGAAGCAGTTGCTGTTTTCGTCATTCTTTTTCTGGTGAAGAAAGCTGAAGACACGATTATGATTTCTGACTGGAGGCAAGACAACCTCAACAAGCCATGCCAGTGGAGAGCTGGTTGACTGCAACTTCTCAGCTCTCAGGTAGAGAAAAGATCCTGGGTGAAGTCTGTAACCACAGCCAGGCTGAAACTTGGGTTCTGCTGTCTTTAAGGACTTACCAAGATTTAAAACAGAGCTCAGGAGAAGAAATCAGGGTAAAGATGAGAAGATACTTAAAGCAGTAAGAATGGTTTGACAATTCAACAGATCCAGTGCATTTTCTTGTCCATCTGAGCCATGACACGGTAGAGGCTCAGTACTGAATTGTAGCACCAAAATATTTATTAATCAGAGTAATTGTCTATCTTGCCACTTCTAGGAATCCAAGACATGTCTTTTTTCTATTTCCATGGTAGTATTTTATGGAGACGATAAAATAATTTAGGCTGAAGTACTGAATCATATGTAGTCTTCAAAATCAATGAACTAATTTTCAGAGATGCTAGTTATCTCTCAGTTCTTGTGGGGAAAAAAAGAAGCTTCTGTTTGTTTGGAATTTGAATAGACATTTTCTATTTTTATTCCTTTTGCTTCAGTAAACCTTTATTCACTAAGAATGTGTGGGTTGCTAGCTGTTAATTATTATGCTAACAGTATTCTGCTAAAGGTGGTCTGAAAACCTGTTTTCCCACTTACTGATTCATCTAATTTGAAAAAATGTATTAAGACTGTTTAAAATAACTGTGACATTGATACTTTATCTAATCCCCAGTTTAACAGAAGCAGTCAGTATCCTCTCTTTGCATGAGCGGATGAAACTGTACATAGCCACTCTAATTCTCCAGTTCTGTGACTGGATTTCTTTAGCATCTTAAGCTTAACAACAGTGCTTTCCACATGGAAAGATTTAATATCCATAAAGGTCTTCCCCATAATGTGGTACTACAGGAGGAGTCCCTACCTCCCTCTGAGGAACATGTGATTCTTACAGCCTTCTTTAGTGATTAAAGCTAATTCAGATTCAAAAATCCTTTGCAGTGCAGGCATTTAGCTCAAGACCAATACATCTAAATTAAAGTGTCTAAATGTAAGATCTTGATTCAGGTGCCTAAACATAGGTGCCTAGTGCTTTTCAAGATGCCCTTGTGAATTTGAGATGCTCATTTGGCCTTCAGCTGCAATTCTAGAAGCAGATGGGTCTCCTGCAGGTCATGGCTGTATCTGCCAGCTGTGTGGGTGTCCTAGGTCATCTGAAATGGCACATGTTTACTAACTGAATAGAACCCTAACTACTCTTAGATTGAGGAACATAGAGAGAGTCACTAGAGAGATTCAGCTCTCACCAGATTGGCAGCTGGATCTGTCTAAGCTTCCCTAAGGGTACTGACTATAGCAGTGATTTGGGCACCAAGTTCACATGCAGACATTTACTTACAAACACCTAATTTTGGGTGTCTTCATCCCAAACTAAGACCAACCCATGACATGTCTGTTGCAACAAAGGATGAATTCAGAAATGGAAGGCAGAACATGCTGAAAGGAGGAAACTGCTATGTGTATACCTTTGCAAGGGCTCAACAAGAGACACAAATATGAGCTGGCACCAGTCCCACTCCAAATGTTTCAGTGGATGCCAGGTCTAGGACAAAGGTGACTACAAAAGTGCAACTTTCTCTTTCTACCTTCCACTGTTTGAGGTTAAACAGTGCCTCTTCTATGGAAGACTTACATCAGTGAGCAGCTGTAGGCCAAATACAAGGACAGTTTTTTCATAATTGTCCTGTTCTTTTATTAACACAGTTGGTTTAAGCACCAACCACTGCATTAAAATAATCTGAACTTGATTGTGCCCTTCTGTTTCAGTCAGGAGTATCTACCATATGCTTGACAGAAAGAGACAATATTCAATGGCAGAATATTTGAAATGCTTCCAAAATTAGCCTTCCTGTTTCTTACACTATTAAAAACAATTCTCTCCTGCTACTCAATGCAATTTACAGCAGGTGCTTGGAAGAAAACAACCTTGAATTTTCTTATGACACTAACTTCCATCATGATAAATCTCAAGGTGAGAGTAAACAGGAAGATATAAGCCTCTTTTACAACCGTGTTTCTGAATGACATTATAGTCAGAGATGTTCTTTATAGTCTCTGCTGAAAAAATGCACTGAATTTTATTGGCAGCATCTCTTTGACAGATGCCACTACTGTCCTTGTTTAAACCAGCATTAAAACATTAAATATAACTTGAATAAAAAATCCTGAGTTTTAAGTTGTAAGAGTTTGCATTTAATGAAATACAAAAGTAAAAGAAAAAAAATACCCAGAAATTAAAAATGAAAGTCAAATTTGCTAAAATAAAAATTCCGCATAAAATGTGGGGTGCTTAATTGCAGAAATTAATACAAATATATGTAAAATGGAATAGTTTGCAAAATTGACAAAAGTTTGAATTGTACATGCCAAAATCCCACTTTCTGTCTTAACCACTCAGCAAGTTTAACTTTTTTGATATCTACTTTTAGCACAGTTCTTTAGCAGTAGAGACAACTATTTAGAAACAGTTTTACAAGACAGTGCCATACCAACAATATGAAAGATAACTTGAGCTCCTTCTTAAGTATTAAAATGCTGCAAACAGAAAATTTATTCTTCATTTTAAGAGCATAAAATTGTGTTCTGTTTGATCTGTCACCTCTGCATTTATTGAGATAATGATCGGAGGTTATTCTGTGGTTTGGAATAAAAATCCAAAAGTTCCCTGGTACATGTATCCAACCAAGCATTAATTAGTCTGAGTGCATCAGATTCTTGCTTTACTTTCTGTATTCACTCTTCCTGTGATTGCCTAAGTGAGATTTTCTGTGGTGATGTGCTCGATCCTCCACAAGTCTGGTTTTAGCTTCCCGAGGCATCACCCTGCAGTCAGGACCTCTCACAGTGATAGTTGCACCAACAGCAAGACTTGTGGGCAAGTAGTGAGAAGCTCTGGAGATTTCTGTAGAGCTGCCACTGAGGAACTCGCTTCTGTGAAGATAACAGCCTTCTAGAAATCCCAAATCAGGGACCTGAATAGGAATGGCTTTAGATATCAGAGACCCACTTATTGCCTTATCTGATCTGATGGAAAATCCTGTGGTGTTGGTGGAGTTTTGCAGTGCAGCAGGAGCCACATGTGGCCATGAAAGTGCTTGTCCCGTTAATAATGCTGCCAGTAACAGTGAATCCCAGCTCTGAACACGATAGGCACAGAGTAGGGTATATTATTTGTGCAACATTTTCGTAGCACGCTCAGTAGTGACATGCTTACCCATTATGAACAAAAACACACTTAGGGAATGGACCTGTAATTCTAAGTATTTTGACCTCCACCATCTTGATAAGTACTCATTAAATCTGTACTGAAATAGAATCAAGAAAGCTATGCCAGACCTTAGCTCTCACCAAGAACTATTTCTCCTGATACTGCATTAAAGAGCTATATATAAAATACCTCTAAGGCAGTAAGAGATAGAAAGAAACTGCTCACATCAATAAGTCATTAGCAGCAATTAGGACAGAACAAAATTGGCATCTGGCTATTCCAGATAATGATAGAAGAGATGTATAATTGTAAAAAATCATGAAAATGTAAAAGAGGTATTGGAAATCCATACTCAGTGAACTAACACAGGCAGCCTGAGCACAAGCTGCAAAAGTCACTGTAATTTGACAAGCCTTTTTGAGCAACACAGTTCTGAAAGCAGAGAAAAGGCATATGAAGTGTGAAATAGTCTGTAAGTTAATAGCTGATAGACTGCCTGGTCTTTTCCCAAGTTCCCTTATGAGGTCTAAATAATCAGCAGCAAAGTGAGTGTAAACACAGCCTGTTTCCTCTTGCACTGGAGTTACTGCACTGATGTCAAGTGAGCAGCATTCTGTTAATAAGAGTAAAATTTGGTCTACAGTGAGAAAATAAGGCACAAATGAAAACACCCCTTGACTAAATACAACTAATCAAGTGACAGAGTGGTGTTGATACAGCTCACAAGTGCAAGCAGCTGGGAGCTTCAGGAGATGGGACAGGTACCCAGCATACTTCAAATAAATAATGCAGTTCAATACACTGCATTTGGGTACCTTCCTACTAGGAATCATTTGCAATAATTCAGGCTGATTTAGACACCCAACCATGCGTGTGTGGATCGGGGGCATGTATCCTTCATGCATGAAGTGGCCAAAATCCTCCTTAAATCTGGAAATTTGGTTGCTGTTCTTGGGGTATTTATTACCCCTTTACCAGCTGTGGAAAACAACATGACTTTTTCCTGCTATGTAAGTAACAACACTGGTATTTTTGCACTTAAAAAAATCTATTGGCTTTTCATGTGCAGAAAATTAGCTGTATTTTTCTAGCTAGCATCCCAAATATTCTGAAAATCCACAGAAGTGACTGCTAATGAATATGGCTTTAAGAGGTCTAATATTTCAGTCTCTGTCCCTATAGTACCCAGTCCTGCTGCTGTGACTACCCCTGATGGGTTGAAAGGCAGATGCCTGTGTGGCTAGAGGCACCTTCATGGGTTTTCCTGCAGGTCATTAACCCTTTTTCTGCCCACCCTTATTGGAACAGCATCTATCTGTCACATATTGCAACGATAGCACCACACACAAAGATTTTTTTATTTACAGCATCATGTGAGGCATAAAGCACTGCCAATTCAATGTGAGGATCAAACAGTGGTGTAACAAAAGAGGAATGTTTCCACTCAAGCAGCCTGTGCCCCTGTGGTCTGATTTGAAGGCCACTGAAATAGCTGGAATGAGTATAGTCATTTCCAGTGGGCTTTGGAGCTCTCTTCTGGTTGTATCTGTGAAGTCCTGAGTATGAAGCAGAGTGGCATTTGTGGGGTTCTTTGTGTTTATGATTATAAATATAATCCTTCATTCAGATGGTGTGATGCTGAAAGCTGTAGAAATCCCCTAGGCTCATATAGAGTAAGTCTGTTTGGTAAAAAGGAGATTCTTTTTCCCTTAAAATACTGCAAAAACGTGTTATTTCCATTTATTTAAAAGCAGCTTTCCAGCAGCCAGTGGATATTTATATGGCTGGAGTATCCACTGAAGTATGGCAATTTCCTGATTCCAAATTGGTTTTTCTCCTACAATGCTATCAGGTTGCTTTTATCTCAAAATGTTTTCCTGAGAAGACCAGTGACATTTTACAGCTACAGAAACTCAAATCCTCAGAATTTCGTCCCCATGAGGTGTCCCAGTATATTTCGGTTCAAAAATTCTTAGCCATGCACCCTTGTGTTCACTGCACTTCCCAGTGGATGACTATGAAATGAACTCCTTTAGGAATTAGCTCTTCTGAAGAGCTGACACTGATGTTTCTGAAGAGATGATGTGACCAGCAGAGCGAGGGAAGGGATTCTCCTCTCTACTCTGCTCTCATGAGAGCTGACCTGCAGAGCTGCCTCCAGCTCCGGGGCCCCGAAGAAGAAGGACATGGACCTGTTGGAGTGAGTACAGATGAGGACTGTACTCAAGATGAAGATGATGAGAGGGATGGAACACCTCTTCTGTGCAGACAGGCTGTGAGAGTTGGGATTGCTCAGCCTGAAGAAGAGAATGCTCTGGGAAGACCTTTTAGCACCTCCCAGTACCTACAGGGGGACAACAGGAGACATGTAGTGACGGGACAAGGGGAAACGGCTTCAAACAGAAAGAAGCAGGTTTAGATTAGGTATCAGAAGAAATTCTGTACTGTGAGGTTGTGAGACACTGACACAGGTTGTCCAGAGATGTTGTGCTCCATCCCTGGCAGTGTTCAAGGCAAGGCTGGATGTGGCTCTGAGCAACCTGGTCTAGTGGAAGATGCCCATGGCAGTGCCCATGGCAAGGGGGCTGGAACTAAATGATAGTCAAGGTTTCTTCCAACTCAAATGATTCTATGATTTATGATTATATGATATCTGGCCTCAAACTATTAATACATTCACACTGTAGTAGAGGGGACTTGTATTCTGGTTTGTAAATAAAAAATTAATTCCAGGAAAGTTATTCCACTATTTAGCTTGCTGTCTAACTAGGAAAAAAAGAATGAAGAAATTAGCTATCTTATTTTATGTACAAAGCCAAGCACTTGACCTTTGATTCTCTGAATTTTTCTCCTTCTCCTTTTCTTCCTTCTTTCAAAGCTTCCACTCTGTGTCTAGCCAAGAACTGGAGAATATGTTTCAGACCCAAAAACCTATAATTACCTTCTTGGAGTAGACATTTCTTTATTTTCTTACATAATGGCAAATTTCTTCTCTCCCCTGCCTTGAAATAGCTTCCTCTTATCTTTTTCCCATCCATATCTCCAAACTACAGTGTGGCCATTTATTTTGAAACTACCAGTCATGATGTGAAAACATTTCATTTGCAGGTAATTAAATTCATTTAACTTAATTGCACAGATAATGCTAAGAAAAGTATCAAAGCTCTCACATGGCTGGTGGAGTTGCAGAGTAGGAGTTTTGAACTGAATTTTGTGCCATCATTGTCCTACCTACACTACATATGTAGGAAAAGTCATGGGAAAAGAACCTTCAAGGATGTATTGACGTCTACATTCTGAGAAATGTGTACAAGGATTAAGTACAAGTAGGGCTTTGTGCTTGTTGTTGACAGACATCATTGTTGGGTCAGGAAGTTTGGTTTGCATAAAGGAGATGAAAGGTCTCATCTACCAACCCTGAAACAGTAATTTAAACTAAATGTTTCTATTACTTCCTGATGCAGTCAAGCCATTATTAATTTGCTCTCTTATCAGGTTTATGTGCTTCTACATTTGTCCATCAAGTGAAGGTTTTAACAAAGAGCTTCATTTTTAACATGACAAGTAATGAAAGCATAGAGAATGTGTTCTTTTGGGAAAGAGTAAAAGCACTGCCTGGGAATTAATGAGGTGATAATTGGTGAAGAAGATGTTCAGCATACCCAGGGCTCCACCCAAGCTTAGCTGTACCCTTTGCCCTGTGAGTATATGTGGGGTAAAAGCCACGGAACTGCAGTCAAACACAACACCTAAGTTTGAAATTCAAGTTTTCCTACAGCTGTAATTGTGGTGTAGCTGGGGATCGGGGATTGGCCTGAGTGTGCAACACTTCACCCTTAATTCCTGGTCCCAGAGCTCTCAGCCAGCTGCTGCATGCATGAAACAAGGGATTGTTCCAAGACAAGACACTGCCCTGTAAGGAAGGCATTGCCTGAACTCCAGCCCCTGCACAGCAGAGCTGTTGGGACTGCTGCAGGAGCCATCCAGAAGTGTCAGACTGGCCTGGAAATTCCCTGGGCAGCTTCTGCTGTGCCTGGATGGACTGACAGGCAATATTTACGTGTTAGATGTGTTGATTAACCCGGCCAGGAACCCGGCCATCCAAATGACTCACCTAGGCAGTTTCTGATACAGAAAAGACTAGAAAGTTCTGACTAGACTATGTACAGGTAAGATACTTGTAAATACTGGAAGCTGTGTAGATGCAGAAATGGGCATATAGCTCAGCATTTTGTACAAAGTTGAGATACATACCTTGTGCATAATTTAATATTATCAGTAGAAACAGAGCATACATGTGCTGGAGTGGTCATGCAGGGCCAATGCCCAGATGGATCATAAAACATGAGCAGAAGTTTGAGGAGCCTCACCAGGTCCAGCTGAAGGTGCTGTTGAAAGGACCTTCACAACAGAGAGTCCCATCACCATCTGGACAGTAACCAACCACGCTGTTTGAGGGATTGGAGCATTACCCCATGGAAACAACCCCTCAAATCTATTTAGTTTCAACAACTGCTCTGTGAATGTCCATGCAACAGTGGTGCAATGCTCCTGGGGCACTGGCAGAACTTGCATAGAGCAGCCCCCAATACACTCAACACAAAGGAAGAGAAACATGATTTCACCTCTATTTGAGCAGCTGTCCTCTTCATAGAAAGCAAGATAGCCTCCATCTTACTCCTGATACTCCTGTTGTGGACTTCAGCTCTTGTGCTAGTGCATATTTAATTACTTTACTGGAAGTGGGATCTGTAAGAAATATTTTCTGCCAGCTTATAGGTATCATGTGGTGATTAAACAGTCTCCCGACAGGGAGAATTGAATCAAATCTTATCACGGATAATTAAACATGTATCCTTCATATCTCAGGAGTCCATCTTTGTAACTTTGGGTAAGATCTCTTGTAATCTTCTCTGCCATTTTGCTTGAGACTCCTCTTACTTACTAATGAGAGTCTACTTAAGAGCTAGGAGGTCATGGCTCCCCTTGAAGGGTGCATTTTGAAGGAGAAATTAATATCTGTTTTAAATACTTCTCAAAACTTTTGGTGATGGAACATTTGTGCCCTTGGTTACTTGTTCCATTGAATAACTATTCCTCTAACTAGACAGTTTCTTGCTCAGCTTTCTCTTTTGCTGCAAATTGTCCTAATCTGCTGCTTGTCCTTGTTCTCTGCACACCTCCTTCAATATCACCTTTCTTCTACCTTTCTACCAGTCTGCTAATCTAAGTCAAACCCATCCTATTTCAGTCATGTTCTACAGAAAATATTTTCAAAGTGCTGCTTTTCTTGACATCAAGCTGAAGGTCTTTATCTCTGGATGTGTGACATCTAAACCAGGACATGGCACTCCATGTCAAGGTTCAGAAGTGCTGATGAGAGGAGAGCTACTGCCCATTTTCCAGGTTTGAAGGTGCCTTTCTGGCAACAGCATGACATCATTTATGTTTACATTACAACTCCCTGTAGCCATCTTTTTTGCTGTGTTGCTGCCCAGTTATTTTTCCTTTTTCATTATTTTTTCTTTCCAAGTGTAGCACTTTTTGCTCTTGTCTCTGCCACGCTCCATCTTCTCAACTTCAGATCACTTCTCCAATGTATTGTTTTAAATTCTAACCCTCTCAAGTGCTTTCAGTTTCCATTTGTTCATTATTTTCACATTTGAGGATGTCCGTGCTTTTTTTGTTATTCAGGTTGGTAATGGTGGTATGGCACCGTACACCCAACTGTGTAGGATACAGCCTGTGTGAGTTATTGAAAATTGAGTGCAATCTTACAGCAATTACTACATTCACCTTTATAGACAGTGTTTGATTACACTAAATTCATACTCATTTCATAAACTTCATTGAAAAACAGAGCTATACAGGCTAGACAGTTAAAAACAAAGTGTGATTGTGAGAACTGGATGGCCAAAGTACCTATTTGGTCAGATTTTCAGCAATAAAACATTAATCAAGCTTTTTTTAGAAATCTCACCAAATCCTTGGCAAAACCTCAAGTTTCAGCTTTGCAAAATCTATTGGAAAATAGATAGGGCTGATCTCTTCATACTTTACTAACAACACTTTAAGCCTGAAAAGGTATTACTTGCTATCACCGCTACAGTTACATTTTGAACTCTCCAGAATGTATTTTACTTTTCATGTATTTTCATAAGTTCTACTACAACTGAGCATCTCTCTCGACATCAGTGTAACAGAAAGAACTGTTATCCACATATCTGTGAATAATTCAGGAAAACAGCTCAGTAAAATCGGGGACTCTGGCTACTGTTAAAGTTATTGCTGGCTCAGGCTACTAAATTTTTTGACTCCTTGATAAGTCATTTGAAACATAAGCTTTCCAGACTGTTTCAGTTCATTACTCTTTTTAAGTGAGCAGATCTAAATTAGAATCTCCTCAGATCAATAGCTCATTTTTATCACAAGACATTTGAACTGTATCATATAGATCAGATAAATCATCTTTCACTGCACTCAAAAGTTTTAAACTGCAGATCTGTGGTGTAGAACTGCTGTAGATTGGGTGCTAGGAAAATGATGTATTACAATTGTTTCTCCCTACCTATGGCACTTCCTGAATAAGTGCCATGTTCCAGCACAATGATTATTTTAATTGCAGATGTTTCCTCAAACTGCATGATGTATTTCTCTCTCTCAAAGCAGGCTGTTTACTTTTACATTACAACCAGTGTTCCCTCACTGAGTGCTGCTTAGATTATTTACACCATGAAAAACACTAAGTAACGTATTTGACTCCGTGCAATCCTGATTGAAAGGAATGAGGACATTCAAAGTGGAAGTTAAAATCACAGCCACGTCATGGGCAGTGTACAAATCACAGGATCATGGAACATTCATGCTGGAAGGGACCTCAGGAGCTCTCTACCCTGTCCTCCTGCTCATATCCAGACAGAATTTATCTTTTTTTTTTTTTTTTAAATGCTTATTATCTCTCATCCTCCCACCAGGCACTCAGCTGTGAAAAGCCTGGCTTCATCTCTTTGATGAACTTGTGGCATCAGGAGCTACTTTTAGGTACGTCCCAAGTTGTCTCTTCCCTCAGTCTGTCCTCACATCCTCACAGGGCGAGTGCCCCCCCCAAGCATCTTGGTGGCCCTCAGCTGAACTCCCTCCTGTTTAATGGTGCCTTCCTTTGGATGCCTTCCAAAGGTGATTGCTCTTTGATTTTGATACTGCTGCCCTTCATGTATTAAGCCATTATATGTTGTCTGCTGATCAAGAACAGCAAAAGTCATTACAGGGATTTCAGAGGCAGATGACATGACATTGCATAGAACCACTTGAACTTCTTTCTGAAACACTTTTTTTTTCTAAGGCAAAACAACCCTTTTCATAGTAATTTTTCATTTTTTTTCTCTTAGTCTTTCAATGGAAAAACTTCTTGAGTCCACAGGCGATTTTTTTCCTTTATTTTGCCTAATTCATGATATATAAAAATAAATAAAGGATTCTTAACCTCACTTTAAAGTATAATTCTTTTTAAACAAATCAACTTCTTTGCTGACCCTGTAGATAAGGTGAGGAGCCCTGAGAGTTTCAGGGAGAAGGAAGCCTAATATAAAGAGGGATCCTGCAGAGCCCCACGAGCAGGAACAGGTACTCAGCACTCAGCAGGTTACTGAACTGCAGGTGTGCAACTGCAGCCACCAAATCTCCACAATTAATCCACTCTCAAGGCCTTGACCTGAGTCTTTCCATGTGGCAAATGTGAAGGGCAAAGTCTCAGAAAAATAACAGATACAGACCAATATTCCCCCAGGTTCTTGGGCACAGGTGTTAAAAATTAAGTCCTGAGGCCTTTTTCCAGGACACCATCTATTACCATGGTTCTAGGAAAGCATTTAGACTCCTGTTAGAAAATAAGGATAACTTCCTTATAGCAATGTGCTATCATTGCTTCTGTTGGACTTGCAGCTCTATATTACAGCATCACCATAGCGACCACAGGTAGGCATCCACATCTGTGAGTTCTGTGCTAAATCAATTGCAGATTGTGTACACATGCACTTTAATTCATTAAGCCAGGGTTTCATTGTGGTCTGTCCTTCACCAGCATTATTCAGTATTTTCATTATTGCTATGAACAGAGGCATAGAGGATATGTTTATTAATTTTTCAGATGACCCCAGTCTGGAAAGCGTTACCTGAAGGACTGAAAAATAGGATTGGAATTCAGAATACTTTTGACAAACTGAATAAATAATTAAAACAAAAAATAAAAGATGCAAATAGATGAGGGAAAAGTATTTATGCACAGGTAGTGGCAATTGTCTCCTTTAATAGCCACAATAGAATAAGCACAAGTATAACAGGAGAAGATCTCTCTGGGTGGAAAAGGCACTTAGTAAATCACAAGATGTAACAAGGTAAGTAACATTCTACTGTTTCCAGAGAAGTGTCCATTGTCATGAGTTTTATAAGCAGGATTTTGTCTATGTGACACGTGGTGGAAATCTTTCTTCTTTCAGCACTGGCATGGCCCCAGCTGGAACATGTGCCCAGTTGTTGATGCTCAGAAGCAATCCAGCCTCTGGTGAGTATCCAGGGGAGAACAGTCCAAAACAATAGCCTGAAGGAACTGGAGCTGCTTGCTAAAAGAAAAGGAGAGGCACGACTGTGGCTTCTAACATATAAAAGGTAGCTGTAGAGAGGGAAGGAATTAATTCTCCATTAGGAAATAATGGCTTAAATTACAGTGAGGTTTAAGTTAGGCATTTGGAAAAGCTTTCTAATAGCGAAAGTAATTAAACACAGAAATAAACTGCATGAGGAATATCCATCACTGGAGGCTTAAAGAGGAGGCTATGTAAGCTGTACAGGAATGGGCGGCCCAGCCATGGGGGAAGTGTTGTTCTGATTTGGGTGCTAGCAAGAGGAGAAGATATCCATTTTCCAAATGCAAATCTCATGGCTGAAACACACTGCTGTCAATATAGCACTAGCACAGGATGACCTGGAGCAATTACTTAACTTATTGATGTGTGCAAACTCTAACAGAAGGCCTGTTTTTACAGATGGCACCTCAAAATGTTAAAATACACAAACAGGGCATCAAAGCAAATCCTGTGATTCAGCCCATGGTATGAGGTCAGCCCAGATGCTCTGCAGGAATTGGGGTCGAGCTGATGCTGCAATGTTCTAGTATTGATATGCCAGAAAAAGCCAAAAAGCCTAGCAGGTGAGTGCTACCAACCCCTGTAATAATCAGCATGCTCTTACTTAGATGCCTTCCTAACAGATTTTGCTTAGATCAAATTTTTATTTGAGGTTTTTATTTGAAAACCCCAGACAGTGGGGGACAGTAGAGGGAGGCTTGTGAAGAAGTTTGTTCTAGTAGGAGCACAGATTTGTATTTTACCAAATCAGCTCATACATTGGTATCCTACAGATATCTACAAAACCCAAATACTTTTAAAGAAAAAACTAGATCCAAATTTATCAACAGAGTTTTAATATTAGATAAAAGCAGGAGCCAGAGTCTTTAAATGCCATATTAAATGCAAACTTATCCATATTCACCAGCTTGATGCTACCCCTGGTATCATCAGGTAGCTCAGGGACTTGATTACAGTCATCATGACAATGCTATAATAAAAGATTATGAATAGCTTGTTGCTGACTTGGGAGCAATCTGGAAATCTCATCTCATAAAACCAGCATTCAGTCTCTTTAAATTTATTGTATTAAAAAAGTTATAAAAACTCTCTGCGTAATTTTTACTGTGCTCCATACACAAGAGAGCCATTATTTAACTCTTCATTTAATTTCCAGATGCTTCATATGCACCACATAAAAGGTATCCAGAGAATCCAGGCAGGAAACAGACTTATGGTAGGCAGCTCAAAGGTATGCATGTGTGGAAAATGCCATTAAAATTATAGCTTATCTAGTGTGCTTTGCTTCCCTAAACTAGAAGTGTTTCAACTATTTCCACAGGTTTAGCTTCAGGCTGCAAGGTTGATGTCCCTTCAAGTTGTCTGGGAGTCCAGGTGGGCACTACCTGGGGATCACATATGTGCTGCCCCTCTGAGATGCCAGGTGCAGAACCCCCATGTGTTTTCTTCCTTGAAAGACAGCCAGTGTGTCCCATTACCTTACCTCATGGTCACATTGCTGCATGCCATAATGCAGTGCAAGAGTGGCAGTCTTTGACGTTCCAGCCCTGAACTTATACTGGACTTTTCAGTTTTTCTTTAGCAGAAAAGAGAGAGAAAACATGTGGCTACAAAGAAAATCTTACCCAGTAGCAATTTCCAGGAGACAGAGCAAAGAGGGCTCCCTCCCACCAGGAATTTCCAGGTATGCCATCCCTGTGCCATGGCTCAGGTGTGGCTGGGGAGCCCTCACATTGCAGCTCGGCTGCCCTGGCCCTGGTCCCTGAGTGCATTGTACATACTCAGAAACTAGAAAGAGGGTAGGCAAAAAACATCTAATTTCTTCAAAGTTTCAGTGTTCTTGAACATTTGAATTGTGAGCCCTGGTTTCCTTCATCCCGGTAATACACATTATTGCAAAGAAAATTCTGGGAGTTGTGGAAGAAAGAAAAAGTGCTTGAGCAATGGCCAGTCTGGCCCAGGCAAGAAGGATGTGAGCACTGTTCCAACACCCACTGCAATTCGACGGGCTTGAGAAATCCTGATTGTTTGGAAGCAAAACACAAATTGTCCCTGCAACTGCTTTTACCAGGTCGCTCTGTCCTTTTCCTAATTCAAACTGCAATTATAGAGATGATAAAATGGAAAATAAATATATATGCAGTAGCTGAGAAAAACCAATTAGTTTTGCACCGGTGAGAAATAATGCAGAACTCCTTGTGTTTTTAACAAACTGGCTCTCAATATATATTGTAATGTATCTTCATGACCCAAATGTACTTTGGAAGAGCATGACAATGAAATGTGTGTTGGAAGTGTAATAAAGGAACTAATGCAGTAAAGTTACTATATTTTATTAGTAGAAGAAAACAATTAAAATGATATCCAGGTAGTAACTTAGGAGCCAAATGTCATAGCTGTCTCTTTTGCTGCCGAAATATATGTACTCTCTTCCTAACAGTCTCTTTCCCCAAGGAAAAATAAATGTATCTAAGAAATACTTGTTAGCAATGCAATTACAGGCTTAATTCCCCAACCAGCTTCAGACATCATAAAAACAAAACCAAGCAGAAGCCCTTTGCAATTGCAATGGAAAAGAGACAGAAAACCACTAAGTGTTCAGAGAAAGATAATATATTTTTATAACAAAAGCTGACACAGTCTTTGACAATAACATTTGAGATTACATTAGCATTAGTTTTTCAACTGCACTGTCTTTTTCTTTTCAGCTACAGCCTAGAATGAAAAACCTCTTCTAAGGTTAGGCTGTGCTACTCCTGGACAGCACTTTTGGGACACAGACACCAAAGTACCTTGCCATACTCTCAGAAAAGCAAAGTACCTTTGTATTGAAATAACATTTCTTGGCACTACTTACTTCTGAAGGCCTGGTCTCTCCAAATAACTTAATGACAGCTGGGTTTTTTGTACAATGGAGGTTCAGCTGTGAGACCTGAGACACTGGGAAGCTAATTCAGAGCACTTCTGAAATGTTGGCCCTAAGAAAGTGAGATCAAGATAAAAGTTTGAATAAATAAGATAAAAAGGACAAAAAATGCTAAAGGTTGCTTCCCTGCCTTCCCCCATCCCACCACACAGATTAGACCCATATTCATATCACAGCTTGGAGAAAAAAAAAACTTCAAGAGGCCTTGCATGGGCCAGAGGAAGTTTGTAGCTGTGCAAGGGTCATATTTGTGGTGTCCTTCAGGATTCCCATGCTGGGGTCTAGATTCATCCCTATCTCCTCATCTGTTTACCAGTGCTTCCTGCCCGGCCTGGGCTCTCTCACCATCCATAGCAAGGCCTTGAGCTCCTCCAGAGACTGCTGTCTTGGGAGGGGCTGTCTCATACCACTAGCTTCACCAGGAGAAACTCTGGACGCTCTGGAAACTCTGCTCATGTGAGGAGTAGATGTCCTGTCCTGAAGCTCCAGGCTCTGTAGAAGGATTTCTACTTGATTTGGTACCAGCATATACTTTTACTGTTGGAAGTAAAGGTGTACACCCCATAGTAGTACCATGTTCCTTCTAGATCTCCACTCCCAATGCAAGTTTGAATTTCTTTGGCAAGGGCCTCAAAAGTCTTTTTCTCCTCAATGACTTTGTGCAATCTAAAATATCCATCTAAAACACTGCAGATGACTTTTACCCCTCAGTCAGTTACTATCAAAAGTCTCCATTCTTTTGAAAAATTGGCAGCAAACCCAAGATAAAAATATTGATGTTTAAAAATTTACTATTTTAAAATATTGAACATTAACATCCTTTTAATGATTTTTAAATTGGATCTAAATCGGGGTAGATATTTTCTTTTTGACACTCACTTATAATGGGTTACTGCACTGATGGGTTCACAAGAAGAGGAAAGTGGATTTTCTTTAGATCTGTCTTGCTTCCAGCCTTGGATCCCAAAATGACAGATGGCTGGAAAGCACTGGAGCTTCACTGGGTGAAAAAAGCATATTCTCACTACAAATGTGAAAACTGTAATAGCCAAGCCCCAGAAATCACAAATGCCTGGATCCCTAGGTTGCCGGTGATGCAGTACAGAGCTACTAAAGCTGATGCCAGAGAAAGGTAGAGAAACTCTTTGCAGATGATCTTCAAGATGTCTCATGGCTCATAAAAATGATCTACTTCAGTGGCATTTTCAATTAATAGATGCACTGATTTCTCCTCTGTACATTTAAGCTGTCAGTATCTGCTCCCGAGATGACAGGATGAGAGGGATTGGATTTTTTTCGTATTTAAAGTGTAGCTGATTAAAGTTGAAATGGGATCAAGGATATGCTTTTTTACTAATGGAGATTTTGGATAATAATCACAAGGAGCTTTCAACTGCAAAAGCCAGTGTGATGCCTCACGTGTCTGTATTGGATGCAAATCTTGAGAAATGTCCTTGACTAGGGTCATTAAAACTGGTATGATTGGATTTGTGGCATTTTTAATGTAGACTCAGAAACAAACTGCATTATTATTGAAAGCCTGAATGTATTGAGATGGTCTGAATAATTTTTCTGAAACAGAAATTCCACAGACAGCTGCTGTCTCTCTCAATAAGTTTCAAAGTCTGATAAAGAGGAAACCCAAGTCTTTGTGGATAGCTCAGAAGAGATTTCTTTCTATCCTGCCTCACAGCCTGTCTCCTGAGAAGCACAACCATCAGCAGTGACAATAATAAACACAAAACAGAAGTCTAGATTAAATGCTGTGAATGATCTATGGCTTCGTTTTGCTGGTACGCACCTGAGGCTTAAGATCCTCTTGCAAAATGATGGAAACTCATCTATCTCAGTAACAAAAGTTACATGCCTACAGTGATTCAAAACAGAAACTGGCTTTACCTGTAATCTTCTGAAGTGGATTTTAAATTTTCCTTAATTGAAGGTGCTTAGACCTGATACTTTGGCTTGGCACCCTAGAAAAGCTGAGATCCACTGTAAATCAGGTTTCAGGTCAGGTTTATTTTTCTGTTATCCTGAGTCTGCAACAGGATGTTGCTATTTGGTAATTTCTGAAGGAAAGATTAGTTGAGCTTACAGAGACACTGCAATAATGGTGACATTTATGGGATGGGGAGCCAGGAGAATCTCTCACTGGGCATGAATTATAAGCCCGTGTCAGGTTCTAGGGTGCACAGCTGGAAAGGCCACCTTCGTTTTCCTCCCTTACTCCCTCTTGGCAGCAGAATGAAGTTGCTCCTTAGTGGCATTACTGGGGTGACAAGAAATGTGGTACTTCCATTTTGTAAGATTTCTGCAAATGCCCTGGGTCCATACTACACATCCTTGGACCTGAGTCTCTTCTCAAACCAGCCTTGCTGGACAACCACGTTTTCAGGTTCAGTAAGTGGCATCAACTTTAAAAAATATTAAAGACCAACATTTTATAGTTCCAAAAAGATAGGAAGTTCCAGGAATAAGTCATAAAATCAATCTCTTCCACCTAATAAAGGTGCATAAGTGGGTATAAGAACCTGGGAAAAGGCTCTCAAGCAAAGGGCATTAGAGCAGCAAAGATGAGAGCACATTGTGGAAAAAAAATGCATTTCTGCTGTGGCTGCTCAGAAAAATGCCTGAGATACAGGCAGCTCCTTGGTCCACAGGTTCCAGGGAAATGTTTGCACAGCTCACATGTGGGAGGCAACATGTGGATCTCTGATGGCATAAGCCCAATTGTTTGCATTTATGTGTACAAATGTGCCACCTGTCCCCAGGAATTTCAGAAATAATATGTACTCTGAGAGCTGATGGAAGGAAGGGGCAATCCCAGTTCATCATATTCATATTAGAGTACCTGTGGTAAAAAAAGACTGCAGAATTTAAGTGCAGCCCCCCACTGCCTTGTTCTAATCTCTCCCACGAAAGCAGTGCACAGGTAGGGCTCTCACTCACATTCTGCTTCTGCCAGTAATATGGTAAAACACAACCAGCACCAGTGGAAGATTTCCCATTAGTGCTGAAGCAAATGTCTTAGGTCAGGCTGTGAGAGAGGTGAGGCTGGAGGGCTTCTCCTCCCCTCCAGGGACTGCAGCTGTTGATAGAACTAACAAACTGAATAAAGCAGAAATAACAACCTGCAGTCCTTCCTGCTGAAATGAAGATTTCAATAACCTGTGCTGCAAAAGGCAATAATAAGCAGCCTCTTCTGTTTCGAACCATTAGGAGAGAAGATGCCAGGGGAAGAAATCAGTCCTTAGAGTGATTGCTCAGATTAAAAGACTCACACAAAGCTGGAGTGAGGGAGGTTGACTTTCCTCCCAAGCCAAGCATGCAGAAAGGCAAACAGGGGTTTGACTGTTTCCAGGCAAATCAGGCTGTTTTAATGACCTTGGTTCTCTCTTTCAGTGCATCCACGCGAGCTCCTTTGCGCACATCCGTGTGTGCTCCGCTGTGCTGGACCCTGGGCCTGTGCCTGGGAGAGCACGCACCCGCCGTGTGACCAAAGAGCAGATCCAGCATCAAACATGGAAGGAAAAAAAAAGAAAAACAGGGAGGGAGGCCCAAAGTCTCCAATCTGACATGCTCAGCAAGTTACTGGTTGGCATGGTAGTGACGCCACCGGCACCAGGAAAGAAGCTTTCCCTCACAGATTCTCTCAGGTTTATTGGGAAGATTATTAAAACATTTTCATTTTAAAATATTTGGCAGAGACGTCTGCATAAGTCAAGAGGACATTTCTGCCCATATTGCTTCAGACAGAGAAAAGAGAGTTTAAAGGGAAAAACCAAGCAAAACCCCATTGACTTTCTTCATGGCTACTGAAAAGGGTCTTGAAAGAACTTGTCTTGTGAGCAAGAGGGACATCAAGAAGTACTCGCTGGCCCTAGACAGGTAACACAACTCTTTGTTTCCTTCACTAACATTTCTGTGTCAGAGCAATATGAGATCACCAATCTGCCAACCAGCTGCAGGAGTCAAAGTCTGGAGAGTTTCACCGTGCATACATTTTGCTACTTTCAAAATGTTTTGTTCAATTTTTAACTTCCCAAACTTTCTTATTAGTTATATGAAGCATTTACTAGACAGCAGTCTGATGTGTCTGTGCCTGTGATGGATTGAACCAATCTACTGTTGAAGCAAGTGTCTCTTGCTATGTATTTTATAAGCTTAGTAGATTTATTGTGGGATGCAAAACCTCATAGATTATGCTGCAATTTTAGGCTGAATTATAATTGTGCTATTGATACCATGTTTGGCTCAAGGCTTCTTCATGCTTGAATGTCTAAATTATCAGTTTGGTTTGAAAGAAAGGCGATGCTTTATTCTTGTGGATAGTCTGTTGGGCTTAGAGTTAATGTACCTCTTGTATGCCAGAGGACCGGTGAGTAAATGTTTGCTTGAGTGAGGAAAGATCCTCTGAAAATATGAGATACTGTAGATGGGGTTAAAAGGTGAGTATAAATGTCTATCACAAAATAGTTTTGCAGTTTAACCTTTTTTCATTCTTCCTCTTGACTCAGACTAGCAAGTATTTTTAAAAGAAAATAGCTGCTCAGTTGCAGCTTAGCACCTCTTGACATTTCCATTATCTCATTGGTTTTCAGGTTATTTATTGCTTGGCTCTCTTAAAACATGTGGGACAGAAACTTGGCGTAAACACTGTCAGTTCAAATGGAAATCTGTCTCTTCATGTTCTTATACTGGGGTCAGTGCCATCATATTTCAGTCATTTGAACGTCTGGGTTATTATTTAAATATTATTACATGGCTCCATAAATATAGATGGCACTGTCCAAGATGACTTCTGTGGTAATATTTATATTTCAAAAAGATCCCATATGATTCTGCAGTTCATTTTAGTTATTGAAGACACTCAGTGTTTTTTTGAAAGTTTGCAATTTTGTGTGCACAGCTTCAGTGCTTGAGGTCCTTTAACCCCTTGCAACCTCTGGACACAAAGGGCAACACTGGGCAAACCCATTATATGGTCCCCTGAGACAGGGACAGTTGTTAGGCTGCCTTGGGAGAAAGCATTTTTTCCCCTGGATCACTGGTAATGGGGAATATCCCTGCTAAGCAGAAGGGTAGGATGCATACTGGCGGCAAGAATCCCTGGCAGCTGATCCTCCCATCTGAGACCTGACACACCTTCTGGAGTCAACTTTTGTCTGATAATTATTTCTTAATTTAGGATTGAAATTAGTTGGGGTGAATTGCTGCAGCAATTGCAATTGTTGGACTGATGCTGCAGCTACATGCAATAGCCCCTGAGCTGGAGGGCTGGTCCCAGGAGGGCTCTACAGTGTTGGTCCTGAGGTGGCTGAATGATGGAGGTGGTAGCACAGCTCTCCAAAATGAAGAGGACTTGTCATCCAGCCATGTGGCTTTTGTGCTGCTTCTCCATCTTGCTTTTTCTGCCAGATGAAATTTGATTAACTGCACAATTTAATTACTCTGTTCCAGAAATAACCAGAAATGGGGCCTGAGAGCCAGTCTCCCTCCTGTTGGAAAGAGCTGGTAGCACAGGGGAAGCCCTCACCCTGCTTCCCATTGCACCCAGCAGCTTGGGGTGCCAGCCCAGTGACCAGGGTACCAGCCCATGAGCCACAGCCAGCCCGTGAGGGGATGCAGCCCTCTGGGCCTGGGCTTACAGAGCAGCTGCCTTAAGCCAATAGTAGCAATAGGCTTATCTTAGCCTTTGGTATAAATTACCACATTTTTCTGTCCCCCATGTGTAGCCTTAATAGTGAGCTCTAATGCTTTCAACAGAATTTATTTTGCACACAGATTGCCTATTTCCTTGCCATCCCCCAGCCTCTTTAATAAATGCCATCATTACATAGTTTACCAATATAATTTTATCTTGACCATGTGAATAGGAAGGCTGAAAGCTGACCCCTTTCCCTGCACTCAGGGTTGTGGAGGAGAGTGTTTTGCACGTGCAAGTCTTGTCTGTTGTCACTAGATGGTTTGGATGCATTAAGGCTTCCCATGTCAAACTTGAAATGCTTGAAAGGGAGTGGGCTTCAACTGAGCCCTTTGAAAGTCAGATCAGTTGTAGGTTTATAGTACAATTCACATTGGGAGGGACCCTAAAAATATCTCTGGTCCAATCAAGAAACTGAATAATGTTGCTCAGGGCTGTCTCCAGTCTAGTCTTGAAAAAAATCTCTCAGGATAGAAACTCCACAACCTTTCTGGGCAATCTGCTTCAATAGGGAATTAATTTCACAATCTTTTTTTTCTCCTTATATTCAATCGGAACTTGGTTCAATTTATGACTGATGACCTCATCCTTCCTCCGTATAGAGCAATAAAGATCCATCTTCTCAATAGCCTCCTCAAGAATATTGGCAGGTTGCATCTAGGTGCTCACAAAAAGTCCAGTCCCCCCAGAAGTGCTCCAGCCTTTAATCATCCTGGTCACCCTCTGCTGAACCTGCACTAATTTACTGATCCTTCCTCTGGTAAGGACCCCAAAGCTGGACACGATATTGTAGATATGGTCTCATGAATCTGTCTGTCCCATGTGCAGGACTTTGTATTTGTTCTTGTGAAATTACACAGCTCCTGTTGAGGTCTTCCTCCAGACTCCTTATGGCAGCCTTGCCCTCCAATCTGTCAGCTGCACCTCCAGGTTGGCATCATCTGTCAACATGACCAGGATGCCCTACACCTCTTCCTCCAGGTAACAGAAGAAGGCATTGCACAGGATGGGTCTCAGGACAGGGCACCACTTCCCACCAAAACTGAGGAAGGTTATGAACCATAATGGTTACAGGGTCTGAAGCTGAGCACTCAGAGCCTCCTGCTTCATACAAAATGTGTTGTCTGTAAGTCATATGTCATCTGTCTTTAAATTACGTGTGAACTAGGTCTCTGAGATAGTTTTGTTTGGTCTTTTCACAGTCAGTGGTGGTATTAAAAGAGAATAAGTTTTTCTAATGACTAAGCATTTATATTCTATTTTTTTTTCTATTTGTTATCACTTATATAGTGATCTAGATAACCCTTTATCAAGGTCTAGGTAATGGCTTGACCAAATTGCTCAACTTTCTATGAATGAAGACAGGCAAGAGTATTTTCATTTCTTGCTGGCAACAGATCACTATAATATTGACCAGAAATATTCAATATCCCACTTCATAAATCAGTGGATTTGCATCTGATTGTGCCAGCTATGCTATAAGCTAGATTTTGGGTTGGTCCAGCATGGATTTCTTCTTATGTTCTTTATCTTATTATGTTCTTATTTCTTATTTATGTTCTTTATATTGGGATTTTGAATACCATCACACAAGTGGAACTCAAGGCTTTAAGTCTCAAAGTTTTGGTTTTTATTTTGCCTCTGAGACAAGAGACAAGGTGGGGAAAAACCCAGCGGTGGGCAATGCTGATAGCAGGAAAGTTGTGTTGAAATGTTAGGATTTGTCTTAATGCAAAAGTTTTTAACACAGGACATTTACCTGTAGATATTCCTGTCTATAGGCCTTAGACTCCTAATTGGTTCCTGTCTGCCAGGCTCATACCAGCAAGCAAGTGACCCTGGGAGATGATTTCTTCAGGTGACAAGTGATTTTCTATAGCAAGCACTTAAGAAATATTTTGTTCTTTTTCTCCTTTCCTGCAGGTGATATGAAAACTCTTACGAGATCAAAGAGTCCTCATCAAATACAGGCCTTCCACCCCTCCTTATCCTTTACAGAATAGGATAATAGGAGGAGGATGATAGGTGTTTCTTGTGGTCTCTGGACTGTTTTAGCTAAGGGCCCTGTGGTTGTCTCCTTTGCACTGGCTTGCCAGCTGGCCCAGCAGCACACAGTAACTTAGCAGACTCAGCAAACTCAAACCCATTGGCTTTGCCCCCCTGCAGAGGGCACTAGGACCCTGCAGAATGGGCTCTGTCTTCCCAGTACTGGCCATATGCCATCTCCATTATGCCCAATTCAGTTTTGTCCACTTCATCTCAGAAAGAAAATTAGAACCAAGGTAGTAAGTTATATGAAACAGAAATTAAACAGCTAGGGCATCAGCTCGGAAAATTGATGGTTCAGAGGTATAACAATGATACCTAAAATCACGAATGATGTGAGGCAGGTAAACAGGGAATAGTCAGTCATTTCTAACAGTATTAGAACTAATTAAAATAGCAGGCAGACAGCTCCAGAGTGACAAAAGACACATTATTTTTACACACATCATAATAAAATTGTGGAACTCGATACTTTCAAGTCAGCTGGGTTTGTAGAATAAAGATCTGAAAAGAGGTGTTGGACAGGAGCTCTGGTTCAGAACTGGGGAGCAGTAACTCTTTGGGAATGTTCTTCTTTGGTACTTTGACCTTATGTATTCCTTCATGTTCATGACAGAATTTGGATACTTGGCTACATGTGCCTCTGGTCTGTCTCCAGGCAGCTATTGTTATAGTGTTATATAGAAGGAAAACTCTTGACAATACATTTATGTGTACAGGGCCAGGCCCTCAAAATGAGGACAAATAAGATAACTGAGGCATGAATTCCTATCTACTGGACATCTAAATGTACACATATAAATATTTGCCTTTATTTTGTGCCCACAGTAAGGAAAAGGAGAAACTGGACAGCCAGGTTATTAACAGGTCTTAAATACCTTGAAAATGTTCAAGATTGGTACATCAGTTGAAATCAGAATGGTGCCAGCACAAGGGAGGTGACAATGGCTTTGATAAATTTTTCTCTGAAGGTAGTTTCATTATCCTTTCAGGCACCAGAAAATTACTATTTTCCCTCATGAAGGAGATGATCTCCTGTGGAAAGCGCAGTGATTCCACATTTTCCTCTTGTGACGGGGGAATTCATAATGGTCTAGGAGGATAGCAATTATTCCCACAAGCCTGCAGATCAAGGCACCCAGCAGATCAAGTGAAAATAAACAGAAAGGAAGTTGGATTAAAAAGCTAATGATTTGTGTGAAATCTGCAATACGTATTAATATTTTCTACTTCCCCCTTCCAGGCATGACTCAGTAGGAGCTTTTCAGTGACATTCCCCTGACTATCTTTTTCACAAAGAAAAGAGAATTTGAAATGGAGAAAAGATTATTTTTTAATCAGTGACTCTGCAATATGCTGGCACAGAGACCTGAAGCTCAAAGACTACATCTTGCTCTAAAATACTATGAAGGAGTTTCTGGTCTAACAGAGCTGATCTTTGCACCTTAATCTTTTGATTCACACTTTTATAAAACTGCCTCTTAGATTCTTAGATTCTTTTAATTAGTGGCAGGCAGCTTTTGAAAGAGAAAAATAATGGTTACGTACAGGAGGTGGCAGGAGTTTTCCCAGCTCATCAGGCCAGATGCTGTTCTGCAAGCTCAAAGGGAGCAGTGAATGCTCACCACCTCTGGCAACCTGGGCACTTTTATTTAGGTACTCTTTTGACAGAAAAATGTGACATTTGTGGTTTTATACTGTCTCTGTTTGCTTTTGCATCTGTCCAGCAAGGTCTGCAGACAGAGCTTTCCTGCCCCTCAGTGAGGCCCTGCAGCTTTGTTAGCTGACAGAGAGACTGAAAGACAAAAACCAAAAGAGAGTGAGATCATAGAGCGACCTATTTTGTTAACAACAAGGAAAGGACTTGGTGGCTCAGAATATGCAGAGGTAATTTTGGCATTCCTGCCTGAGAGGCTGTTGAGCTGATTGTGACTCATGTCATTAAGATGATTTTAATGTTCAATGCCAGCTGATGAAAACTGAGGTAAGGGGAAATTAATTTTACATGCAAACGATAGAAAAGCATTGGAAGTTAACTCCAGAGAGAGATCATGAGAAAGAAAATCTTGCCTGCCCTGATCTCCAGGGGAGAGTGAGAGAACTACAGCATTTTATTCAGCCATCTGGAAGGAATTAATTTGTGGTACCTTCTGTGTCTAATTCATCAGTAAAATATTGTACAAAAATGACACAGTGCACATAAGGAACCTGAAAAATGAAAACTAAAGGACTGGAGAAGGACTGGCTGGTGGGGACCCCAGCTGCCAGATGGGCAGACCATTCCCTAGACAGTCCAACTCCTATTTATTTGTTGTAGTGAGGAAAATAAAGGAAAATGCTGACAAAAGGACTAAGAAAACTCACTGTCTCCAAGCATCAGACATTAAATCTGACCAGTTGCTCTTTCACACAAGCTCCTCACGTACAGGGGGAATCAGTCACCTCCACTGAGCAAACAGAGACCACATGCTGACCTGGCTGGGAAACAGGCTGACTCAGGGGAACGTCGCACCCTTGGAACATCTCAATATTTACAGAACCAAATCCACATTGATTATCTACACTTGCAGGGCTTGGCTGCCAAGGTGGGTCAGCTCTTTTTTCGTCAGTACCTCTGTGATGTTGATGAACTTAAAAGCCCAAGACATCAGCTCTGCAGGTGCCTTTGCCTCTTGCCCACCAGTGTGGGGCATCTGGCAGAACTCCAAACCTGCTGAGCAGCTGCAGCCCCCTCAGGCCGCCCAAAAAAAGCAGCTGGAGAAAGCTTGTGATTTCAGTACAGTTTTTTTTCTGGACATTGACTACTGCAGGTTGGCAGCCACCAGCTGATTTCTTTCCAGTGAGATTCGAGGCATCTTGACAGTTCTATAAACAGTGCAGAAACACTACAGAAAGTCACCAGGATTCATGTTACTTCCTGGAGCACAGGTTTCCTTCAGCTGAAGAAACAATTCTTCCTAGTCCCAGAGGAAAGTCTGAAGTCAAAATGGGGAAAAGCCACTGTTATTACTGGGGCAACTAAGCCCAGTCTCACATCCTGCCCCCAGGCTAATTTCAGACTTGGAAACAAAGCAATGGAGTTTTCTGTGTTCCTGGATAGCCCCTGCACACGCAGACCTCAAACAGCTGCAACACGTGGTTATAGGGATGGTGTGTGTGTGCATCTTGGCAGAATCCATCTTCTGGTGCCACAGTCCCAGTGCACTCATCACATCAGGAGTAGCTCTGGCAACAAGTGTTGTATTGGGAGAGACAGAATGGTTTTAAGTCCCCCTGGGAGGGGGTTTAGAGGGTGTTTTTGCAATTTGGGCTCTTTTCTGTTGAGAGATAAGGAGAAGGGAACATCCTTGCTCAGCAAACCACCTTGGGGCCACCTAGGGGGAATCTCCTGGTTGCTCTATTGAGAGAACCAAACATCGTGGTGCTCATCCAGGAGCTTCCACAGTTGCTGTGCAATGAGCTTGGCCCCAGAACTCTCTACCCCCACTCCATGTTTCTTGTACAGGAACACTGAGAGGCACAATACTGAGGTTTTGTGGCAGAGCAGACTTGGCTGAAAAATCACTTTGTGATGGAGCAATGCTCAAAGAGCCACTTCTGCTGGACTTCTCACCTTACCATGAACTCAGTGGCACAAAGGGTTCTACATGTACTATGGGTTATATGTACTATGGAGAATTGATTTCTTTGATTTTTGAATGCCTTTGAGATTTTTTGGCTAATATTTTCTATGCTCAGGTTCTATGCTGAGCTGGAATGTCTCTATTTCTATGCTGGAATATTGGTAGATTTTGTACATATGTGGAAATTTAAGATAAAATAGTTCTGTGTGCAAAGAGAGGAGAGAAATATCTTTAGCTGATTATATTTAAGGAGAAGAAGTTTGGGGTGTTTTTTTGACTAGTCCTCCTGACAAAGCTGTTGAGAATAAAATCCTGAATTTTTTAGTAGAATTTTCTCCATGTTATGCTGAACCTGGTAGCTATTTGCATGAGATACCATTCTTTTAAAGTCATGTGGTGTGCATGAGATACACAGCCTAAGAAAGCCACCCTGTGCTTCATAAACTGCTAAATGATGTAGGAGAGCCCAAAGAGCTGGGAAACACAGCCAGAACACTCATTTCATGTGCAGCTCCCTCCCACAGAGCTTTGCTTGTGCGAGCAAGCCTCTTCTATGACCTGCTCTGCTGTTCCCAATGCTGCTTTTACCCTTTGAAAGCATTAATTACATCATTTCTGGGGCTGTAGGGCCAGATGCCTGAATAGCCAGGGTTTTTCTTTTTTAACCTTGTATTTCTTTCTATCCCAAAGCATGAGCTGGCTTCAGAAGAATCCAAATGAAGAGAGGCAGCAGCAGGAAGCAGAAGTTACAGGAGCTAATCCAGCATATCACTGTCACAGCTACTCACAGGCCTATGAGAACAGAAAGAGGGAGCAGCATCAAGCCAGGAGGAAGCTCTGTGTAGCATCAGTAATTTGCACCTTCTTCATGATTGCTGAGATAACAGGGAAGTATGCATGTTCAAAAAGAGCCCAGTCTGGGGCCCAGCACAGCCACATTCTTGCCTTGAGTGCACTCTGACTGCAGGGACCAAGCTGACAGGGGTGAACCCACCTGGCATTAAATAACTCTCCTTTGTCCCTGGTCATTAAAAGAACTGGGGGGAGGAGAGGGTTTAAGTGAAATTATCAAAATATTTTCATATATTCATTCAAGGATTGCATCTGGGTAGGAATACAAAGATCAGTTAATGATGTGAATTGTTCTTCCAGGTCTTTAAGCTTGACTGATGCATGTCTTAGCATCACAAAGGTTTTCTAATATATTGAGTAACATTCTTTTTAAAAGATTAAAAGATTTTACATATTTATCCAGGCCAATGAGACCTCAGTACTGATAGAGGCTGCTAGCAGTAGGATCTGAAAATAAATGCAAGAGTCTTTTCAAAATCCAGGGAAATCCAGGGCCAGATTCACCATCTGTTTTTCTACAGCTAAGTCAATGTATTTATATCAGGGCACATTTATCTTTTAAATTGGCCTGCTGGCACGTCTCTGGATCAATGGAAGATTATTCCCCTACCTAATTAGCTTTCACTTCTGGAGCCACCCTAGAACATCCAATAGAAGTATTTGGCTTGCTCATAGAGTATTGGCTTTCATTTTGTCTCACTGCTCTGCTCTCTCCATGGATTCTGTGATATTTATCTCCACCTGATAGTTCCTGGCTCTTTAATTTGCCCTCCTTGCCCTTCTCTGCAGTGAGCTGAGGTAAGGGAAGGAATGGGGAATCCCACAGACTTTTGCCATGTGTGTTCCAGCCAATGTAACAAAAATCAGCCAGGAAGGTCTCTGAAACCCATGTTTTCCCAGCTCAGACATCTCTGGAGCCCCATGAAAATGAAACAGAAAGGCTTTGTCTTCCCTGCAAGTGAGAAGTGGAGGCACTGAAAGACTTGCTGCATTTCTGCCTTCTCCTCTGTCTGCCAAACCCAGCAGGGACTTCTCCAACTCTTCCCTCCCATGTGCTCCCTCTGCATGAAGCCCTGTTGTTTGTAGGTCACGTGCATTTCCCCCATGAAAACCAGTGCATGCTGCTAATCCCCATGCAGTAATTTCCTGCGCCAGAAGTAATGCATTACTAACAAAACCATATAATCAGTAGGCTTAAGTTTGGTGAATGTGGCTGTGCTAGAGGGTAATTGGAAGGACAGATGATATGTTAACTAAATGTTTCATTTTGCTTAATGAATCATGCAGCTTTTTCGCAGTGACAGCTTAAGTAACAGGCTTGAAGACCGTTTTGTTTCAGACCATTAAACTTTGACAAACCAGTTATTAACTGCAGTTACAGACAGCTCTCTGTGGAGATTTTTGTAATTATGAACCATACATTTAATATTTTTAATCATTAGGCAAGACTGCTGTGCCTGATGATTGACCATTGAGTGACTGACAATTTCTACTGCTTGTGGTCTATAAATCTATAAACATCCATTATAGGGAATGGTAAGTCTTAAAGGCCACTTGTTGGGAGTATTGACAAAAAGCTGTAAAAGCCTATAACTATGACATTTGTTTTACTCCTGAAGATAAAGAGTATCTTCCCCTCCCCTCCTTGCCCTCTGAGGGCAAACAGCTTCCATGGGCATTATTCTGCTAAACAGAAGAAACAAAGCTGCATCACTCTCAGAGAGGTTGAAAAGTTGTGCTTCTTTGAATGCCTAGACCTTTCCATGATATTTTTTCTCAAACCATCTGTGCTGGCCACTCCTGCTTTCCCAAACAGGGCACTGCTGGTTGAGCCTGATACACCACCAACTCTCTTTGAAAGACAACTACCTTCTGTTCTTCTAAGGCAGATCCATCACAGTCTCCATAGATCTGGAGGTATCAGTCAGACCAACACTACCCAGTGTGGAGCCCGGATATGAACGTGATTTCCAATCATTTTTGGTGGTTAAGGACAAAATGGATTTCCAAGCACTTCCACTTGGGCAGTAGAAAGAAAGACAAAGACTGCATGTGGTCTCATGTCAGAGCAGGACATAAAACCTTGATCAGTGAGACAAGTTGCTAAGTTAAGCAGACTGAGATCTCTGAAACTCATCCAAGCCATTAGTTATGCCAAAATACATAAAATAATAATTTGCAAACATTTTTCAAAGACAGCAGGCTAGCAGCAAGCTTTTGAGATGCTGTCCCACAGAACATGGAAATAGAGTACATAAAATGCAATAGGGTTTTGCCAACAGCTTGTGATCTACATATCTGCTTGCTGAAAAATACCTGATGCCTGGGTTAGTAACATCTGGGCACTGCCAGACAAGCCTCCTCCCCCTGCGAAGCAGAACCACCTCCCTCTTGAGATTACAGTTACCCCAAAACCAGTGAAAGTCTAAGAGATGTGCCATGACCAAAAAGTATCTGTGCATTTACACTTGAGCATGTGCTGGGAAATACTTATTCTGATGAATTTTTCATTTTACCACAAGGAATGAGGTGCCCCCAAATTCTGCAGCCATGCTTTCTCCCTTTTGGGAAGTAACTTTGAGCAAAATTCTGCACTGAGAAAACTTATGGTGTTAGGTATTCTAATCTAAAATATGCATACAGAAGGAAATTAAACAGACAGTCCATCCTCCTGGCATGAAAATGCTCCAACTATAAGGAAATGAGATATATCTACATGTCCTTTTGCAGTGGTATGATGCCAAAGATTTGAATGAGGCATTTTATGATATTTTTCAGGATTCATTAATTCTCATACAGGTTGTGGTCAGGAGAAATGAGTGAGCTGAAATTAATTAAACAACTGAAGAATGGAAATGCATTGTCAAATGCAGAAACTAGGTTATTTCACATGTCTACTTTTCTACATTTGTGCTTTGATGAAAAGATTCCCCTGCTGTAATGTGTTGGAAGGACAGTGTCCTGCCTGGGATCTTTGTCTTCTGCAGCCACCAGGAGCTGGGACAGTTTAATGCAAACTTTTAGTTTATTTGGATTTGCCTTTAGCCCTGAGATATGGCTAGAAGAATTTGGCAAAATAATATATTTGGCTTACTGAGTAAAAGAAATGTGAATTAAAATAACCAAAATTCTTTTAATTTGGTGGGTTTTTTTTCCTTCAGAATCCACATAAATCCAAACCCCCACAGAGTAAAATGATATTCAGCCACATTTTCTGAGCTCTAGCAGGAAAGTTAAGTCATGCATTACAGATTCAAAATGATAGATTGGTCCTGAGAACAGAACATTTTTCTCTATGCCCTCACTAAAATGGTTGATTGCTTATCACAGTTCTTCTACTGGGATCTTTCCATGTATTCCTGTTTTAGTGTTGCCTGTGACAAATAAACAGTCAGGCAGCAGGAAGAACATGCATATTTTCCTGTAACAACTAGGAAATTAATCCCATAAGCTAGGTCTCTGAACTGTTGTACATACATAAAAAGATCGGTGTTCTGTGAAAAGATAGTGGGAGGATACTGGAAAAGTGATTGCTAATATGGAATTTCACAAAAAGATGGCTTTTCACAAAAAAATCTGATATTAAAATAGTCAAACGGTACAATAGTAATGTAACTACAGAACTAATGTATCACAACTCTTATTGTTCTTAGGTCTCTCTCTAACTAAGAAATTTGTATGTATTTCTATTAATTCTTCCCTTTCACTGCATGAATGAGGTACAAAATGAAATATCTTTGAAGAGGTTTGGGTCTTGTGTATGATGACTGAAAATTGAGTGTTCCCTTTGATTCTCAGCAAAACGGGTCTTGAGTTTGAACTGGTTGGCTCAAAGTTTTGAGCAAAGCCGTGATCCAGACGGGTGCTTCCCACAGGTGGGCGGATCGCCGGGAGCCTGGCAGTGGTCAGCGACGCCGCACACATCCCTGGTGGACCTGACAAGCTTCCTGATCAGCCTCTTCTCGCTGTGGCTCACCTCCAAACCTCCTACCAAACAGTTCACTTTTGGGTGGCACCGAGCAGGTAGCAAACATGTCACATTATAACATGTGGAATGGGAAAAGGAAGTTATCATAGCCAGGGACTGGAGAACAAGCTGATGTTCAACACAGGTCTGCAGGCATTTAGAGACAGTGCACTAATGCTCCCACAGCTCTCAGGACACAAAACACAGTAAAACAGCGCATTTCAAAGAAGTAAAGGGTCACCTCTTATCTAAAAGCATGTCTTTCAGCTCATTACCACAGTTTTCGGCTGGTGCTAACTTTGGTTGAAATAACAGCAACTTCTCTCAGTGACTTGAGTGTGTGGCTGACTGAGCTCTCAACTTGTAACGAAACAAGTTTCTATAAAAGCAACAATAACCGAATTTTTAAATTAGGGTTTGCTCCATTTCTAAAGCAAATTATTAAATTATTTTTAAAAGTCCACAATGTTACATTTGTAGAAAAGTGAGGTCCTCTAACATTTACGCTTTTCTAGATTCTCTCTTTTCATATCTCTTTATCACTGATAGTTTTTATCAGATGCAAAGAGGTTTTTAAAGTACTCTGTCCTCAACCTAAAACAACCATTTTACAGATGATACCTAATACCAAAAGCCTGACAATCAAACAAAAGTGTTTTTACAAAAGACAAGACACTGGCAAAATACTAACCATGAGAATTATTTTCTGGGAGTATGAGTCTGTTCAAGATTTAGACACCTAAATATCAATGCCGACATGCACATGAGCACCTTTAAGCACAGGGTCCAAGTCTCTGATATATTCAATAGAAATCTTGACTCCATTCAGCCTCCTAATCATGGAAGCCCAGTGGTACATCCCTAGGATGTCAGAGGCTTATGCATGGGAATGGCAGCTGTTGTACAAGACGTACAGGAACCTGCACAAGGTGCCAAGCACAAAATCAAGGCCTGTCAAATGTGACCAAACACTCATAGCTAAGAAACCAGTAAGTGTTCCCAGTCAGCCAGTGGAGAAGGGAACTGTGTCAATCACCATTAATTTGATGTCCACTGTCCACAGAGGGAGCTTAGACACTTAGGTAATGCCTACAGGTAGGCAATTTAGTTGTCTCTGTCTGAAAGTAAGTCTCATGTTGCATGTCTCAGGGCTCAGTTTTGTTGCTTATATGTAAATGATTTGTGCCATTTGAAATCCAGTTGCCACTCTGGAAGTCTATGGGTCAATTATACACCTTGTGTCAAGCCATGCATGGAGGTGTTAGTGTACCTCAAATGACTCCAGACACCTGTGCACCAGAACCAAGGACTCAGATGATAAATGCTTCAAGGATGTTCAGTAGTAAAGTCCAGAAACAGCTTCTGACTCAGATGTCTGTAGGCCAAGGTTGGTTGTAGCTGCAGACAGTACCAGGGAAGGCATATGCCATACTCATCCTGTCTTTCTGTAGCTCCCTAAGTGTATTCTACCAGCTCTGTTGGAAACAGGCTGCTGGGTGAGTGGGAGGTTCAGTATGGCCCAAACATGGTTGGCATTATGTAGACAACACACAGCTGAATTTTGCAGCCTCAGTAAACTACTACTTAACATCAGTTGATCTACCATTACTTTTCATGTTTATTATCTCTTATCCTGGAGGGAAAAAAGTGAAAGAGAGACCTCTCTTGCTGATGTAGGCAGGTTTAACCACTTCATGTAACTTCATCCTCAGTATGAACTAAATTATTTTTATTTTGTCATTGCAATGCAGAACTTCAAAACCAATCCTTTATTGCCCTTTTTATCCTAGTAGCAAAAAGAGTCTTGTATCAAATGTTAGAAGCTATTTAATTGCATTCAATGATTGTTATCCTGTTTCTTGCTTATTTTCCCAGCTATATTTTCAGTTTAATATGCAGGTGGGCACCTTAATAGAGTAGCTGAGGGCAGTCAGGTGGCAAAGTCACTCTTCACTGACTACCAAGGTCTTGCAGGTGCAGCCCTCCATGACACTGGAAGATGTTTCTCCACTGCTTCTCCCAGACTGATAGATATTGTCATGAAAAGACTCTTTATGGCAGTGCTCAGGTTTAGCCATCTGAATGCCTCCTGCCCTCCATGCCAAAGCAGTGCAGCTACTTTCACAAACACAGAAACACAATATTGAATAAGATTGATAGTGTGAGCCAAACTATTTTCAGATACAAAACCTCTCTTGCACCTTAATTTTCCTCAGCCGTACTCAGGGATTCCCACACAATCCTATACTACTGTTTGCTGTGCTCTGTTAATGCTAGTAGTTCTGAAAAAAAGTAACTGAGAACATCTCGAGTGAAGTATTTAATGCTGCTGAACTGATCTGCAAGCTTAAGTAAACTTTTGCCAAGATACTCCATTGCAAATTAATATGTAAAGATGGCCACTCACATGTTCTGTCAACTTCAATAACTTCTGTTATTGAAGGTATGCATAAATCCACACAGGTGGATACGTGTGTTCACAAGAGCTCTTGGCTGCTTTCATGCCAGTGATGGCACAGCCATCAACACCTTCAGCTGGGCCAAGTTTGCAGAGGTTCAACCTGCAACTTGAGGAAAAAAATTGTAGGATATATGTTTGCTTCTACCTACTTTTAAGCAAAACTAGATTCCCCTGTCAATGCACTTTGATTTATAATTTTCCAGTTTTAGGCAAAACAGTTATTTGATAAGCTTTTGCAGCCTGCAAAAGAGGGGATCCACATAAAATTATATAAAAAAATCATAAGCTGTTTTAATGGATTGTCAGTGGAAGTCTGTGCAAATGCTTTCTGGCTGTCTACTGCCTTTCACTTTACTATGAGCTTGCATTTTCTTTAGTATTGTCTCAGTTGTGCTCATTTACCCATTCAAGTCACATGGCAATTACCAGTCCCATATCCTATTAAAAACATGCTGCACGTTCATATGCACTTCCCTGGACCTCTCCTATAACAGTGCAATAAAAGCTGGCCTTGGGGACTGGATTTATTTGAGCCCGACTCAAAGCCAATAGAGACAAAATTAAATTTTGCTACCCCAGGGAAAAAATAACTTCTGTTCTCATCACAGCTGGTGGCACAAAAATGACTTTGTGGCATTGGCAGAATGAGTTCCAGGATAAGTTTTGCTGACAGAACCTCGTCGGGAGCTGCTACTGTCTTTCTGAAATGTGAAGTGGTGAGAGGTGTGCAGAAACAGGGGAGGCTGTGCCTCTCTCCCTCCTTCAAACCTCTGCTCCTGTGATTAAGATAATCTTGTTGAGAGAGGAGGACTGGTCTTTATGGGTTTCACACCACAGTCAGGGCCAGGCAAACTTTTGTTCCTACCAGAACTCCCCAAATAATCTTTTACATAACTCCAATTTCTTAGAATGTTGCACAAACTCAGCACTGGAAAGGGGACAAAAGCAGGAGCAGGTAGAACAGGGTTAGGCCACCACATCCACAAGGCCACCCTGGATAGCCACTGGATTTACTCTGATCAGAAAGGAGGTTGGCCCATTCTTTGTGAGCTTTAAGACTGCCAGCATACAAAAAGCAGCTCTCCTGGCTATAAAGCTCATAAACGTGGAACCATTATCATCAACCTCTTAAAATTTTTTGCATTCCTATTCTGTTAAAATCAGATTTTTTTCATTCCTAGAAATTCTGGGAGCTTTGATGTCTATGATAATAGTTTGGATGGTGACTGGTGTGTTGATATATTTGGCTTGCATGAGGCTGCTACACCGGGATTACGATATTGATGCTACAGTGATGCTCATTACCTCTGCTTGTGCTGTGCTCACCAACATCCTGTAAGTTATTTTGTTCTCCTCTCATATGACATTTGAACCTTGAACCTGCTGCTGTAATTCAATTTAAAAAAACTATAGAGAGATAATGGCCTCAAAAATATTAAGTATTTATGAGCTCCATGAGGATATGGAAAGGGGTCAAAAAGAGAGGTCCTGCTTTTCATTGGAAGTTGCAGTTGCTCTCCTCCTTTCTGTTAGCTGCCACACTGGGAAGGCAAATGAATCTACAAACTCCAGGAAAAGATTATTCTTCATCTCACTTTTTATTAGATGTCAGAATATTCAAGAACTCTGTAGAAAATGAGGCCTCATTAATTATCCCATTCACAGACTTTCTTGATTATGCAAATCACTGAAAACCTAAGAATTGTCTGCTCAGCCACCTCTGCATTTCTACTTAATGTGTCAGATTTTACTGTTCAGCATTCAGAAGTGACAGGGGTGGTGATGTGTATGACCTCAGTGCTTTCAGAGATGCAGTATATCCTCTGACATTTGCAGCTTTACATCTCTTGCAGACTAAGCCTGATTCTGCACCAGACTGGCCACGGGCACAGCCATGGGGCACAAGCCAGGGAACGCACGTCAGCCCCTCTGGAAAAGCCAGCTCTGAGCAATGCCAGCCTGCAGGCAGCCTTTGTGCATACCATTGGAGATCTATTCCAGAGTATTAGTGTGCTAATTAGTGCACTTATCATCTTCTTTAAGGTTGGTTTTATTAGTTCATATGCCTGCCTTGCAATCAAGGATAAGTGCTATTTTCACAGCGTTGTGACACTAGGTACTACGTAAATATTTCCTCTGTCTTAATCATACACACTGTAATTGTATTAAGGAGAATTATTCTTGGGAACTGAAATAAGTGCTGAGAGTGTAAGCCTTGCTTCTTGCTGTTTCAACTGGATACTTTGGTGTCTCCCTTTCTTCATCTGTAGCACCTTCATTCCCTGTGCTGAGGCTCCCTCACTGGCAAAGGAGGCGAGCACTCGTTCTGTACTAGATGAATGGAATTTATTATTCTTTCATGCTAACTAATTAAAAATAACAATAACCTACAATAATGAAATTAACAAAGTGGTGTGTTCATATTTTTCTAGCCACAGTACAAAATAGCCGACCCAATCTGCACATTTGTGTTTTCCATCTTTGTTTTGGCAACTACCGTCACGATTTTAAGGGATATTTTAACTATGTTAATGGAAGGTAGGACCTGATTCCAGAATCAATACACTTGCATTTTGACTTTTCTTCTGTTGCTTTCTCCATAATGATTATATATGCTGAAAAAAAGTATAATAGCACATTTCTGTATCAGTTTCTGACATTCTCATGATTCTGATCATACTTTAAACCTACTTTTAATTTTAATCAAAATTGTTTTCTACCATTACATTAGGTTTACACATATGCCAATTTTTGTAAAAACCTTTGTACTGGTATTTTGTTAATGAGCTCTGAGTTGCTTTTGTTTGCCGTATGTGTAGCATTTCTTTCTATCACCCCTTTGGCATATGAGATGCCTACTCACCTTGTTTGTTGTGTATTTCCTTTACCTGTGTGAAATGTAAGTCTTTGCCAAGAAAAAGTGCTTTGACTGTGCTTTGAACTGTGTCTGTGAAATAGGCTGAGTGCAAGAGACAGAAGTTTAAAAGATTTTTAGTTACAGAAAAGTCCAGAGTCCAGAAAAGCAAGCTGTTGGAGCTTTCCAGTTGCATTCCAGTGCATGGGAATAGACAATTCTCAGCACAGCAGCAGCAAGAAGAGCCAGGCTTAGCAATATTTAATCCTGTCAGCTATGGGCCTGAATATTTGATTTGCAAGGCCAAATGACTTGAGCAGTCACAGATGCATGTTTTTGCCTTACTCACATTGAATAATATAATGCAACCCCTTTCTCAGCTGTGAAGACATGAGAATTAAAGGGAAAAGTAGCTCTGAAGTGCAAGTTTTGAATGGGTACTCAGTGTGACTGCCTGCATGGCTATTTCTTCTCTCTTTCACTTGCACCTACTGCTGTTTCAAGAAATAGAATATCTGTTAAAAAATAAAAATTAAATATCTGTTATAAAATACTGTTACAGTAGTTTCATTCGAGTGTTGGTTTGCTTTCAGTGATTGTGAGGTAGAGATACTTCCATGTAGAAGTGTACTTAGGCAAGAGCATGGCAACTGACTGTATTTTGGCTGCCAAAATAGCAGATCTCTTGGTTACTGGGGAAAAAAAATCAAACTACGAGGAAGGGGGAGCAACCCCTGACACTCAGGAGTCTCTTTCTTAAAGCAGTGACTCCCAGCTTCTGTAAGCAGTGCTGACATGCAAAGTCAGCAGTGCTCTGTTCCCCTCTGCACCAAGCCCACTGTCCTCCTGGGGAACTCTCTGGGGAGTGTCCTATCTCCTAAGTAGAATATTCTGCCCAGAATTTTCTGAAAAGAAATTGGATGCTGGAGCTGCTGTTTCAGTTCACTGATCCAAGTGGAGCATGGTGAGTTCATGCTGTTCACCTAGGCATAGAGATGCACTCACAAAAGATATTGGTGCAAAGCTACCACATGATCTGGCTAACAGCTCACGACCCTACGTAAACTGGACATTCAGACTGTCCCCTAAAACATGCATGAGTCTCAATCTTCCACGGAGAAGTTCAAAACAAGGGATAAGATTATATAGCACAGTGAACTTGGAAACAGAAGGCTTTTCCAAAGCATTGAATACTTTTATAAAAATTATACATCAAAGTGAATAAAGGTTCATGATTCATTTTCCTCTATTGAGGAAATTTTTATCCCTTAAAAATATTGTTTTTCCATCAGTTTCTCCTTTTCAGGAACATCAAAAGGATTTGCTTATGATGCTGTAAAAGCAAGAATTTTAACAGTTGAAAAAGTGGAGTCTGTTCATGACCTTCATCTTTGGTCTCTGACAATGAATCAAACTGCTCTCTCTGCTCACATTGCCACAGGTCAGTAAATTTCTGTAAGCAGGGAGTAACTATTCAGCTGCTGTCTAGTAAAGGTCAGTCTTTCCTGATTCAGATTAAGATGATTGTATATCTGTTGCTTGTTTAAAAAAATCGTCATAATTTTGTTGGAAAAATAAAATCAACAATAATAACAAATAAAGCTCTCAGATCCCCCTTCCAGAAACCTTGTCTAAACAACAGTGACCTCTACTTAGCCCAAAACTTGAAAACTGCAGAGCCTGTGGGATAACGAAATAAATGACAAGATATTTAAAATAAATTAAAAGAATTAGACTCAAACCTGATTTTTATCACAATTTTGTCAAACTTGAAAACTGTTGATCTCTACAAGAAAATCTTACAGGGCCAATATGCATTCCTGATGTATCTCCAGAAGTAAAACAATCTTTAAAAATAGATGAAGTTCAGAGGTAGCTCCAGTTCATCTTTTAAAATATTATTTTAAATTGTAGTTCTTATCCCAGTTGACAAACTGTCCACTACTCAGGTCAATTTTCTTATCTGTCTGTCAGCTTTTTATGCATTAAGAAAAAAAAAGCCAGCTGTGTTTGGCCAAGGACAGGGCTAGAGGTGAAGTCCTCCATGGAGTTCCCGTTTTCCAAAAACAGAGGGTCTATGAGCCACCCAAATCACTTGGCACTTCTGCTGCTCCCTGACTGGATGAACTAATCTTTATTAAGTATTTCTGCTGTCCTCCAGTCTTCTGCCAAACTGAATTTCTATGGCAATTATTTAACTTAGCTTAACTCTTGCCAAAATTGCATATTCCAACCACATTTGAATGAACAAAGGTTTGCTAACATGGAGGTTCCTGAAAGGAGGATAAAAAGGACAAGAAACACTTTTCAAACAAACTTCTTGTTAAAAGTTTCTATCCTAGAAGTATACAATATCTATATTAGATATCAATGTCTATATTAGAAGTATACAATTGTTTCAAGTATTATCAAAATGTATGTGTTTTGATTACTTTCTGCTTGCTATCTGTAGCAGACTCAACAGACAGCCAGAAGATTTTGAGAGATGTTACCCAAGCCCTATTTGAGCACTACAGCTTCCACTCCATCACCATTCAGATTGAATCAGAAGAGGATCAGAAACCAGACTGTGTCTTCTGCCAAGAGCCCAGGGATTAAAGGAAGCAGTGTGCTATGCCAAATAACCATCACCCCTCTTACAGGTCAATGCAGACTGTATGTGCTGGTTGAATGTAATTGATTAACAACAAACAGTAATTAGCTGACATAACAAGCCCTGCCATTGCAAGCAGAGCATGGGCCTTTCTTCGTTGGTATCATCTACAATGAGAGAACATGTATTAAATCCAGCCATTTGCTAGATTGCTTGTCCATCAGCTGCTTCTTTCAATTACAAGAGAAATATCTAAATTATTCTTGACTAGACCAGCAGATTGGCAGTAAAGCAACATTTAGAGTGCCTGTCTGTAATTACAGGTAACAAAACACTAATCAACCTTCAAATTACCAACAGACAAATTATCACAGGTGTAATGAAATGTGAGTTTGGTGTTAGCAAACTCAGCACTCAGGATGAAAGAGAAAATTTAAATTACTACAAGAGTTGAAGAAATCTGGGGAAGAAAGTGATGATGTTTTCCTTGCCTTTTGGCAGACATTCCTCTTCCTGCCTACTAAGGGAAGTATCAGATAGGTACCATGGATTGCAAGAGAATGGATCTCAAGAGAGCTCATTCCATTCATATTTGGCAAACAGGTCTTTGTTTTTTAGCTAGCCCTATTAATTTTTTCAGCTAGCCTTCAGGCAAACTCTTTTCTGCCAGGCATGAGTCTGAACTGTTAACCCATAACTTGAATAGTGCTGCACCATGATAAGTTATGAGATAAGATTTGAGGTGGATTTCTGTGTGTCCATGTCACATGGTACCACTGAGTCATGACAATAAAACAGACCAGGTGCTCTTAGAAAATGAAAAAATAATTAGGGCAAGGAAAAACTGGGACGTGTTGTGAACCTCCTGTCTGATGTCACAGTTCAGAGTGGCCTGTGGGGTGTTATCCAGTGACACTACTTCCCTGAAGTGATATCAAATAATTTTAAAAAGCCTTTGGCATATCACACAGCCATTCATTGTAAAGGGAAGTGACATGCCTCTCCTTCAGGTAACTAATTCCCACATTTCCTAACAAGATGTGAGTCATGGCTTCCCCAGTTGAGTGTTTCCACCAAAAGCACTCCAAACCACTGCTTGCTCACCCCCACATTCTCCCTCCCCTTCCCCTGTGGTGGACTGGAGGAGAATCAGAGGCACAAAGGTAAAGGTTATAGGTTGGGATAAGAACCATTTATTAGAAACAGCAATGAAGTAAGAAAATGAACAGTTGGGATAAGAACCATTTACTGGAAACAGCAATGAAGTAAGAAAACAACAGTAACAGCAGCAATACCAATGACAGAGTATACCACAGGCAAATGGTTCACATGTGAGCGTTCACCCCTGGCAACACCCCACCCTCCTGCCACCCTACATGACTCCAAAATGACTCTTTCCCATCCCTGGGAAATGGTAGGAGGTGGTACAAAATAACCTCCAGGTCCTGGCCATGCCCCCTCCTGGCTGCTGCAAAAATTAACCCTGTCCTGGCCAGAACCAGGAGAATGTATTAAATCGGCCTCTTTTACATACCTGGCAATGCTTACAGCAGAACTGAGAACAAAGAGTCAGGTCTCTCTGCAATCTCTCTATTTTTGTCCAACCAACTGAATTAAACTCTCACCTCTTGACAAAAGCAACGGTTGCACTTCAAAATGCATGCTCCAGTGCTCCAAAAATTCTGCCCCTGGCCCTAACAGTGCTTACCATGCAGAACTAGACATAATGTTTTCCCACTTCACAGTTCTCTCTCCAACAGCTGTAGGGCTCACTTTACTAACAGGTTTGTTAGAACAAAATAAATTATGTGATACCAAGTGGTACTGACTTTCCAGACTGATAGATGGAAGGACAATTGTGTTATTAAACGGGCCTTGCTTTTTAGGAAATTCAGTTTTATTAGCAATAGGTTCACATTAGTTTTCTCCTTTATCATTCTAAGGAGATTAGAATTTTTTATTGGGGCTTTTGACTACAGATAACACATAACTACGCGATGATGGATTGATGTATTAAGCTGGCATTTGTTACCTGGTAGGGGGAACAAGAAATTATTCTGCTTAGTGGAAGATCTTACTCAGGTAAACCTCCCACTGAAATCAGATGAGGCATTAAAACAAAACACCCGCTAGGAATTTCATGAGTATCTCATTATTTATCAGCTTGAAAGAGCTGAGCCTATAGCAGTGATATTCAGTACAGTGATAAAGACAATTCTTGCCCTTCACAGCTGAAACTCCAGAAGATAAGACACAAATAAATCAAAGCACAGTAAGAAATTCTAAATGACGATGTTAACTTGTATTTCAGCCAGTTTCTCTGCTGGCATAATTTAGCATAGTTGCCTCCTTCCAAAGGCAACTCAGCTGTGCTTGTCAGGTAACCTGAGTATTCTTTTCATTACTTAGAGAGGACAAGTTAATAGTGTGGCCTTCATATAAAAGAAAATGTCTTTCCAAGTGTTTGGAATAAAATGAGGACATAGACCTGAATATAATAGGGAATTCTGAGGAAGAGTTTTGTGGTCAAGGACAGTGTAAAAGATAACGTGTGGGTGACAGAAACACCTATATAGGACATAGATTCAGTTCTGAGATTCAGCTTGAGGTAGGGAAAAAGACCAGAAATTTAAGAGCAAGAGTGGATTTTGGAAAGGATTTAAATGGGCAAGTGATATGGTCCACTAAGAAAGTTATACTGAGTAGTAGACCTGGGAAAAATCTGGATGGAAACAACAAAAGAGGGGCTGGATAAAAGAAGATTCAGCAGTCGGCACCAGAACTGCTGAGGCTATCAGGCAAATTAATTGAAAGAGAAAGTGGGAAAGTGTTTCATTATGTTTTGGAAAAAGGAGCAGTGAAATATAGGGATGTAAGGAAAGAAGGAGTTCATACAAAATAATGATCTGTAATGAAAGAGAGTGGGGGGAAAGTGGTAAAAAAGTTTTAAGAAGGAGGTGAGTCAGCAGCTTCTATCCACAGTAGTGTAACCGGGTATGTGAGTGGTAAAGGTCGGGGCAGGATTAGGGAGGCAGAAGAGAAGTCTGGGTTTGTTAGCAGCAGTAAATGTATTTCAAGCAAAAATAATTTAACCACATGTCTTTAGCTAAAGCTAGAGACCTAAGGGAATTTTACCTAAATATGATAGACTGAAGATGAATTTAGAGAAATATTTACTTGTAGTTATAAATATTGCTATAAGGAGCTGAATTTTTAATGTTCCTCCTATGCATATGAATGTAAAATGTATGTTTGTTCTTCATTCCTGTCTAGTCTGATCATCAGGGATATGATCTTGGTACAAGGCTGTCTTCAGAATACTGTATGACTGACTGGGGAGGATTTCTGCAGAAATGCTACTGAGATATGCAGAGCTCAGAGACAATTTCTAGACTTGTCTGCTTTTATTAACTTTACATCTTTTTGATTGTCGGAAGAATAACTACACAAAAACTGACCAAAAATTGCTATATCTAAATTATTCTTGGAACCATTGTGAAATGGAAAAGTGTTTCTCGTGTAAGTTGTCTGTTTTCCATGCCTGACTGTTTTCTGATGGAGTTCAGTTCATATGGGCAAGTACAGACTTTACTAGGTAGTCCATACTGAAATTTTATGAACATGTGTACACTCATTTTCCTCTAAATTTTAAAGTAGTCATTATGCAGCTTGTAAATTATGTATTTCTCTGATCCCCTAAAAGTACTCTGTCTTCTTCACTTTCCACAAGGATAAGGAGTTTGTAGAAAATCAAGACATTTTGGAGTAGAAGTCTTGAAATAGTCAAATGCAAAGCTAAACTTTCCTCATTCAGCAGTGAAAAAAAGCTTAAGTGCCAATAGTGCGCTGAGATGACCACCAAACACTGACAGAAGTATTTATAATTATTCAAACTGGGAACAGTTAATAAACAAATATATTATTATCACCAATAGAATAATGTCTTACTGCAACTAAGGTCATAGACATAGTTCTGTGTTCTCCTGAGATGTTTTTATGAGAACTGTATATGAAATCAAGGATTATATTGTCCAGTTAGTCTGAGAAATCACAACAGTAATTTGTCATCTCCAGAGAAAGGCAAACAGATATCCCTGTCCATGGCAGCAAATGGTGGTCTAAGGACCAAGAACTGCGCAGGTCTGCAATATGTCTCTTTCCAATGCCAAGAGATTATATCAATTTTGTCTGGGAGCATTTTCTCCTCTGTTGTAACAGCTAGCATGCCTCAACAGACACTCCCCAGTGCCTTCTGCTATGCCTCAGCCATAGCAGATACATTCTCCTTCCTTTTCCATTCCCTTCGACTATTGTTCCCTTCTTCTTTGCTCTTCTATTTTTGCCCATTTCTCTTTTTTATCAATGCCTTTATTACCCACCTATTCAAATTTCAATGCCAACATGTACTTGGAGCATATCCTTTCTAATTACAACTCTTCCCATTCCTCTTCAACCTCTGTGGTTAGATAAAAGCTCCTCAGAAAGAAACTGCCTTTTGCTCCATGTTTGTTGAAAATGTGGCATAATGACGTATCTTTTTTCATAACAGAAACTTAATAAAAACAAAGAGCAACAGCCATTCCAGATATCACATATTAGCACATGTCCAGTACTGCTATATATTTGCTTTGTACTAAAGTTATTTAGAATGTTCATAGCAAAAAAATTATCTGAACCGTCTCCAGCTTAAGGTACTCTTTCATGTTCTCAAGCTTTCTGATAATCTCTTTCAGCTAAAAAAAAATAAAATCCTTTCTCACTTGAGTACACACAGTTCAAGCAAGAAAGAAATTACAGACTTCCAGTTGCTTAACTGCCTCCTTTGACTTCTCTCTGCTTGGACTTTACGTCAGACAGTCAGTGTCTAGCAAGAGTGCACTGCAGCAAAGGAGGGTTTGGACAGCAGCCCGGTGAGAACAGTGTCTGGAACAGAAGCACAACAGAGGGTTTTTAACGTGGTTGCTGGTGCACATTCAGGATTTTCCATCCCAGGTGTTATGTTCATGAGAGACATGTCTGCTTTTCACTACAGTCTCAGGGTTTGACTTTCAATTTTTGAAAAAAGGATGAAAAGAAATGAATGAACAGAAGCTAGAAGGGTTGTACTGTGAAACATTCCTGGTGGCAGCAGAGACATTTTACCCCATGGCTTGCAGTTTAGCAGCAGGGCTCTGTAGCTTTGCCTCCCAAACTGCACTGCCGCATGCTCTGCCCGCTGTGCTGTCTCTCCTGCCTCACACACAGAAGCTGCCCTGGCACGCAGTGAAAGGTGTCCTGCTGGGACACATGCCATGTGACTCCTTGCACGCTACAGCTACGAGCTTCTCACCTCCCGGGACTCCTTGTGAATTGCAAGGGCAGAACCATCACCCAGGCTTTGGTGAAACACCAGCTTCTTTTTTCCTACTGTGTCTGTACTAATTTTTTTCTGGGAGACTGAAGCTGACTGGAACAGTTCATGTACCTTCTGTCTATATAAGAAAGAGCAGGAATTCATTAATCATGGCACAACCTGCTAATCCACAAAGAGGCACAAGGCACTCTGGGCTAGCTCCTGGTCTAGGCAGTAATTCTGATATCAAAATGCTTGGAAACAGTGTGCTTCCCAGCAGGAGCCTGTAACCTGGGTTTTTAACTTTTGGCTTCTGCCCTGCTTTCTTATTTGCTGACAGGCAAGCATTAGCAGTGCTTTGAAAGACATGCTGTGCTTTGAAGGATGTGGTGCACTTTGAAGGAGCAGCACAAACTGCTGATGAGCTGAGGACATTGCATCCAGCTCTTCTCTACCATACAAGACAGTTTTTGCAAAAGCAAATCCTTTGTAGGATAGAAGAAAAAATTATAAGGGTATAAACGGGAAACCCCACAGGCTGCAATGTTATCACGGTACCATGCACCTGCGAATGGCTGGGAATGAGCTGCAGAGATGTACTCTGCCTGCAAAGGTGCACATTGCCCCTCAATATGCATGAGCAGCAGCAACAATTCCACAGGAGTGCCGACAGGAGAAGAGTCTGAATGTGAAATGAAATTTAAAAACTCCCTTTGCCCTTTAAACTACACCTACAGAATTAAATGCAGAATCAGGGAGCATAAAAAATGTTCCCTTAAAAAGAATAGTTTCGACTTTCTCTGCGTACTTTCTGCACTCTTGAGTGTTTTCAAGAATTGATCAGGCACACTCATTTCTATGGTGTATTAGCAGAAAATAGCTGGTCATCCATTAGTCCCCTGCTGAGTTTCAATTGCAAAGATATGACTGAAAGCTGGTATTAACTGTGACAGAGGCTTAAGAGTCATATAGGCTTCAATATCATATAAAAGACGTGAGTCAATAAGGCTTTTCAACAGTAGTTTAATGTCATTAATTTGTATTCTCCTAGCACACAGAGTTTGTAGCAGGCACAGTGCAGGTTTTTGTGGTCAGAGATGGGCTCTGCCCTACCAGGGCTGGAGAGACCAGGGACAGGAGAGGGAACGTGATGAAGGAAACCAGAGTGATTTTTGTGAGGTCATATCTGAGGTCTGTGGTGAAGCTGTTATGCAAACCAGATTTCTCTGAATGTTCTTTAATGGCCTTCCCAGAAACAGACACATAACCACAAATACCTATCAGCACTTACCTGTACAGACTGGGTTGCATCAGATAGCTACATTAATATTATGGGAAAGAAGAAGGGAAAGTCAGAGAGGACGTAACATCTGTGACCAAAAAAAAAAGGGATACCAAACACATGACACAAGAAGGGAAAAAACCAACAAGCCAAAAGCTTCTTTTAAAGGTACTAAGGAAAGTGTATTAGAACATATCACCTCATATTACTTTATCTTTTAGCAATGTGTCCACCTAAGCAGGCTGACTTTGAGGACACCCAAAGGTGCACCTTTTTGCCCTGGGAGAGTCTGCAGACTTCTCCATGAGCCCTGTGTTACACCCCCTGCATAATGTCCAAGAAAGGGAATGAGCCTGCACACGGTCAAGGAGACAAATGGCAATGAACACAGTACTTTTCTTCCTGCAAAAACCATAAAAACCATTTTATATTTACCATGGATATGTCCCATCCTTTCTCTACCAGAAAAGCATTGAAGACCTACCCAACCAGGCACATAACTGAGCCTGGCTGAACGCATGAATCATTTTTTTACAAGAAAAATTAAGTTTTCTTTTTATGATCCACAAATGGTGAGAGGAGGCACCCTGTCATGGAACAATAAATTCAGGCTTAAATCCTGGGGCTGGAAAAAAAGATTTTATCTTTCCTTGTGTAATTCTTCAGGCAACTTTTAAGTTTCCAGAGAATATTTTAAGCCTCAGCTAACACAGTGTTATTCCATTTGGTAGTTGCCTGCAGAATACTATATTTTGTTTCAACCTTTCACTTCTGTAATTCCAGTTTTTTCATAAGAAATAAATGCCTATTAATCAGGCTTGGGTTATTGTAATGGAGATGAGGTCCTACCTTAGTGTAAAAATCTACATGAAAAAACGCATGCATAAGAAGGAAATATTGCCACCATTTTAGGGCAAGGACATGGAGGAAATTAGTCCTGGCTTTGCAGGCACTGTCTGTACAAACCTGGAACATGGACAGGCCTCACTTCTCTAGAATTCCTGCATCCCTGAGAAGCTCATCTGTAGCTGCTCAGTAGTGGAGGGTCCCCCAAGTGTCTTAAGCTTGAACTTCAAATCCCCAGGGGGGCACTGTTTTCCTGTTGGCAGGTTATATATTTGGGAAGTCCCAGGGCTGAGACAGCTTTCATTCTTCCTTGTCACCCACTCCTTCTATGGTGAGCCAGCTTGGACACCAGCTGTGCATCAGCCATGGGAACAAGATTTCGGTGTCTTGGAAAGCCACTACTGGGACCTGGTAAGGATTTACTCTCAAGTAGCTCTCATTTATGACAAACCCCAGAGATCAAATACATTCTGTATAGACACTGCACCACATGTAATTTACAGCTTTCCTTTCTCCAAAACACTGACCTGGGTTTAAGTGAGCAATGAAACATTAAAAAAAAACAAAGTGGAATTATTAGCTACTAAAAACCAGCAAAGCAGTAGGAGCCTTCTTGGACTATTTTTCAATGTATGTAACAAAACATTATTGAAAGGAAAGAATATAATCAATACTTAGTAGCATTATAGCTAGCTGTGCAGCAATTTAATGCTAGAAATTGATTAAGGTGACAGGAAAACTCAATGCAGTCTTATATTAAAGGTGAGGAAAGTCAATGAAAAGTCAAAGCTGGTTAGGAGTCCATCAAATAAGAGAGGCTAAAGCTCTGGTAAGTACAAAGTGCCTCAGTAACCTTACCTTATCACCACAGCTCTATGTTTTACATGTTTGTTCCAAAGAGTAAGTGGGTATGTGTTTGTTCTCAGTTTGAACCATTAAACCATTTGAATTCATTGGGCTATTTCAAAGAGGATTTGCAAAAGGGGAGAAGTCTGGAGTTTTATCTTCTTTGCTTAAGGAATAAAAATGCGGAATTTTCCCTCAGTGTTTTATTTTGCTTTAGCAAAATCTTTTCCCCTGAAAGAACCTACAAACCAAACTTACTGGAGAATAAACAGGATTATAATGTTGCTAGTACCAGAGGAGACAGCTTTGGTTAAATAAGGTAGGGATAATTTTTACTTGCAGTTTTAGCTCAAATTGTAGCTTCGCTTTGTTATAAGGAAAAAAATCTGCTGTATTCCAGCAACACCTCTGCCTTTAATTCTCTGGGGTTTAGAAACCCTCCGATAAACTGAGAGAGCCCAACCTCATATTTCTATAATTTCTTAAATAATAACAACAACAACCAAACAAAAATCCAAACAATCCCCCCTAAACAAACCCCACCCCCCCCCCCCCTCAAAAAAAAAAAAGACTGTGTCTCTAAATTTTGTTGTAATACTCAAAATCATGGATATTGAACAACCATGGTTGCTGTCAAAAGGCTCTGCTCCTAACTCCTTCACTTCTCATACTCCTACTGGAATATAAGGCTGACCAGAAGAAGCTGAAAATGTCATGACCCATGTATTATGATTTATATGCTAATATCTTGCATAACTGTTGAGATTTCAATATTTCTTAAGCTTTGACCAGTTCACAGCAGGAACTAGCACTGCTAGTAACATGGAGAAAACATACTGATGAGAAGCAGTGGATTCTAGCTATTTGGTTGCTCAAAGTGACATTTTTGTAGCTTCATGTTTGATGATGCTGAAGTTTCAAGTTATGTGTCAGGCTACCTGTTAGTGTTTAGTCAGAAGCAGCCTGGAAAATCCATTTTTCCCGTCTTGTAATTGCTACTGTCTGAGATGTCAGGCAGAGCTCTCTCTGCTTTTAGTGCCTCCCAGATGTGTACCAGAACTTGAAGGAACTTCCATCACTTGCACCTACTGATGCCAGAGGACAGGCTGTTGTTTCAGTGCAGGCTTTGCTCCCTTGATGCTTAACACTTACCCCACTTACTAGAACAGCTGCAGTAGTCACCCATTATTTGTTATCTACTTAAAAAACTGTGTTTAACAAAGCTGCTTTACCTGGACATAACTTGGAGCATAAAGGCATATGAATCTGTCCTTAATCCAGGACCAAAAGGTTGTATTTCAAAACACAGGACTGTCGTGGTTTGCTCTTGAGCTTTAATTGTTTAATTTGTTACATGTTAGATTTTTCTATGTTATATAATGGTTCACTCCATGTACCCCTGTTCAGTTTCCCTAACGGTACTTCCCTAAAGTCGTTTACTCCAAATTTCCCGTCTTTCCCTACATCAATCACTATGTCCATCTCCCTAGTACCTCCCATGTTTCCAGACTTTTCCCTGTCAGTCTTTCAAACCCTGCCCCTGCAGCTTGTCATTCATAGTTTGCTACACCTCTTTCACTAGAATGTTCCGTGTCAGTCATGTTATTCCTTCATATTGATTTGTAGATTATGTATTCACTCCTCCCTTCTCCTTCCCTACTGGTTTTATGTTAATATGAACCCACCCCCTGCTCCTCCTTGCTAACCAGTGATTGGTTTGTAGGCAGTCTCCTCCCCAGAGACTGCCCCCCTTTATAAACTGTTGTAATCCCTTTGTTTTGGCTTCTCTGTGTGTGTTTCCTTCGAGTTTGTTTCGTTATAACACTTTTTTGCTTCTCCCTCGGGGGAAGAATAAATATTTCAGAACTTTACTACCAGAGAGTCTCTCTCTCTCTCTTTTTGCCACTCAGCTACGACAAGGAGCCTCTCCGGGTGCCCAGGCCAAGTAGAAGGAGAGATTCCAAGCCTGAGGCTGAATCTCCACCCTCAGCCCCAGCTCAGGAGCTCGAGGCAGGGAGCAGGCCCAGTGACATCGCTTGGAGGAAAGGGGCTGAGCAGCGAGCCGGTTACGTGGCTCGCCCTTTCTCCCGGGATCCAGGTGCGGTGTCACAGCACTTTGTGACATGGAATAACAGTAAATCCACAGTGAAGCATGTGTCATGTCTTTCCTCCTCTGCAAATGACCAAATTTTCTGACAAGTAACAGGGATTGAAATCTCTGCCATCACAGAATACAGATAATGAGACAAAGGAGTTGGCATATTGGGAAGAAATTTTGGGGCTGCTAGTGTTAAATTCCAGTTTGCAAACAATTCCTTGTACCACAAAAGCAGGTGATTGCTTCATTTCCCTGGAGAATTGGTATGACCCTGCCTAAGAACCCTCTGAGACCCCCTATAGCTGTGACTGTTAGAATGTGCCTTACGCCTATCTGTATCCCATTGGCCCGGGGCCAGATAACCCACCTCCCAGACCACAGATAAAAACCCACACCGCCATTACTCTTTCTCTTTTTCCTCCTTCTCCCCGGAGAATAAACATCTGGAAACTGAGCCTCTGTTATCTCATCTGGCTTCTGGAACTTCTCTCCTCTTCAGAGCACCCAAGACTGGGCTAGCCTGACAGTGCAGGGGGGCTGGAAGGGGAGAAAGTTTCAGGTGATAAAAAAGGGTTATAGCAGATCCAAAAGTGCGGTGTTGTTAACTTTGCTGTCTCCTCTGACTGGAGGTGTTCAAAGTGCAAAGGCTTTTAGGTTGGAAGGCTTTTATTCCAACAGCTAAAGAGCAAAATGCTAGTCCAGCTCCTGCAGGAACCTGGAGAAAAAGATTTGCAAGGAGGAGACTTCAAGTCTCAGTTTGCCTGTTAAGTGTTTTTTCATCATTGTGTTGATCATTAACAGGAGCACACATACGAAAGGCAATAGGCTACCAGAGGTCATAAGCATGGATTTATTTAGTCATTTTTCTTGTAGTGGAATACTGAAGAGGTTTGAAGTCCATGTCAGTGGTCATGTTGTTCTCTAACAGAGAAATATATCTTGCTATTTAGAAGTAAATACCTGCAGAAAGTCACTTAAGTAGCAACAACCGGCAGACTGGGTTGATTCTGGCAATGTGAAAGTGTCTATTTAAAATGACTATAAAAATGTACTTTTTACAGTGAGATCAAATGCAGACTTTTCTCTAAGTTTAGTCAGTTCATCAGCAGACTTGTGGGGAATTTGGACTTAGGAGACCACTCCAGCTGACATGTTTCTGCATCTGAAAACACCATGAAATATGGTGTGGCAGCCTCAATTACACTGGTGTCCTATATAGACCTGACATTTGGATGGGAAGTGTGTTTCACTCAGTCACATGTGCCCCATTCATAGTTAATATTATGCTTTTGATGCTTAGGATGCCTTTGGGCTGGGGATGGCTGTGGGCAATAAATTCATGGGCAATAAATTACATGACATTAAGCCTGTCCTTCCTGACTTACGTTTTCTGACTGCTCCAAAGGCAGAAAGAGTAGACAGGGGCTTGAGAGCATTTTCAGTGAGCTTCAGACTCACTGCTGCATAGTCTCTTGCATCAGTATTTGGTTTTGCCATTTCCAGAGCTTGGGGCACTCCTGGGAAAGTTTCAATGTGTCTCTGCGGCAATGGTGCCATTGACACCAAGCAGCAGCATCAGTGAGGACTTTTGTCTTGCCCTCTCTAGTCTTTCAAAAAGCACGCACTGACTCTTCTTGTGAGGGTGTCCAGAAGATTTGGCTTTGAGAAAAGTAAGTAGGGCTTGAAAGCTGATTCCTGAAGCATTTAGCAATTTTAGTTGCTTAAGGGAAGAAACAGAAACTAGTGAAGAAGTACATGTCAATTTTAATGAGATATTGCTGCGCCAAACACAGATTTGCAGAGATTTTAAAGTTCATGGGTTTCTGAAGAGTCATGCTTATACTTCTACTAATATCATTCATATTTAACCTTGCCTTCATAGTCAAAATAAAATGGAATGAGTTTTCAGTCCACAATTCCATCACATACACTTGCTGTTTTAATCTTACTCATACACCAAGGGAATTTGTTTCTCTAGTTAAATCCTTAACACAATATTATATAGATAACTTGACAACTTATGTAACAAACACAATTTGGGTTCATGAATGTGTATGGGGAGTGTGGAGAAAAGGAAAAAAAAAGAAGTAGGTTCATAAAGGAAGAAAAAGAGTGCTGTGAATTATTCTATTGTATAAATATTTCCTTGATCTGCAAGCATGCCAGTGTGGAATGAGATGAAGGACCAAGATTAACCTGAAAAACAGAGTAATGTTTGGTTCTTAGGGAAAAGCAAGGTGAAATGCTCTCAGGTCTAATCTACTCTGTTTATCTCACTTGACTTACTTCTCTCAAACTTCTAAAGAAGCAGGCTTGGTCATATCAGAGTATTTAAATATTTTTATTTTATTATAGTTGTACCAAATGGACTTAATCACTTTATTTTGTCCTCCTAAGAGTCTGAACCAGCAGCTGCAGCTGAAACATGAAACCTTTTACAAGACTACCGAAGACCTTATCCTTCCACTTGAATAAAAACTCTTAAGGGGCATAGCACGGCAAAATGAACAAAACTTTTATGCTCCAAATGCTGAATTTAGCTATCACCCATGGTCCTGCCATTCAGCCCCATCCTTCTGCCTGAAGATGGTCTGGTTGTTGCTCAGGACTGTGAAGATCCGAGCAGGTCATGCTAGTACCCAGTGTAGCAGAAGCTGGGAGCAAGGCTTACCACTTTCCCCTCGGATTTGCACTCTGCCAACACTTCAGAAACAGAGAATCTCCAAGTGTGGAAACCAACAGCCTTTGAATCAGCCAGTGAAAACATCTTGTTTTCTTGGCTCTTAAACCCACAGAATAATTTAAGTTGGAGGGGACTTGTGGAGGTCACCCAGCTCAACATACAGTTCAATGCAGGCCTAATTAGAGTAGGCTGCTCAACTCCAGCTCAGTTTCAGATATCTCCAAGGATGTATGTTCAACTCCTCTCCAATATTTGATCACTGTCACAATAAAAGTTTTTCCTATATCAAAGAGGAATTTCCCAAATTTCGTATTGAGTCTGTTGCCCTCTGATCCTGCTTCTGCACACAGCTCTGAGGAAAGTCTTGTCTTCTTTGCACCCTCCCATTAGGCAGTTTCAGATTGCAGTAAGATCTCCCTAAGCTATCTCTTCTCCAGGCTGAAAAAAAATCCAGCCCTCTCTGCCTTTTTTCCTAGTCATGTGCTTGAGCCCCTAACCATTTTGGTGTTCTGTTCATTGACTTTCTCCAGTCTGTAAATGGTTTTCTTGTACTGGGGAGTCTGAAATTATAATTGCAAACAAGACTTCAACCAAAGGAATCAGCCATGAAAGAATAATGAAATTTCAGTAGGAGCTTTGGGAACCTGTATCAAAACTTTCCTCAGTCTTATACCAGGACATGCCTATCTTAGCATTAAGATCGTAACAGGTTAAGATGAATCAGTCTGGAGTACAAACTTCCAAGAAGCACCAACCTTACCCATGAATTCTCATTAGAAGCTGAAATTGGGGCCTTAATATAAAGTTTAATATAAAGATGAATGCAATCCACATCAATTCACTGAAGCTGTTTCTCTAATCCTCTTATGAGTATCAGTCCTTCTCCCTCAGGGGACATAACACACACAAAGTGTTTCATTATCTTTATTCTTCCAAGCTTAACTGAAGTAAACTCTTCACAGATGAGAGCAGAGCCTTTTCCAGTCACAAATTTACAGAAAAGACTAGAGGGGGTGTGATGCAGGGGGGATGGTTTTTGTAAGGCAAAGGCTGATTTTGAAGAAACTTGTTCAGAAGAAGCCGTTTTGACTTTTCTCACTAATACCATTAGCAATTTCATTGGCACGCAACTTACGTGCAAGTAGCAAGGTCACTGTTATATGTTACAGCTTCAGAGTCATAGAATCAGTTGAAAAAGACCTTTAAGATCCTTGGGTCCAACCCCTAACCCGTCACTACCTAGTCTACCACTAAACCATGTCCCTAAATGCTACATCTGCACATCTTTTAAATACCTCCAGGGATGGCAACTAAACCACTGGCCAGCCTGTTCCAATGTTTGATAACCCTTTCCATGAAGAAACTTTTCCTATCTAAGCCTTCCTTGGAGCAACTTAAGGCCATTTCCTCCTTTCCTGTCCCTTGTTAACTGGGAGAAGAGCCCAACGCCCACCTGGCTACAGCCTCCTTTCAGGGAGTTGTAAAGATTGATAAAGTCTCCCCTTGGCGTCCTTTTTCTCCAGGCTAAACACCCCCCAGCTTCCTCTGCTGCTCCTCATCAGACTTGTGCTCCAGGCAGACCTTTCCCCAGCTCCATTGCTCTTCTCTGGACGTGCTCCAGCCCCTCAATGTCCTTCTTGTAGTGAGGGGTCTAAAACTGAACCAAGGATTTGGGGAGCGGCCTCACCAGTGCTGAGTACAGGGAGAAAATCATTGCCCTGGTCCTGCTGGCCACACTCTTTTTGACACAGGCCAGGACACTACTGGTCTTCTTGGCCACCTGGGCACACACTGGCTCATGTTCAGTCCCTGTTGACCAGCATCCCCATGTCCTTTTCCAAGGGCAGCTTTCCAGCCACTGTTCCCCAGCCTGTAGCGTTGCAGGGGGTTGTTGTGACCCAAGTGCAGGACCCAGCATTTCCCTTTGTTGAACTTCATACCACTGGCCTTTTCCCATCAATCCAGCCTGTCCATATCCCTTTGGACCATCCCACCCTCAGGCAGACCTCAACACTCCTACCAAACTTGGTGTTGGCCGCAAACTTTCTGAAGTGGCATTCCCATCCCCTTGTTCATATGATTGATAAAAATACTGAACAGAACTGGCCCCAGTACTGAGTGCTGGGAACATTCAGGGCTCAGCTGCCAGCTGAACTTAACTCCATTCCCCACCACGCTCTGGGCTCAGCCATCCAGCCAGTTTTTTTACCCAGCAAACTGTTCACCTGTTCAAGTGATGAGCAGCCAGTTTCTCCAGGCTAATGTTGTGGGAAATGGTGTCAAAGGCTTTACTGGTCCACATAAACACATCCACAGCCTTTCCCTGATCCACCAGGAGGGTCACCTTGTTGTAGAAGGAGATCAGGTTGGACAAACAGGACCTGCCTTTCCCAACCCATGTTGACTGGGCCTGATCCCCTGGTTGTCCTGCATGTGCTGTGTGATGGCACTCAGAACAATCTTCTCCATTACCTTTCCCAGCATCAAGGTCAGACAGCCTGTTGTTCCCTGGATCTTCCTTCTGACCCTTCTCATACACGGGTATCACTTTTGCTAACTTCCAGTCAGCCTCAACCAGGACCTCCTCAGTTAGCCAGGATGGATGATAAATGATGGAGAGTGGCTTTGTGAGCTCTTCTGCCACCTCCTTTGGTACCCTCAGGTGAGCCCCATCAAGCCCCATGGACCTGTGTGTGTAGAGGTGGTTGTCGCATCGTGCCCTAGCTGTCCTCCTGGCTGTGCAGCTCCTCTCGGCGCGCTTTATCGGGAGGCGACACTCCCCCAGGGACGGGCGACATTCCCCCGGGACCGCGGACTCCCAGGGCTCAGTGGACCCGGGATGGGCCTTGCGTGCTAATCAAGGGATCGTTTATTAAAGCCCAGAAAAGGGGCAAAACATAGAGCATCCAACACCTGAACAGAAAGCAGAGGCAATGACCCTGCACACAGCTGTGCAGGGGGTTTTAAGGGACAAGGTGGGGGTGGAGTTTGGGGAAGGGAACCAATAGCTAAGGAGCAGGTGGGGATTACAATGTCAGGGCCAATGGGAAGGTACAGGGGGAGGGAGCAATCTAACTGAACCAACTAAACATCGAGGGATACATAAATGACAAGGAATGTTCTGGAAAAGGTGAAGGTACAAGGGAGGATTGACAGGAAGAAACGGTCTATTGCCTCAAAGGAACAGGGGGGTACAGAACCAAATTGGAAAACAATAGTACATGGGAAAAACCAACTATTAAAAATGATACTCTAGAGGAAAATACACGATATAAAGGAAATGCACACCATGACAGGTGGTGTAACAGGTCACTGGCCATTTCACCTTGGATTATGGCATTTTCTCTGTCTTCCGCCTCAGGGATATGCATACCTGGAGAACACCTGTTCTTACAATTAAAGACTGAAGCAAAGAAGGCATTAAATAACTCAGCCTTTCCTTCATCC
>VXBC01001852.1:358525-379170 GCA_013399945.1 Ploceus nigricollis | reverse complement strand
CATCCTTTGTCACCATGATTCCCGACCCGCCCCCCCCCATATAATTTTAAAGGATGGCGAATCTCCTTAGCCCTCCTCTTGTTGCTTTTGAAACCCAAAAGGATGTAGGGATTATGTCTCTGAGAGTGTTGGCACAGGCTGGAGCTGACCACACATCTGGTTCACCCTTGGTAAACTGTGCTTGTTAGTTCATATTTGGTTTTCACAACCTTTTTTTCACAACCTTTTCTTTTACACCACATTGTGTAAATCTGGACAGTTTCAATATGCCCTTTGTCCCCTTTGATGTAAAAAACTCTCTCTTTAATTTTAAAGGCACTTTTGAAGACTTCCCTTGAGCCACTCTAGACCACAGAGGTGCCCCAGGACAGCTGTAAGGTCTCTGTTTCCCTCTATGAAATTAGAAAAAGAATGGGATTTTTATTCTAATTTAAAAACTTAAGCCACCAGTAACAAACAGTTATCAATCATGGTTCCTATTTCAGGATGAAGTATGCTTGACATGACCTAAAAGAATTGTACCCATTTCTTATCCAAAATTTCTTTTTTTAATCTTTGTTTTTGTTTTAAGATAGTTTGTTTCTCCAATAGAAAAGATATTTTGATCTGAGATGAAGCAGGCAGAACTGGTTCCAGTTTTTCATTTTTTAATAATTTGCCAGCTATATTCTGTAATTCCAGTGCTGGTCTCTGCACTGATCCCATGTCAACTGGGAATTTTCTGTGTACTTGTATTCAAAGGCAGGCTGATGGATTCAATATGACTTTTGCAATTTTGGAGCTTTTCTTTTTCCTGGCACTAAGAGAAATCCCTTCAGTTCAGAGTGTACAGATTTTAATTGCTAATATCTCAGGTAGCATGAGGGCTGACTCAGTGGGTAACCAGACTGGCTTGGGATTTGTGATGGAGAGGAGACAGAAATTACTTTGTTCACAAGATCAGAGCAGCATGTTTCCTGCTGCCTTGGATGCTTTCTGGGATTTTAAAAGCAGAACACTTAACAAAATATTATTTATTTTATCACTGCATCTGAGGATGACTGATATGCAATGGCATATGGAAAATCTAAGGTTTTGCTGGGGCAAAACCATGTAGTTATCATGTGGTTGGGGTTTGTGACCTTGGTACCATAGAGAAATTTTGCTGATTTTACCCAGATGTCTCCGTTGGAGAAGGGAAAAAAGATGCAACCTATAGGAGCTATTTATCCAGTATGGAAAAAAAAGGAGAGAAGGTAACAGTTATGTGACCTTCTTAGATCTCTTCCACAGCCTGTGATGTAGTGGCATGAAACAACTCCTGTGCTAGATGCATAAGATTATGAAGATGACTTAGTTTAAACGGGAAACAGATGAGCCCACAACGGCCGTAGCAGAGAACCACAGCACGTGCACTCCAGTGATTGATATATAACACACCACAATTATAAAAAGGCTTTCTGGATAATCTTTCCAACAGCAAACATTTGGGCATTTTGAATGTTCGGGGAGATAATTCAGTCTTCATTGATAGCAAAACATAACTGTGTTGTGTTTGCTGACTGCCTTGGCTAACTGCTGTCTAGATAAGCAGACACCTGTGCCCTGGCATTCTGTTGACCAGACTGAATTATGTAAATCATCATCAATGTATAATTTACACTGAAGAAAAAACAACAAGCCCAGGGTTGTCTTTTCCTTTCAATTATGCCTTTTACACTGATAAAATGAAGTCCTACTTGTAGCTATGTGGCAATGCTGAGCACCCAGAAAGCCTTCAGCTTCTGAAATGTGTTAGAAACTGGCTTAATGTTTGGGAAAGGAGAAGAGACTCCACACCAAAGGCAGGGTGAACAAAGGTCTTTCAATCTGTCAGGCTATAGACTGAACATTTTGTGAACAGTCTCAAGCCAATCACCATCTCTGACTGTGTCAAAATTACAAGAGCAAGAATTTTACTTTGAAACAAATTGTGGGCAAAATACAATTCTATCAACTCTGTCTAAGCTGAAGGCAGAGGTAAGGAACCTGAGCTGAATAACAGAGTGAGTGCCACATGAACACTGACATATTCATTCTCACCTTTAAGGAGTTATTATCTCTACTCCAGCATACAGAGAAATGAGAGGCAGGGAGAATAAAGTGATTTACCCAAGGTCACAGTTAAAATCTATAGTATGGATAGAAAATAAATCGTGATCTACTGAAATCTGCATTTGAACTGCAAAATGACCCTTTCTTCATTTTATGGATAGGTAGTTAGAGGACTTAGCAATGTGAAAACAGTTTAATAACCCTGGCAAACATGCCACAAATCCATAGCTGTTGTATATAAATACCTCTCAGATACCACTGCACATCCCAATCTGTCCTCCATTCCTTTTGCTGGCTCAGCAAGGTGTCACATAAAATTAGACTGAGAAGTTAACACATTAAGCATTTATTGATCTCAATAAGTTACAGTCAAATATGCCATGTCTTAATGAACAGAAATAAAAGGTCATCTAAAATACTCAAACAGTAACTATGATGTGATACAAAATATTAGTTATTTATTATAACAGAGTAAGTATTAAAGTCTTTAACTCTTACAATACCAAATTACAAGGGTCAAGATCCAAGATTATCCTGTTTGTCCAATCTACTTGTAAGACATCCCAAATAACTAGCATGTGCCTTGTTACCTCTATAAAAATCCTTGCCTAAAGTCACTTACTTCTGATAAAAATTATTTCAGCTCTAACCTAACAATATCAAACAGAGAGTAGTCACTGCTTTGTCCTTTCCATGGCAAGGGAAACAGAAGATTAAATTAGTTTTATAAACCAAAGTGGCTTTTTTTTTTTTTTAAAGAAAAACCTTTCTTCACTTTGGTTCCCCAGGAAGTCTACCCTGCCCTTTCTGTACACATTAGCAGAGAAGAAAAGTTTCAAATTCTGCAGGTGAAGTCTTTACTTTCCTCAAGGTGATGGCAAAATATCGACCAATTTAAGACTGTAGTTTCACTGCTGGCACTTAGCAAGAAACAAAAGAAAAGCCCATAATGAAGATCTCTGCCTTAAAAGTTCCTGTCTCTGACATCTGCATTTGGATGGCCATCTACTGAAGAGACATGTTTTTGCCAGCTGCTTTGTATGACTGAGAGCAAGAAGCATCTTTTGCTAGAGACAAGGAAACTCCTACTAGGACTTAGATGTCCTTGCTTTGATGCAGCAAACACTTTTGGGCTAGGAGTAGTGTGGTACTGACTTGCAAAGTCTGGAAAAGGGAAAGCCTAGGGGTAAAGCTGGAAGATTCCTCTTTAGCCCCTGAGGTTGAATGAGAAGGCAGAATAATTTTTCTTTTACAAATGCTCATTTCAGTTCAGAGGAGGTATGGCCTAAAGGGCATGCTGATGACATTCAGTTTTATATTTCTACCTCAGAAAGCTTGATGAATGTGTTTGGGCACCTCAGGAAACCTCTTGTTGAGGAACTGGGTGAGAATGAGGAAACACAAAGGTAACTGAGAATTTGAGGAAGCATAAAAAGGACATGAGAAAAACAAAGTTGTTTCATGTTGTCAGAATTGCAGTCGGTCATCCTCCTAGTGCTGAGAATTCAGTTTTTGATCCTTGGAACTGCAGATTTCAGTGAATATTAGGGACCTGGTTGCCTTTTCAAGAGCCCGTTCTCTCCTGGCAGGTCCAAAACATATTCTTGCTTGGAGACCCTCACCACATGCCACAAAGTTTCCCTAAGAAGGGCACCTGGCGGACATCAGCAGTGAAGGTGTCTTGGTGTCCATCCTGGTGTCCTTTAAACTTTCTTTTGGCAACCCTTGCCTTGCTGTAATGCCATCAAACTCAGCAGCTCTTTTTGACTGGATGCCCCAGCTGAACCCTTTCAGATTTCCATGTGCCTCAGCTCTACAGAAAGAAAGTGAGTGATGAACATTTTGTCATTCCTGCTGACAGTGGAGATGTCAGAAAAAAGAAAAGATATCTTCACAGCAACCATGTCATTTAAACTTTAATAAACCTTTTGTCTCTGCCGTGCCCTTTGACTGACCCATGTGCGGCCAGGGACGGGACCTCATCCGGTGTCGCTGCCAGCGCAGCGCAGAGCTGGACCTTGGGGCTCAGCTGAAACTCCTGCTGCAGCACTGCACCAGGGCTCTGCAAGAGCCACAGGCACACTGACCAGCATCCAATAACAATAAAGCAAAGAAATGTAAAAGTAAGAGATTAATAGATGAATGTGGAATGAGTTGAAATGCTTTCCTTCCCATCAGCACACCACTGTATTTCACTTCAGCAAAACTGGTTTGGAGTCAGACAAACATTACTGAAAATACATCTTGGCCCTTATCTGGCAAATAATGGGGATGGAAAAAAGTATTCCTCTGTTGGGGCAACCTTCTGCTTTATATGCCATGAAATGTCTTTATTATTGCAGTACTAGGTATCAAATTAAGTCTAAACTCCAAAGCCTATGGTAGTGCTCACATGAAACAAAGTATCTTCCTCTGCAAGATAACTTCTGTTGACACAGAGAAACCTTTAGATTGCAAAAATTCCTCAGCAAAAATCACCTGGCAAGAAAAACTCACTAATAAAGGAGAGTATTCTTTATCAAATTGTTCTAAAAATCCTGTGACCAGTAGAAAAGAAATGCAGCCAGCTGGGAAGAGGGAGACACCCACAGGGAAATGAGAACGTGAATCTGACAGAAACCTTGCATGTTCCCAGTCCTATTTGCTTTGAAATTGCACTTTATATTATTTCTGCAAAGCCAAAGTCAGATTATAGCCACTTTTTAGCATACCTGGTGCTGACAGCTGTCAGCATCTCATTGATTCTTGCAATAGTTTATGGTTTATCTTTGGAAATAGGTGACTCAGTGGCAATCTCAGCCCATTTTGTTAAGAGAAAAAAAAGGCAGCCACAAGGTCCAGTCCTAATGGTCATCAGAAAATTTAAGAATGTAATATAAATGCTTCTTACTACAGGCTCAGAAATCAGATAGTAAATATAATAAATCTAACCTTTCATTCAGTCATGTGACTTTCAAGCCAGTCTCAATATTTGTAACTCCAGCACGACTTCGGGGATAGGCAGTAATAAAGTCTCCTTGTCTTCTTTGCCCAAAGGTCTAGCCCTTCTGTCCGTATGGTTCTTCTGAGGGCAATTTCTCTTCCAAGCTGGCAGTATCCTTTGCCCATGGGGCATTTAATACAAAAACTACATTAGAAAGAATCTGGTGATTGCATAGGAGATACCCATTTTCCTTCTTCTGAATTGATTTCTTCTCTCTTCTTGAAATTTTCTTCTTCTGGTAGTCAGGCAGCTCTGCTTACACACAAAGCCAGACCAGGATGAGTGGCCAGTTCTGCTGGGGTGGAGAAGGTCCTCATCTCATTACTTCTGTCCCTGCTCCTACCCTTTGCAGCTGTGCAGATCCCTGCCCCAGGGCTGTGTAACACTTCCCTTTTGGGAGTGTTTTGCATGCCTTTAAATCTTCCTCACAAAACAGCTGACGATTTAGCTACTATTGGATACACCAGATTAAAATGAGGACTGGAAGAGACTGACATTTATGTTTACCACACACTGACAGCTATTATTCTGGATATTCATGTATAAATTCATTGCTGCCCTTTTTTTGTGTGTCAATTTCATATGTTTGAATGACACATATTTACCAAAAGTGGAATTCACCTGACCAAGGAATGGCAGAATTAGTCACAAACTTTCTGAGAGGAATGGACAAATTCCTGATAGACATGGATGCCATGGGCACAGGCAGACCAGGTACTGGCAGGTCAGGAATCTAATATCTTCAGGAATAAAAGCCAGCTCATTTTTCCAGTAATGAAGTGCAGTTTTCCCTCTATTTTCTAGTGCACTTTCTGCCATGGAGATATAAAATGTAATTTTCCTTTCTGAGGGTTGCATCAAAGTGTTCTCATTAGCACTTTGTATAATTCAGCAACTTTCAACATGTGAATTGAATCTCCTTTCCAAGATACTTTTTCTCCAGTTCTGGAGACTATTTCATCTTTCTGCTGTGTCAAATACTGTCTACAAGACTGTACAGAAGCCACTTATTAGTTTCCTTTACACCTTCTATTACTTGGAGGGCCTGCCTTTCCATTTGCAGGTGTACCTGGAAAACTATAAATTGAGCAGATATTTGCTTTACTAGTGATGATGCTGCCCATTAACTATAACTACAAGGACAGTGACTGTCTCGTATTTCTTAAAATTTTTGATAATAGAAAGTAGAAAGCAAAGCCTTATCCCAATATAATTTTATTTTTATCATCTCTGAGCACATGTTCAAGCTTCCTTAGTTTTTACACACATAAGGTGATTCCTCTGAAGAAAGAAAAATGGCAGATCTCCTTGTTGGTATGTGTGCATCATGCTGACTGCATCGGGAAAACCTCTGCTACAGTAGGGAATATGCAAATCCTTTGTGGCAACATCATTCCCTTAACATTAACACAGGAACTTTTTGTTGCCTGAGTGGTCTTGGATTATATCGATGAAAAATACAACAAATACACAACAAGGGAAGATTGCTCTTGAAACAGATCTTTTACAAGATCCTATGTTCTAGGAAGTTTTATGTCCAGGCTGTGGGACTGACCAGTTAAGCAATTTGACAGTATAAGGCTCTGAGTATGAAAAAAAAGCTGTTCAAGATAAGACTTTCAAAAGCACAGATATGTGTTGGGGAGAATTTTAAAAAGAACACATTCTGTACCAAAATAAAACTTCAGAAAATTTCTCTGAGGTTAGTTTTTGTTGCTTGGGATTTTTTTTTTAATTTTAAATAAAAGAATGTAATGAAAGACATACGTGTACTGATTGACTGTGAGTCATTAAAATGGAAACCCTTGGAGTCTTGCTTGCATATATCCCAAACTGTAGAGACATGGTAGAGAGATGGTGTTCATAGCATTCCTTCACTGAGGAATTCCCAGCAATGCAAGGGAAGGACACACAGCCACTTCCAAAGCTGAACAATTTCAGGGGATACAGCGTGGTTACTTCCACGTCAGGTCCATTCATGCCTTGAATCTGACTTGCTTTATCCTGCTTTATGTACATAATTCAATACTTTTACACATACAGGTGTATGTGTATGTGTGAGGGTTACATGGGAAAGGATGAAGGCAAACATATTGTTTAAATATGCTGTTTAAAAGTGCTTTGATGCAAACCAAGGAAAATTGAGGAGAGTTAGCATGCACAGCACCATTTTACTGGTATTTGCTGAGAAATCAGACCTAATACAGACAGCACAATGCACTCCTGCTAACTGTGGTCAACCAGAGCAAATAAAATCATGTTCACTTCTTCCAAAAGATATTTTTTCCTGGATAAAAGATTGTGTCACAGCAGCAACATGAGCATAGGAGAGAAATGACAATGACCAAACCCACAAATCAAAACAGACAGTAATAAAACAAACAAACAAATGTAAACCGAGGAAAGATAGGAGTTTTTCATCTGCCTGCTTAGCATCAACAAGGAATAGCCTGTCTCGTTGGCATTTGAGCCACTAGAAATCCCTACTGCAGTGGGAAGGTTATTCCACCCACAGGATGTAAAATTGGCAGTGTGGTGCAAGGGCTCTGGCAATCATCAAAGCAAGAGTGATGGATGGACTGTTGGCTACAGATGACAGCAAGAAAATAATAAGAAGATATGGCAGAAAGCAGCAATTGGGGTTTGTAATGACAGAAGCTGCAGAAGCAAAGATGCCTCATTCCCATTTATCATGAATAAACAGGAATGAGGCTGGTAGTTCTTGGGGCATGTTAATATTGAGTGCTTACGCAGTGTCTTAAACCTGTGCACACCAACTTTATATAAATATATGCCAGCATAAATCAGATGAAGTTTAGAGTTCTGGATTAAAGGGGTTTGACTGTGGATTTAATTTCCTGACAAAAAAAACAGGCTTTGAAGGAAGCAGATGTTTTCCATGAATGTTTCTGTTGCACTAGAAAGCTATTTTTTCAAAACAGAAGAGACATCAAGAAAGAATCTGCTCAGGACTCTTGCAAAAATAGACCAGGGGACAAGATTATCTTGCAGATGCATTTTCTGTAGTGCACAAAGAACAGTTTGTGAAAACACACACATTTGCATAGAGGAGAAATGCAATAGAAGGAAAGTATGCTGACATCCAAGTTCAATTGTTTTCCTTTTCCCAAGATTTCCAGCTATTACACATGTATAAATGCTTATAACACTAGAATGAGAACACCTCTGGAGGTATTGTATCTGCATTATAATACTGGAGCTTTATTGGAACTGTTGTGCAGTATTTTCAGAACTTTGAGTGAAGAAGAAGGTGAAGCCAGACAAATTTTCCTTACACCAGCACATTATATTTTTCTTCCACTGCATTGCAGTATAACAACTGCTTTGGTTGGCAGGATGACATTTCATTACCCAGACATATGGGAATTGATTTTAAAAATGGCTAAAGAATTAAGGTATCCAATTAATAGCAATAGTTGAGCAGTAATTCCCACTGAATGGCAACCCTGGGTGTACAGACAGACTGGAGGATGAGAGGCTGGAAAGCAGTTCCATAGAAAGGGACCTGGGGGTCCTGGGCAATGGCAAGCTGAACATGAGCCAGCAGTGCCCTGGCAGCCAGGAGGGCCAACCCTGTCCTGGGGGGCATCAGGGACAGCATCACCAGCTGGGCAAGGGAGGGGATTGTCCTGCTCTGCTCTGGGGGGGCCTCACCTCCAGTGCTGGGGGCAGTTTTGGGTGACACAACACGAGAAAGATACTAAACTATTAGAGAGTGTCCACATGAGGTCAATGAGGATGATGAAGGGCCTTGAGGGGAAGCCAAATGCAGAGCTGGTGAGGTCACTTCGTCTTTTCAGCCTGGAAAAGAGAAGACTGAGGAGAGACCTCATTGCAGTTACAACTTCCTCGTGAGGGGGAACAGGGTGGAGAGAGGGGGCAGGTGCTGATCTCTTCTCTGTGGTGACCAGTGACAGAACCCAAGGGAATGGCCTGAAGTTGCATCAGAGCAGGTTTATATTGAGTATTAAAAAAAAATCCAGAGGGTGTTTGGGCACTGGAACAGGCTCCCCAGGGAAGTGGTCACAGCACCAAACCTAACAGAGTTCAAGAAGCCTTTGGACAACAGTCTCAGGCACATGATGTGACTCTTGGGGATGTCCAGGATGATCCTGGAGGGTCCATTCCAACTCAGCATATTTGTGATTCTGTGAAATCTTTTCTAAGTAGTATAATTATGAACTGAATGTAAATCCATGAAGACCACCTACCTAAACTCATCATATGGAGAGGTTTCTGACCTACTCTTTTTTATTGCTAAATCAGTATTTTGACATTTTTTTTCTACCTCTTAATAGGAGATAACATTTATTTTCAAGATGCAACATTCCTGCTGTAACTTCAGAAACAGCACAGGTCCCTGACAACCAGATTCCAGGAGTTTCCACTTTTCTGTGTACAGCTTTGAGCAGGAGGGCTCCATCTCAGGGAATTCTTAAAGGGAGCTGTCAGACCAGTATTTCAGGTGTTTTGAAGGGTAGGGAAGAGGAAATTATTTCCCTAGCTAAAAGTGAATTTTCTCACTCCTTTAAAATGTTGTCTGTGGGGCTGGGAAAGGGAAAGTAATGTTGAAAAAGAAAATAGATCTTTTTTAGGAATTGGAGGAAAGGGGTTGGACAAATATATTAACAGCAGAAAAATAATTTTCTGCGCATCTGCCATGAATTTGCATAATGGTATCTTAACTACTGTTCAAATCAAAGCCAGTTCAAGTAAACAGAAAAGTCCCTGATTGAACTAATTAGAAATTTAGAAAGGCTAAGCAGCAAGTATTTGCAGGTTTACTTTGCAAGCACACTGCAGCATACACCACAGTGCAGTGAAAAATATTCTATTCATGCACAGTTGTGTTATAATTGCCAAAATGGTTCAGTATCATTTTAGTTATCAAGGCACTAATGAACCTTTAAATGCATGCTGAGTCCCAGTAATGTTATAGATTCACTTGCAGGTTAAGGAGTGAAAACCTTTTGTATGTTTGCTTTTCCCAGAATAGAAATGTTAAGATTTTAAGTAAAAATTAATATAATTTGACTTCAAAAGTAAGGCATCTTGTCTAAGCTAACCTCTTCAGTGCCATATAAAATCAGTGGAAACAGATAGAAATTCCAGAGGCAATTCATAAGTAAATGAAACTCTAAGAACAGTTACAAGCAAATAGACAACCTAGTTCTCTATTGTGTCTCCAGAACTGGTCAGCATTAGATGCCAGGTACAAGAACAGCTCCCCACAACACTCCCCTGCTGCTGCAGCCAGTGGGCTGGGGGGGTCCAAGGCCAGGAGCAGCAACTCATTCCTCCCCTCAATGACAGCAGCCCAAGAGACAGGGTATGACTCAGCCTCCTCCAGTGCTTCTCTCTCACCATTGGCATGGGATGAGCATGGCTGCCTGAAATCCTCATTTGTAAACGATGCAGACAGTTGTGATGATGTTTGCCCATGCCTGGCAGCTCCTCACCAGGCACTGTCCACACAGCTGAGGAGCTGCTTTACAAAATCAGGGCAGCTGCTCGTTCTGCTGAGCAACAAAGCTGCACCACAGGAACCTCCACTGCATGGCCTGCAGGGTGGTCACCATGCCCACCACCCATCCTGCATCCAAAGTGAGAAACCATCCCAAAAGTCCATCAATCCCTGAGCTCAGCACGGTAGGTGGTTGAGTTGCTCAGTGCCCAGCTAGCACAAGAAGTTGCTGAGCAGAGCTCTGTTGCACCTGCAGACTGCTCCCCAGGATGGGATCACTGAATTGTCATACTAATTAGAAATCCTTAACCAACAGGATGCATCTTTAATTTCAGCATGATTAAAGTTCTATTTTTCTTTTGTACAAATGAACCTTGGTCTGCAGAAACATCTATCATGTTATATATCTGTATGCATGCAGAAAAATCTTACCAGATGTCTGGGAATCAATAGGAAGGTGCTGGATTCCACTGGAAGTATCCAGACACCTGAGTCTTCTTGTGGGATCTCAGTCGTCCATTCACAGATGGCTGTGTGAACGGAATTAAGATATAACTTTATAATTAATTCTGCTTTATTCTGACAGAAAGCTGAGGTCTTTTAGCAAATTACACAGGGCAGTAGTAATAGGTAGTAGTAATAACAAGCAGACCAATTTTCTTGTTATTATAATTAAAAATTGCATCAGCCTTCAAATTACAGTTGTTTTTAAAAGTATGTCTTAGTATGGCTGTCTGCTGTATGAATCATGACCTGATCCTGGTGTCTTGGCAACTGCATCAGTTACTTCGTATCTGGCAGCTCACACTGCTTGAGGAGATTGAAGCGATTTTCTCTCAATATCCAGCCTCATTTTCTAGCACCATTCTGATTGCCACATGTGTGGTGCCTGTTGCTCCCATCACTGAACCCAGCAATTGCAAGGACTTTATTTCTTGTTGCTGATATTCTGAGATTTGGAGGAAAACTACCACAAAACAAGGATTTGTTCTGTTAAGAAAAACATCCATCTGTGCAAGGCACTGGAAGACAAGGATGAATAAGTACAGTAGTGTTCCCAATTTGTGATTTAAGAGGAGTGGAATTTTAAAAAAAACAAACAAATGAAAGGAAGAAAAAGAGAAAGAAAACAATCCCACCGCCCCCCCCCCCAAGTTCCAGGCAAAGCATCACCTCTGTCTCCAAATCGCTCCCAAGACACTTTTCATGCTGTCACCAGGAGAAAGAATTATTTATCAAATACAGGTCTGAAACATCTCAGATCCACTTTTTTCTCTTCTAAATGATGAAGGCAGTAGAATGGAGATTAACTGCCTGCAGCTAAGAATCAGGCTGGAAGGGAAATAAGCAGCAAAAAACTAAGAAAAACTTTATGTTTTATAAAACATGCAAGGTTAAACCTGCTATTAATTTTCATGTGAAAATGGCAGTTCTGCAATTAATATTTAATTAAATCTGAGGAAGGGGCTCAAAGGTATTGACTTTACGATCCTATCTACTAATTATCTCATTCTGTCTATGAAATAGAAATACTTTCTTATTAAAATCAAAGTTATACCTACTAATATTGGATTTGATCTAATGTTAGAGAAAATCTAATTACTGCCTAAATAATAACTATGTAATCTCCTGGAAGAAAGTTAGAAGAAGGATTAAATAGTGTCATATCCAGTCTGGAGATAATATGACTAAAGGAGACACGGAGAAAGAAAAGAAGAAAAACCATTTAGCCACAACACATCTGGACACAGTGCAGTGAATGTCTTCTCCCTTCTCTGACACTAAATGCTGAAATATGTTTATTTTTTCAAAGAACTGAGTCCACACTGGTGATGCCTGTACTCATAAATGAGACTGTGCCAAAGGTTCCTAGAATGATAACCCATTCATTTATAGTGGCAAACTCTTAGAGCCAATCTCTGGCATGATTTTTCCCAAACCCAGTTAGCTCCCTTCTAAATACTTTCCAGGCAATGTTCAAAAGTGGAACAGCCAAGCAGATTTCCCATGGGCAATCTACACTTGGCTAACCTGCCTTGGGACTGATGAGTGCAGGTGACAGCATACCAGGTGGCCTCAGTACTGGAGAATAGTCCTGGACATATTTAATTTACCTGTGTGGTCACAAACTCCTCAGGGAAACATGACATCCTCTAGAAATGACACAAATTGTACATTTGATTGATAGCATTAAGCAGGTTTAGGATCCTCTCACTCACTGCAGAAGCCACAGACACATGAGGGTGACAGAAAGGACCTATTTGTACTGGATCCCAGTTAAACATCTCGTTGAAAGTGGATGCATATTTCTAAATGCCTTTCTTTGTAATGCTGCAGGTTTGCACAGAAACTGCTGTCAAAGAGCTAGTTGCTTTTTTCTTCCCCATTCAGAATCCTTGTTAGCCTTTGAGTCAAACAGTAAAGATGGTATTTTTCTGTTGTCAAATACAATCCATTCTAAGTCTAGACCTGAATTTATTTTGTGACATGAAGAAAATTTATTAATTTTCCCTTTATCTCTGCTTCTGGAAATGTATCTCTTCTTAAATTAAAGTGTCTAAAATTGCTAGCACCATTTGATTTATTCCTTTGGGAAGAGAACAGGAACCCTGATACATTTTTTAGATCTGACTACCACTGCAAGTGTTCAGTGCATTAAAAAACATGTGCAGAATGTGTACAGAAAAGTAATAGGAATGTTGTGACTGGTGTGAATGGGGAATGAAAGTAAATGTCAGATCATGTTTTAAAGACACCTAGAGCTCAGCAGCTCATCACGATCCTAGCATGAGCAAAGTGCAACGTTACATGTCACATAGGTGGCAAAGGACTGTGAGTAAATCCTGACAACTCACAGAGGAGGTGAAGTGGAGACACAAAAGACCATCAGGCCCAAAGAAGTACAGAAAAGCACACGCAGAAGTCAGCACAGGGTTCCCAAACCAGGAGACAAGATGAGGACTCAACAGATGGTATCCTGTCTCCACTAGGAGCCCTGGACAGACCACCTGAATTCAGGGATCTTTTATGCTGGACAGACCACCAGTGTATCTAAGTCCTGGTGCTTGTGTGTGGAAGTGTGAGTGAAATCAGCAATGCTTTAATGTCAATCACCTTCTAGATCCATTTTCAGGGGCCAGCAAGAGCAGGGCAGCTCCATAAGCAGAGAGGAGCTGGTAGCTCAAGGTGACCACATGCAGGCAGCAAAAGTCCAAAGCAGCCATGCCATAGGCAGTGGAATCTGTGTATTTTCTTATACAGGCATTATGATAAGGCTCAGGGGAAACCTTATCACTCTCTCCAGTTACTGGTCTCTACAACTGCCTGGACACAACTCACATGAATATGGCCACAAAGATGCTCAGATGGATGGAGCGCCTCTGCGTGCAAGCTGAGGACAGCTGGGATTGTTCAGCCTGGAGAAGAAAAGGCTTTGGTGAGACCTCATTGCAGCCTTACAGTACCTAAAGGGGGCTTATAAAAAGGAGAAGATGGACTTTTTGTCTGAGCAGATAGTGACAGGACAAGGGGCAGAGGTTTTGAACTGACCGAGGGCAGTTTTAGATTAGATGTTAGGAAGAAATTCTTTACCATGAGGGTGCTGAAGCCCTGGAACAGGTTTCTAAGAGAAGCTGTCAGTGCCCCATCCCTGGAGTGAGTCCCCCCTGGGTGAGACATTCAGCATGACAGTGTTGTTCTTGCCAAGTCGTTGTTACATTTGTGAGAGCCCTGCTCTGCTGGAGTTGGCTGAATACCTGCCTGCCCATGGGAAGCGGTGAACAAATTCCTTGGTTTGCTTTTGCTGTATCTGATAAATTGTTTTTGTTTCAACCTGAGTTTTTTTATTCTACCCTTCTGATTCTCTCCCTCATCCCACTGTGAGGGGAGTGGGTAAGAGGCTGCATGGTATTTAGTTGCCCTCTGGGCTTAAACATGACAGCAAAACAAAGACCATCAGTTATAAGAGGAAAGCTTATTTTTAGCAGTGCCAACAAAAACAAAAAATCCCATAAAATAAATAAGATGGAGATTAAAGAGCAAGCTGTTATTACAGAAAAAATAGAAGTAAAATACATTACATTTTTGTTCTGTTATCTAGTTTAGAACTTGTATTTTCAATTCAACAAATGTAGAAAATAAATTCAGCAATATACAGAGAAATGCATATAGAAAAATATAATCAGAATTATAGCAAGAAACTGGAGAGTGAACTAGAGACTTTTAAAAAGAGTCAAGAAAAAATCATATACTGAATTGTGTGAACATATGCTTACATACATTAACAGGCTGAGTGTGGGTGGTGGCTATGCCCATTGTAAACATGCATGGATAAACAATATGCAAAGCAAAATAGGTTAAATCAGCACAAGACATCTTAGCAAACAGAATAGTCAGTTATTGTAAAAGGCTTCAGTATAGGAATAACTCATAAAAATCCTATCTAGAAAGGTCAAGATGATGAGAAAAAAAAGTATTATTGGGAAGAAATACTAGTAGCAATATTCAAGTTTTTATCAAATATTAATGCGGTACTTGATATGTGAGGAGCTGTTAACATTAAAGCACAGTATTGAAATTACTAACATTTTTCCTTCTGATTTGTTTTAGGATAATAAGTTTTCTTCTTTTTCCTTTCCCTAGAATTCACTTACAAATCAAATATCACATCTGTCATTTTCTTGTACAAATTATTTTTACAATTCTTATTTAAAATTGATGATTTGGGCTAAGGTTTTAACTAGAACTATTCTTCACCTAAGGTTTCAGTGAGGTGGCAAGAGAATTCATTCTGAGCATGAGCTCTGTAGAGTTCATTTCAATTTATTATTCATTTTAAGTGAACTAATCTAAATTAAAATCTCCTTGAATCAATACCTCACTTTTATCATAGAATATTCTGACTATATCACACAAATTGTTCAACTGCTCCTGCATCTGGCAAAGGTAAAATGGCTTTGTGGTGAAGATGGGTTTTTTCCCACCAAATGGACTTACACTCAAATTCCACATGCCCAAGCTGTGTATCTCTCACAACATTAGTTCTTTGTATGCTCATCAGCCAGCATGCTCTTACCATTTATCTTTGCATCATTATAGCATTATTCAAATAAAATAGCAGCAAAATACTAATGATGTACAGGAATTTATGCTTGGCATGGAAAATAAGTAATTTTTTACCCTTTCAACTTCCCAATTTAGTTAGCAAAATGAAGAGCCAGTTTGTGTTTTTTGTAATCAGCATCATTGTATTCATTTTGTGACAGATTCTAATGCTTTTCTTGTGGGGATAGAGTGAAAGAACATTCTGAACAGCTTTTGTTCTAATATTGCGTCTTTATGTGAAGATAATGACACAAAGTAAGGTGTGGAGGGCTGTTCTTCTGACAAAGGCCATAAAAAACTCTTTGGAGACTAATTTGTATCTTGTTCTTTTCATTATTCTTTTATGTTTTGCTTGTATTACATAGTCTACAGTCAGTTCATAAAGTATAATAAAAAAGCCTGTTTTATACACACACAAATTGGCATGGCTGCACAAAATAGTTGCTGCAGATACTTTATGTCTAGAATCCCGAATTCCCTATGTATTCCTTTCAGGTTTTATTTCTTGGCCTTCTCAGCTCTGCTTATGATTTTTCAAGTGTAAGGCATGTGAAAAAAAGTATTTTAAAATGCCCTCATTCAGCGAAACACTTCAGCGTGGAGGTACCTTTCATCATGTGAATTGGTCCCTTGAAGTCCTTTGGGCTTACATGCTAAACTATTGTACTTTGTGTCAGTGCTGTGGGGAACAGAATCCTCTGTGCAGCAGCAAGTCTTGAGCACGTGTTTAATCTAAGCCAAGGGTAGTTGTACTCTCTTTCCTAAAACCAAGCACACACTTGAAGAGCCCAGAGGAACCAGCGGCTGATGCTACAGCTGCATCTCTGCCGTGAAAGTTTCTCCCCGTGTCTGGGCATGCCTAAGTGGGATCTTTATGCATTAGGGAAAAGCCAGCCACATCCTCCCTCCCATCTCATACACCCCAGGAGGTGTTTTCTGACTGATGAGAGGGCAAGAAACCCAGCTCACATCAGCAGATAGATGTGGTCACAGTACTGAGTGCTCGTCATGTTGCTGTCAGACAATTTGCAGCTGTTAGAATGAAAAAGAGACTGTGACACATGGCTTCCCAGGCATGAGATTACACAGGGATTCACAGGGATTGCTACAAAATGCAGGAGAATGAGGGGATCCCCGTATGCAAGAACATTTAAGGCTTCATTTTCTAAAATGCCCATGTGTAGCCCTGTGTCAGGGTTCCTTGCAGAATCACTGCTATATGTTTGTGCTTGTGCCTTCAGATCTGAGAAGACAGTGCACTGTAAATAGATGTGTGATTGTGGCCACATTTTTAAACAATCACTTCAAAATAAATCAAAATAAGTCATCTAAAGATTTGATAATGTACCAATCATATCCGTGAAAGTGTCTTCACTCAAAAGCTATTGCACTCTTTATCCCTTAAAGTACCACGTACAAAGTCTACCCTTTTAGATCAATTGCCTCAGTTTTGAACTCTTCCCTTTAAGCAGAGGAATGGACAATATAAAGCTAAATCATGCCATGGTGCTGCATAGTATACAAGCCTTTAACTGTATTATGTGTTTCACTGGTTCTTTTTCTCTTTCTGTGCCCTCCAAGAGCACATGGGTATACTATAAAAGAAAGACTACTCACAGCTTCATGGAGCTTGCTTTGAAAGAAATCATCAATCTCAAACTGACAGGTTTTCTAAGAACAAATCTGGATTTTTCCAACACCTTACAGTTTTACAACTGTTCTTCCATACTGCCAAACTTGTCTACCTCCTCTAGGAGAGAACAGCTATTAGAGCCCAAAATAGAAGCATTTCCACCAGGTTTCTAAACTGCAGTTCCTCCATGTAATTGCTGTTGCTGTAACGACTTTTAAAATGTGACCAGTGACAACACTTGGCCACCAATCAAGCTATATTTTAAATTTGAGAGGACGAGACTAATGAAATGTGTGACAAACACCTTGTGTTGGTCCATGGGTATAAATCAGAAGCAAGACCTGGTAGGTCTGTTCCATCTCCAACTGCTGCTATGTTGTAACTAGGGGATTAAAATAAAGTGAAATTAGCACATCTCTGACACAGACCCTTTTTGACAGAGCCTGGAAAGAAGCACTCTGTGCACCCCATTCTGCTCGTCTCTACCTTGGCATTAAACTGTAAAGATCAAATTATTTCAGACATGATATCATTAATATAGAAATAGTGAACAAGTTTATTTGAAGAGACCCTATAGCTCTCTAAAACCAGCTATGCTTGTTTTCTCAGCCTCTGATTGAAATTCCTAATGCTTAAATTCCTGCTTCCTAAATGTTATCAGGAAAAATACACAAAAAGAAAGAATAAGATCCTGCAATTTCTGCTCGGTTAAAGAAAGGTGGAGAGATGCCACCCCATTGCTTTTCTCAGAGTAAAGGGAGGGGACCAGACAAACATCAAATCTTTAGTAGATAAATATACTTGAAATTGGCTCTGCAGAAGAATAGGGAATAGAGCACATCATGTGAATTGTCACCAAGAACAGAATTCATAGGCATATAGGTATCTATTTTATACCATAAGATAAAAATGCTAGTTTAGGCAGACATCAGATTCAGGCTCTTGCAGAGAATTCGTTCTTCTGAGAAAGAAGCTTGACTTAGATTTCTTTCCACATAAAGTTGCAAAAAATAGAATTAAACCTGCTGAGAAACGTGTAAGTGTAATCTTTCATAACACATAAACCTTTGTCTGCAGCATTATAACTAAATCCTCTGAACAGCAGATGATTGAATGGACTGCAGTTTCTTTCTGTGACATGACACAAGTATTTTTTGTAAGTCCTTCTCAAAACCTCTTGGATGATCTGACATGAAAAAGTAATGTATACCAAAGCAATGCATTAAGGAAAGCTCCTCTCCAGCCTGGGTAATCTACAAACAGGCTGGGAAGCATCTTGATTAACTTCAGAGGACAGCTTTCAAAGGAAAGGCACTGTAGGTTACTGGAAAGGTAAGTTTAAAAGTGTTTCAGGTCCTGTGTGTTTAAATGAAGCGTGTCTTTCCTCTTTGGGAACAGAAAAGTTTGAAGATACCTCTATCTCTGTGGAAACCACCTTCACTCTCCTTTCAAAATGTAGTATTAAAAGCTGTCACACAGTGGGAAGAAAAGTGCTTTACAAAGTAAGAAACTGTTTCTCCCTCATCTGGCCTGAGGTAAAAAGAAATGTCAATATACATGTAACTGCCAGCTGAACCTTGAAAGGCTCGGAGCTCTGGTTTGGCAGCAGAATTACTCTAGTTCAAAGAGGCAAATATGTTGTGGTCTTATTGCTTTAGGCAGACCTATTTATCAATGTTAGCGATAGGAACACACAGAGAAACTGGGCAGGTGTTCAAGAATCAGCAAGACATTGACCATATCATCCAGTGGCTTCTGAGGAGCATTAGATAGGGATCAGTTGTCCTGGCTAAATCTTCTGAGACCCTTGTTCCCAACTGACCACTAAATACTTTGCCAGCTCTGCTCATGAATAGTATTCCTTGCTCTTTTTAAATCATCAGAGAGAACAACAGCTGTTACTGTTGGGGCTTTGGTTTTATTCTACTGATGTTAGAGCAAAGTTCTGAAATAAAACACTTGACATTTCTGCTTGGTCTGGGAACAAAACCAGAGAGCAACCCAAAACCTATGATCTGAGCCAACCTTGAGCATGAGCCTTCATCTGCATCAAGGATGGAGCAAAGTCATCATATGCATGAGGGATGAGGGATGAGGGATGAGGGCTGAAAGTAAACCTTAAACTTGTATTTTGGATGCCAGAGTTCAGAAGCGTTCCCATAAGAGCTTTCAGCTCTCTTCTCAAAAGGAAAAAGGACTAAGGATGTAAACTTTCTGAAATCTCAGAGAAGCCTAAAACTGATAATACCCTTTGATGATTTGAAATTTACACCTCCTCCATCAAGATGACACCAGAAAGCCAAGCCACCTCCCAGTTCCTCCATTCCAGCCAGAAACCCCAGACTCTGCCAGGGGCTTGTGCCACCCTTGCTCTATTTCCAATGGTGGCCCAGCCAGGCCACCAGATTTGTCCTATGCAGGACAAAGCCACAGTGACAGTTCAGATGTGTGGTTTGTGGTTGCTCTTCCTTCTAGTCAAAATATTCCAACCCATCTTCAGTGGATTTCAGTCATCAATCAAGAATGAATAAAAAGCCTGAAATTTTGTCTTACACCAAATGTTAAAGCAGAGAGTTTAAGTTTTTCTGTCATTGCTCTATGTCACCAATATTGATGCTTATTACAGTGCTATTTTTATATGGTTCTGACAAGGCATGTATTTTAACAGGATGAGCCCTGTCAATAGTCTAAAGTTCTGTACTCTCTTCCTTCACCCATTATTCAGTACACAACACTAATCAGCCTCCCAAGTAATTGCAGCCAGATTTTATTTCTTACACAAAGGTCATGAGTAAAGAACAACATTGCAATTTATTTGATATTCACTCCCTGCTTTGTTACTGACAATTTACCTCACAGATTATTTTGGACTGTGGCAAATTACACCAACATCCACTTCTGTGTTTATGTAAGTGAAATTGCTCAGGGACTGAGAGGAGGATTTTCAATGGCTGAAATGCTTAAGGAATTGAGAATTATAGAGAAGGTATAAAAATATATTATTTGTCCTTGAGACAGAGACAAGATGTCCAAGTGACTGACTCAATACACATCTTTCTTGTCTCTCACCTTCCTAAAGTAAGATTTAAGTGGATTGACATCAATATAAATCTGACCCTGTTTCTCAGGGCTTATGGGATTTAGAGGATGTGCGTAGAGAATGAATGTGATGCTCAGGTGACGCCGTGCCTGATCCCGGGGTAGGAAGCCTTCCAGCCGGCTCACTCCAGTTCTCCCTCCCTCAGACGCGCGCCACGAGTGGCCGCTCCCTGCCTCAGCCAGCGGCCGGCCGAGGGCAGCGGTTCGGCCACAAGTCGGGATCCCTTATCGCCAAAGCAGGCCGATGTAGAAATCCACGCTGAGGGTTG
>VXBC01001852.1:347077-357379 GCA_013399945.1 Ploceus nigricollis | reverse complement strand
GGCAAAGGAAGAGAGAAGGGCCCTTGTGTGCGTCTCCAAGCTGCCTTTATTCCACCCCCGAACAGAGGGAGAGAGGAGATGACACACTGTCACAAGGCAAAGCGACACTTGAAGGGAGGCAGTGACAGGAGCCAAGAACAGGGCTGTACAACAGCTTATAAAGGGAGGTGGTAACGGGGAGGGGATGACACACTGACCAATCAGGGGTTCTCAGGGGAGGAGCACAGGGTGGGATTACAATCCACAATAACCAATGTTGGGACAAAGGGGAGGAGAACATACTTGTACAACCAACAGGGAGCTAGGATTTACATGACTGATAGGGAAGGTTCCGGAGTAAGGGGAAGGGTTTGCAATGATGGATAGGGAGAAGGGGCAGGGTTACATGGACTGACATAGAAGAAGCTGGAAAAGGGGGTAGGTACTTGGGTTGATGAATAGGTATAGGGCAAGGACTTAACGNTCACAAGGCAAAGCGACACTTGAAGGGAGGCAGTGACAGGAGCCAAGAACAGGGCTGTACAACAGCTTATAAAGGGAGGTGGTAATGGGGAGGGGATGACACACTGACCAATCAGGGGTTCTCAGGGGAGGAGCACAGGGTGGGATTACAATCCACAATAACCAATGTTGGGACAAAGGGGAGGAGAACATACTTGTACAACCAACAGGGAGCTAGGATTTACATGACTGATAGGGAAGGTTCCGGAGTAAGGGGAAGGGTTTGCAATGATGGATAGGGAGAAGGGGCAGGGTTACATGGACTGACATAGAAGAAGCTGGGAAAGGGGGTAGGGACTTGGGCTGATGAATAGGTATAGGGCAAGGACTTAACGTAGGACTAAACCATTTTATGAAAACTGGGGTACAAAGGAACAAACCATTGCAAATACATCAAACAATCTCTTAAGCAAATAAACTTCCAAAACACATTACCACACTCAGGTGATTCTGTCTATGACTCGGCATAGAAGACACCCTATTGTCATCCAAGATGTTGTAGATGTGGAATTATTCTCCTTAGACAAAGATGGGAATGAAGTAAACATGTCTAGACCAAGTGACCTGAGCAAGGGCTTCCTCCTGTCATGTTTTATATGAACACTTGATATCCAGTTATTATCTGAGAAGGATACTCCAAGGCTCTGGAGTGTCTTCTCCATGGGTCCTCAGGGGGTTGGTGCGTGAACTGAGCCTCTCATCACACTGCAACTGATAGCCCCAAGTGTAGAAATGCCTTGAAGAAAACTCTGAGCTCTCTAAGAGAGCTACCAATGACATATCAGTGGCCTCGTGGTACATGGTTGCAGAGTTGGAGCTCTGAAGATATTGACACTTTTGGCAGAAGTGGGAATTTTGTGTCTAGCTGTTTTGCAGCTGAATTGTCTGTTACAGTTTCCTCATAATAAATCTTCCAGATCAACAGTTTCTCCTTTTTTTATGGGAAGGACTCAGGAAAAGGCTGTCCTATAATTCTCCACCTTTTATTATTTCCCATGTTGCCACCCAAAGCAATGATGAAAAAGGCAGCTACAATGTATGGTATGCCAAAGGCCCATCTGTGGGAAGCTAATTGTTTTTCCCCAGCAACTGCCATATTTATTTTCTTTTTCATCATCTCTGTAACTGCATTTGAACCAGAGGCCATGGCAATCATGGCAACCACCCACATTGACAGCACATGCTTTTATTTTTCTTGGCAACAATTATTTATCCAACTTGTCAAGTTGCTGATGACATTGAAAGAGCATCTGTTTCACACTGTCTGCATCACTTAATGCAGAAAGACACAGTTCTCTGGCCCATTTTATTGATTTTTGTGACATTTCCCTCTATTAAAGTTTTCTCTTCTTGGCATCTTATATTTTTCTTGTCCTTGGCTTGTTAACTGTATCCTTGTTCATTTTATTACCTTATTTGCTGCTGCTAAGTAACAATTTCATACCAGTCTCCAAATCCTTCCATTGTTCCTTGTGCTGCCTTGGAGCTCTGCAATCAACACATACTCCCCAGAGCAGTGCTTTACTTGATCTGCAATAAGTCTCTGATAAAACACAGAATCACTTGGAAAATAGCATGAGACTACTGTGCAAAAGGTAAAAGACTCAGCACAGGAGATAGTGACCCAGCTGTACCTGGTGTTGCTCTGCTGAGAAGTGTGACCCAGGAACATCACTGTCATGACCACTTTGTGTTCCAGAGGATCCCAAGAGAATGAGTTTATGTTTAGGCACTAAAGTCCTCTTGTAACAGGGGCTGTTCAGTTCAGATGATAGTGCTGCATAACTTGATGCCCACCTCAATTTAAATCTTTTGGGATCTATATTTCTAATCTTCTCTCTCTCTTACCTGAAAGACAGTTTCAGGGAAGTGTAGGCAATTGGCCTCTGTGGTGGGCCACATCTTGGTTCCTCTTTTTTCCCCTATGAGTTCACCTTCTTGGAGAAGAGTCTACTTCAAATCCTTCCCAAAGGAAGAAAAAGTGGGAAGAAAATATTTTCCTGTCCAGAAAAGTATATCAGCACTGCTGTTGCAGAAGGGCATTGTTCCTTCCTCTAGTGGAATTTCTTCCCTCTGGGTTAAGTACATCAAAACATATAGACATATGAGTGAATGAATTTAGTTATCAAGGTGCTCACTGTGAAGATGGTGAGGAAGTATTCCAGGGCTCAGTATGTGATATAAGAAAAACAACAACCTGACTGCAATGCATTTCCTGGAACATTTCACTGAAAAAAAATGGCCATCTTACTGAATTTGACATATTTCATTGAGTACCACCTTTGGGACCAGAAGTCTTGTATTTCAGCTGTCTCACTCACTCTGTGGAGTACTTGCAACGCTCATAGTTCCTGGATTTGGAATCCTTCCTCTTGTTGTCTGATGTAACCTCTAAGGCAGAAACACATTTCCTGAATTCCTGCTGGATCCATTGCATGACTGGACAGTCCCACTGGGTTAGCAAGTTTGCTTGTACTAACACACAGAGTTGTTTGCAAAGTTTAAGCAACCACACTGTAAATCACATACATGTGTGATTCTTGGTAAATTAATGAAATTTTTGCTCAGTTTTTGCTTCAAAATAATGGCAGTGTCCTTGGACTTGCAAAAGAGACTAGCCCTATTAAATATCAGTCAGAAGTGAGGTATACCACTCATTAGTCAATAATTTTGTAGATTTCTGTGATTAAAACTTAACCGTCTCCTCAGCAAATTCCACCAAGAGGAGTGACTCTATTCCAACCCCCTTAGGACATGTCTATGCAGGAAGGAGCAAACTGAACCTTACTCCCTCTGCTAACACTCTGAAATAGCCAGATATAATCTAGCTTGGGTCCAAAAGCAGCATTACTGTGGCACTGTGCCCAAGCTAGTAAGTCCTGCTGACAACATTAGGACCAGACACAGAAGTAGGCTGGTGCTATGCCAGCAATTTCCTCTCATGGGCTCACAGCTATCTTCTCTCCAGGGATCTCCCCTTTGCTCCCACATTTTGGTAATCATGGCTGCCATGGGCTGCACATGGCTCGAATACTTTAGCAAGGAGCATGGTCTCAATCCCTGGACTCTTTGTCTCATACTGCATCCAGGCTGCTCTGCAGCTGTATCTGCAAGATCAAATTACCTGCATGTACACAGTGTCACATCACACCCTGACAACTGTGTGTGGATGTTCTCTGTAAAGCCACACTGTCCATGCAGGCAGCCCTCCCTCTCTCCTCCCAGATGGTAGGTCCTACACCAGCTTGCCTCCACTGACAGGCAATTTTTACAGCCCATCTCCAAGACCAGACCTCCCCCCTACCCAAAATTCTAACCAAGGTCCTTTGCCGCCAGAGAGCAGGAGCCAGGTGGAGTAGATACTACATGGCATTTTTGTCACTATACAGCACAAAGATAACACTCAAATTCATGAATACACATATTTCAAACAGGATCTGTCTTTACTGGGAGAGAAAACATCTTCCTTTCAGAGCCCAACATCAGTGATTTCTCAGGCTTTCCATCTCTGTTGCTGCCAACAACTTGACCTTTCATTCCCACATGCTACAGTGCCAGACTAAGGGGAAAACAGCCAGGAGCCCCATGGAGCTTCCCGACTCCTGAGCCAGCTCATTGTCTGCTTGAGGCTGCTCTTGCCACCCTCTTTGTGCTGCCTTGCCCTCTGCTGCACCCCCAGAGCCAGCCTGCCTTCCCATCCTGGCATCCCTGCACAGGGACCTTTTCCTGAAAAGGACATGCTGGGGAAGCACAGCCTTGCAGTGCAGGTATCCTCATGAGATGTCTGGCATTGTTTTCTCCAGATGCCTGCATGAGAGAGCTCCTCCATCAGGAGTTTCTGTACAGCCTCAGGTACAGTCATTCTGATGACAATATCCCCTGAAACTTGCTCAAATATCGCAAAGCCGAACACGTGGAAGCAAGCAAACCCCAGCTGTCTGAACCAGTGCCCACCCCTCCAGTGCCCAACTGTACATACCCTTCCTCACGCTCTCCAAAAAATACAGTCCTGTTTCTCCAGGATTTTGGGTACTTTATGGTCATGCAAGTGCTGCTCCTTGGGGACAGACTACAGGGTCTGTTGCTTGCACATGACCAGTGTGATTGACCTCACACACCAACATATTTAGGTTCTTAACAGGAATAAAGTATAAGTTCTGATTCCATGTTCCATAAGTTCTGTTCCAATGGGCTGTCCATTCCTTCTCTTTAAGGCTCTTAAGGGTGAGGTTATTCCCCTGTGGGACACTATATCATGAGGCCACAAAGTTCAAGATGGAAAATCAAGTTTTGGGATGAGGGGCTTCTGGGATACATGTTATTGCATAAGATGCCCCAAGCATCATGCCTGGACCTGCCCTCAGTGCCTGGTGTTTGAAGAGGGTAGTTGATTCTCAGGATTGCCCTGGCAAAGCAATGTAAACTGTGATTCTCACAAATTCTAGTAAGAAAAGGATCTGTATTGACTAATGCTAGCTTCAGTAAATTTAGGTTGAAAGATGTAGACTGCAATGAACTTTCCCGAGAAATCCTTTCTGTTTTTAGCAAATTCATATAACTCTTTGGACTTCTCTGACCACAGATAATTTTATTTTCTTTTTATGGCTGTAGAATTTATTAGTTAACAGATATCCAGGTAATTGTTTGAGAACAAGATATAACGTCAGGGATTCAGCAAGACCATTCTCCACATGTTATGTGGTGAAAAAAACAACTAGAGGGATGGGGACTAAGAGGGAACCAGAAGAGACTGAAAAATGCATTTTTAAGAGGCTGACTTGATAATTTTGTTAGATGACACAGACTTTCCCCTTAGAAAATGAAGTATCAGGGCTTTCTGAAGTCAGAAAATGACCTGGCACCATGAACCCATTAGCTGGAGGCAGATTTTAAATGCATTGGATTGACATGAAGGTGAATCATTATGGTAAAGAAGAACACTGGATAAACTATATACAAAACCTGAGCAGGCACACACTGAACTCTGTGACTTAAAGTTACAATGCTCCTTTACTGGATAGCAGGGATGGGATTAGCATTGCCAACAACTGCTACTGTGCTGGCAGTGGTGTTCTGGAATACAACAGTGGCAAGAAAACAGAGATGAGAGGAACAATTCTGAGAGTAAGGAAAGAGTCCCAGCAACTGGTGTATGAAATTGGATGGCAATGATACATTATCTATCCGAGCAGGATGGATATTCAAGCTGCGATAGACTTGAATAAACATTGGTCATGATATTCGCTGAAGTTGACTAAGTCCTGTTATTAATTTCAGTGGCACAAGATTAATACCTGGGGTCAGTTCTGTGCAGAGGAATGTGAACAGAAGGTGCTATAAAAAGAAGTATAATAAAACAGAAAGAAATTTTCTAAGTGCCTTGGCTGAGCATTAACTTTGCATTACTTCCCCCACAAGCCATGGAGCCAGCCAGGCCCCTTTGGCCCTACTCCTGGCAAACAAGTCTCAGTGTCTCATGGCACATGGAAGTCGAATCTGGCCCTCAGAAGGACATTCACTAAGTGATTCTCAGCCCAAATTAGGCCCCATGCATTCCCTGTAGTTACGAAAAGCAAAAAGCTTCTCCACAGTTTACATGAAACACCCAGAGATCCTGCTTTGTCCATGTTTGTTTGGATGGTTTGTGGAAAGCATCCACACTTTACATACATGCTTCAAATATAGAATACAAAGAGCTTCTTTAGAGATTTGAGGTCCATAATCTTTTGCAGAGGCTGCTCACACATTGCTAAAAAAGGCTGAAAATTCTTCTTATGTTGCATGGCATATATGCTGGTAGTGACTTCTGTGACATGACTGCTAAACACAGAAGAGCAGCATTTGGTTGGACCAAAGGTCTTCCTAGCCCAGTATCTTCTTTTTAACAGCAAGCATAAACAGGCACTTGGGGATAAGTAAGACCACAACAAGCATGTAAGGTATTTCCCACTATTATTCTGTCAGACTCCAGGCATTGTCAGCGTAGAACATCCTAATCCAAACATGGGTTTGTATGTGGTCTGTTTCTCTTCCATGAACATGTGTATTCTCCCCAGAATCTAGAGTAATTAATGTTACACAACTATAAAATCAGCACTAGCTCTTCAAAGTGAAAGTGTGTCAGAAACTGCTCTGGCCAGGAAGCAAAGTTAAGTGGGGATGACTGTGAGCCTTATTACATAGACAAATTGCTTATCGGCACTCAGCCTTTAAGACAGACTGTGAAAACCATGTGCTGGTCCACCTCTATCTGTATTGTGAATAACAGTGCTAGAAGAGAAAAATATTGATGTTGCTAACCTGGGAAAACTGCAGTTCTTGTGAAAATGGATTCCTTTCCATGTCTTCCCATCAGAGATGTGAAAGGGGGCCAGATGGCTAAAGTAAGCAGATAAAGAAGTAGATAAGGACCCCCTGATAGCTGGGAGTTAAGAGGTCCACGTTAAGACTGAGAAGCTTATTTCAGGAGGTTGAACTTCTCTGGTAGCTTGCCAAGAGACTAAAAATCAGGAAATCTTGGAGACTACTGAAACAAAGAGAAAAACATCAGGTTACTTCCAGGTGATTGGATATGGCCATATAAAAAGTACTGTATCAATCACAGATACACACAGCTATTCCAGAATTCATTACTTGACTGCACTAGCTTCATTAATCCATAGTTCCCCATGGTTTAAAATATGAGGGTGTAAGAAATCAGAACAATGACTCTTATTCTCAGTAATACAGAAGCCTGAAGAAGTGCCTAGCCCAAAATCTTGTCATTCCCTGGAATAAACACTGTAGATCTTGCAAAAAATTCAAATAACAATAATTGCCAGCATAATAATTCACTTGCACAACTGCAGAAATAAGATAGCAGAGTTGTGCTGTGGTCACTTTGAAAACTAAATAACTTGCCAGAGTTACTCACAAAGCTCTGAAATATGTATCAGGAAGGCACAACATATAAAAAAAGCAATACAGGTTTCCCATTAAAGCTTTTCTATCCATAAAGTGCCAGAGGCTAAACTGCATGAAATACTGACTGAAAATCCCCTCATCGGTCTTTTCTTTGTCATAGTCAGAAGAACATTGAACTGCAACTGTTGTATTTGGCAAATAATATTAGAACTGCAAGAGAATTCAAAATATCTATCACTGAGACAATTCAACTGATTGTAAATTGGAACTGCATGAGCAGGCTGGAGAGAACACTCATCTGCTGCTACAGTAATTATTGTACACACGCGTTTCAGCAGGGTGTCAGCTCTACAGGCATGGCATCATTACAAACCTCTCACTGGTATAGCTGACCTCGAGAACTTGTCACTGTCACTGGTCTATGGAAATAACAGACTTACATTATAAATAAACTTCCTTTTTTAATGAATAACTGCCCATTTTGGAATTCTAGATACATAGGGCTGAGACAGACCTTGAGGGGATCATTTTGTCTCTCCTCTTGCTCTGAGACAGACATGCCTGCAAGATACTTGTTTTAGCTGCTTTAAAAGATCTCCAGTAAATGGGATTTCACAATTCTTCCAGCATGTGAGGCTGCTTTGGCATTTAACTATTCCTATAGTGGAACAGCATTTTTCTTAATATACCACTATCAAACTGGACTGTTTACTGATTAGACATAGTCTATATGACTGCAAATTTATGCCACTGTGTCCTCCTGGGTTTATGCTGCCCTGAAGATTATGAAAGTTCCAAATGGAAGTGTTTTTTAATTGTCAGTTTATGAAACTTGCCTGTAATTTCTGAAGGTCTGGCTGGAATCTTATAGTCACAGAATCCATGACCACATTAACATGCACAGTCTGGTGCCATATTGAGAAACCAAATTGGCAGGATGAGGGTTATGGATTATATTACAAATCTGAGCAAAAGCTCAGTGCAGTTTTAAGATTGGAGACTGAGTTTTAGACTGGAGGGGAAAATCAGTATTTATAACACAGATGTAGAGAAAATTGGATGTTATTCAGTAACCTTTGGAGCAAACACTTCTACAAAGAAGAAAAACAGCTTCATGATTTAAAGTTTTTTAAATACTTAATTTATTTTTTATTTTATTTATTTTACTTATTTAAATAATTATTTTATCCAAATAATCTCTCATATGAATTTCTGTAAATACGACAAAAAATTAAGTGTATCAAATAATAAATAGGATAAAGTTATCTTCAGCCACTGCATTCTTATCCATTACAGCATAGGTAGCTTCATTTGCAAACTTCCTGAATACAGCATTCTGAAAGCAATCAAAAATGTCCTGAGCAATGCTACATGCTGTCACACAGTCCAGACCAAAAATAGAGAGCTGATTTCACAGCTTGAAAACAATTCACTTCAATAAGCAGTTTACACAACCATTTGACAAAGACTAACAAATCTGCTTTTCACAAGCACTGCTACTGGTGGCAAGCAGCTGATTACTAGGCAATAGCAATAAGCAACCTTATAGTAACAACCTATAACCTATAGTAACAACCAGCCCATTACTAGATGTTAGGGACATCGGAAAAGGCTTAACATTCAGTTGCTGGCTTGTTCTGGGAAAAACTACAAGTTAAAGAATGTCTTTAAACATCCATATGATGACAGAAAGTAAATTTAATTATCACTCCTCTTCCCCAGAAATATTAGCATCTCTCTCATAAGGACAGGTTGAGAGAGTTGAGCCTGTTCATCCTCAAAAAGAGGAAACTGAAAGGGGACCCCATCAATGTATATAAGTATTTGAACAGAGGGTGTGAAGAAGATGGAGATGTTCAAGAACTGTCTGGACACAATCCTGTGCAATGTGCCCTAGGATGATCTTGCTTGAGCAGGGAGGTTGGACCTGATGATCCACTGTGGTCCCTTTCAACCTTGCCCATTCTGTGATTCAGTGACTCTGTGATGTGGCTGAAGGAATACTCTGTACATTGCTTTTATTCTCAGAGAGACATGGTAAGGTGTAAATGTGTGCCTGCAGTGTACTGCATATTGAGAATATGAGCACAGGTTTAAGAAAATGCTGATGTAAAAGTAACAGGACTTTTAACATGTGAGACATGGCATGAGGCACATAATGCAAGGAACAGNTCTTGCTCTGAGACAGACATGCCTGCAAGATACTTGTTTTAGCTGCTTTAAAAGATCTCCAGTAAATGGGATTTCACAATTCTTCCAGCATGTGAGGCTGCTTTGGCATTTAACTATTCCTATAGCGGAACAGCATTTTTCTTAATATACCACTATCAAACTGGACTGTTTACTGATTAGACATAGTCTATATGACTGCAAATTTATGCCACTGTGTCCTCCTGGGTTTATGCTGCCCTGAAGATTATGAAAGTTCCAAATGGAAGTGTTTTTTAATTGTCAGTTTATGAAACTTGCCTGTAATTTCTGAAGGTCTGGCTGGAATCTTATAGTCACAGAATCCATGACCACATTAACATGCACAGTCTGGTGCCATATTGAGAAACCAAATTGGCAGGATGAGGGTTATGGATTATATTACAAATCTGAGCAAAAGCTCAGTGCAGTTTTAAGATTGGAGACTGAGTTTTAGACTGGAGGGGAAAATCAGTATTTATAACACAGATGTAGAGAAAATTGGATGTTATTCAGTAACCTTTGGAGCAAACACTTCTACAAAGAAGAAAAACAGCTTCATGATTTAAAGTTTTTTAAATACTTAATTTAGTTTTTATTTTATTTATTTTACTTATTTAAATAATTATTTTATCCAAATAATCTCTCATATGAATTTCTGTAAATACGACAAAAAATTAAGTGTATCAAATAATAAATAGGATAAAGTTA
>VXBC01001852.1:298137-347036 GCA_013399945.1 Ploceus nigricollis | reverse complement strand
TAAAGAATGTCTTTAAACATCCATATGATGACAGAAAGTAAATTTAATTATCACTCCTCTTCCCCAGAAATATTAACATCTCTCTCACAAGGACAGGTTGAGAGAGTTGAGACTGTTCATCCTCAAAAAGAGGAAACTGAAAGGGGACCTCATCAGTATATATAATTATTTGAACAGAGGGTGTGAAGAAGATGGAGATGTTCAAGAACTGTCTGGACACAATCCTGTGCAATGTGCCCTAGGATGATCCTGCTTGAGCAGGGAGGTTGGACCTGATGATCCACTGTGGTCCCTTTCAACCTTGCCCATTCTGTGATTCAGTGACTCTGTGATGTGGCTGAAGGAATACTCTGTACATTGCTTTTATTCTCAGAGAGACATGGTAAGGTGTAAATGTGTGCCTGCAGTGTACTGCATATTGAGAATATGAGCACAGGTTTAAGAAAATGCTGATGTAAAAGTAACAGGACTTTTAACATGTGAGACATGGCATGAGGCACATAATGCAAGGAACAGCACTCACAGAGCTCCAGGCAGTTGGTATAAACCAGCTACTCCATCAGCACAACTGAGCACCACACTTAGCTGGAGCACAAGTGTGCAAACAGTGTTAAACAAAACTAGGGGTTGTGGAATTTTCCCCCTTGAGGAGGGGAATAAGAAAAGTGCCTACGAGCTTTGTAGTATTCTATGTGATACTTCCTTCAAATTAGAATTCACCAATTTATTTTCTGTCCATAAACCAATGATACAAAAATCTCATAAACTATGGTTTTGTGGCTTCTTACTTATTTTATTTCTTAAACAAGCAAGCATTGGTTAGCTAATTCTTCACCAAATAGGATATCTGCAAGTGTATTCAAGTCCCATGATTTTTGGTCCCGTTACTTTTTCTAGAGGTAAAGGAATATTTTCTATGCATGAATAAATAAGGCAGTCAGAGTTTTAAAATGGAAACCATTCACCCAGCCTTCCATACAGTGCTAATTGCTCTTGATGGAAAGCATGAAAACATGAGACAATTTTCTATTAAGAAACTGCTGATACATTTTTGTCACTCCCACATTTACTTTAAAACACTAAAGTGATTGAGAAATATTCATTCTTTCTTCCCCACCCTTCAAAACTCTCTATGCTGTACAGCCCAATTTATGTCAAGAACTATCTTAGAAATTATCCAGGCAGAGCTAGAAGGACCTCCAGAATATGCTACCGTGGTATAGTGGACTTTGAAACCATCCTTGGAAGAAACTGGTAAAAGTGATTAAAAACTGGGCTTTGTGATTTAATTTCTCTCTTTTTCTCTTCTGTCTCACCAGAAGAACACTAAATTAGAGATACATTTGTATTGCTAATGAGAATGTCTACAGTTATATTTAAAGGGATAATTATTTTTGACAAGAGATGAAAGAGCCTCTCTTTGGGGGTGGGCTTGGGGCTAATCTAACCACACTCTGGTGAGACTTGGATTTCCTTATGTGTTGATTTACATGGCATGGTTGAATTCTTTTGACCTGAAGCTCCGCAGTGCAAACCTGATGAAATTTTACTACTTTGCTTTAATGTATGCAGTTACAAGTGAGTTTTCTTCTCCTTACAAATAAAAAAAAAAAGAAAGATTGAACAGCAGTAAGTGAAAATGGTGTTGGTGGATATCCATTCTTTGCAGACGTCTCACTAAGTTATTTTGTATCATGCAGTTATTTGTCTTCTTTATACTATCTGCCAAGTGATAGACAGATGGAAATCCATCTGTGACTTCATTCCTCTGGATTTCAAAAGGGAAAATCAAGGAAAATTAATGGAACTATTCCTAAAAAGAAAATAGATTATTTCAAGTAAAAATATTCCCTATTTCTCATAGTACAATTAACCATTTCAACTGCATAAAAAATACAAATAGACTAGCAACACTTGATTAGCTCTAGACAAGCCCTGCTCCAGTTGTCACTGAATTTAAGGGCAGTATTTTTGCTGGGTGACTTCAAATCAAGCATTGAAGACTTCTCTCCTCATTAAGCCACCTCAGCATACCCCTGACCTACAGCAGGAATCTGCAGTTGTACTCAGCATGTTTGTAACCAGGAAAACATTGTCCATGCAGTGAAAAACATGCCAATACTTTAGAATACAATAGGACAGAATATTTCAATTGAAAAGAACCTAGAAGGACTCTCTAGTACAACTGCCTGACCAATTCAGGGCTCACCAAATTAAAGCCTGTTATTAAGGGCCATGGCCAAATGTCTCTTAAATATTGACAGCTTTGGGGCATCAATCAACTCTCCAGGAAAGGAAGCCTGAAGTGTTTGACGTCACTTTTGGTAAAGAAATTGTTCCTAAGGATAGTATTATGTGGGTTACTTCATTTTTCCCTGTTTCAATTTTCTTTTCCTGTCCTCCTAAAAAGTCTGTTGAGTACAAACTAAACGTTAACCAGTCCTGAAGCTTCTTGTGACTGGGCTAATTCAGGATAATCTAGCAAAGAAATTTCATTTTCTAACCGTACTCTTGCATGTGCAAAGCATTCCTCATCACTTTAAAACCCAGAATTAACATAGGCACTCTGACTGAAGGAAATCAGAGTCATCAATTTCACCAGGTCAGTCATCATGTATCTTGAATCCAATTTTGAACTATTTTCCATTCCCCTGCTCTACATCCAATAATTACACATGCTAACAAATAGCATGACCTTTAAATAGCCAAACTTAAACATGACTCAGCTTGAGCCTTTCTTTCCTTGCTCCCAAAGCAAGCAGCTCATTGATTTTTAAAGCATGTAAAATAAATGAAATTTTGTGAGGTTAATGCAAGATGCAAAAGGAATTGGCTCAGTTGCAGGAGCACTCACAGCCTCTTCTTCATGCTGTCAGTCAGGGCAATTTGATTCTAGTGCAAAGGATTTGATTTTAGTTCTCATGTCCTGGATCCCCACAGGTTCCCTCTGTTCTGGCCACCAGTGCGCACCTGCTGTGTCCACATGTCCACCAGGCTGGAGAGATTTTTGGTGATGTGGAAAATCTAGTGGCTTCCCCACACACCAGCTATTCCTCCAGGGCATTCACCTTCAAGCCAGATTATCAAACTAGGAGTTTTCTCCCAACTAGGCACTCTGTGTATGGGATAGGAGTGCCTGAAATGACCAGCAAAAAGTTATGTGTGTCCCACCTGGAACTGCCTGTGGCTGGAGCCCTCATTTGAGATCTAGAAGATGAGGGTAGAAGTCCTTATTCTAGTGCCCACACCACAGACTAATGTGAGCCAGAGTTTCAACATGAATCTTCCTTCTCACCCAGTGAACATTTAATTAATTTACAGATTCACACATTTGCAAGAATAAAGGTTGTTAGTGAGGGCATTTCTCTGAGACATGGGATCAATCAACCAGAACAGAGATTTTAACCTGAATTTCCTGTGTGATTTAAAAACTAGGATGCTGATTGATCTCAGCAGCATTCTCCATCCTTTAACAAACCCCTCTTAGACATGTCTCAGAATTGATTCTTCAGTGCCTAAATAGCCTGGGAATTAGCCATTACAAAACTGCAATTAGGTTTTGACAAGGCCATTTAAAACTAACCTCCGCTGAGAGCAGAGAGCAGGTAAAATGAGAAGAAAACAATGATACCCCAGTGCTTCAATCAGGTTTAGTTTTAGCTCTAAAAGCTAAATGAATTTGGAGCATGAAGAGTTTTGCTCAAACTGTTGCCCCTAAATTTCTTAGGTTTTTAAGCAATCTCTGTTTCCTTCTTCTTCCTCTCTAAATTGTCTCCCATATTTCACTCCCTTGTGTTTATTTCCACAGGTGAGGGTTTGTTATCCTAGAATATAGTTCAAAACTGAATGCCATAACCAAATATTAATATGGGTAATGTCTAAAAATTGTCACAAGAGCTTTGGTTGAGTATGACTGTCAGTTTTGTGTATCACATAAACAACATGTTTTCCCTTCTCTGTCATTGCTGTTCTGACTCCTGAGTCTGTTGGAATCAGGTGTCACTTATACCACTTCCCATGAGTATTTCAACTATGATTCAAAACTTCTTTGGCATCCATGTCAGTTTCTCAAGATTTTTAAGTCTCTAGGAACTAGGACCTGTATTAATAGGTAATAGAATGTGCTACTTTAGTTTGCATCGTTTTCCTTTGTTCATGTTTAACAAAGTCTCCAAGTTTTGTCTGATAAAGGCAGAAGTTTTCTTTTGCCTTTGTTAGTCCATTTGAAATCAGAATGAACAGATGTTCTCTCCTAACACATTTTGCTCTTTTATTGTGATTTCCTTTTTTTCTTTCTGAAAAACATATTCCTTATTTGACAGCCCCAAATTGAGTCTGTAATTTGTCTGGATTAATCCTTTCCTCCAGTCCCAGTGGGGTGCTAGAGAATCATTCACTACTGTAAATGTGGGGCTGTTCTGCAATCAGTTATTAATAGAGCTCATTAGCCCTCCGAGGTGTTTGTGATAGGGCTGCAGAGCACTGGTGGAACAGAGGGAAGTTTGGGATGCTGCGTGAAGGAAAGGCATGTGGAGCTACCTAACAAAGTGCTGTGATCAGAGGCAGCAGTTTTTGCAGAATGGAGCCAGGAGCTCTGCTGAGGGCAGGATGGTGGTGGTGGTGCCTCACGAGGGATGGTCCCAGCAGCTGCCAGAGCATCTGAGCAGGGTCTTGGCACAGATGAAGCTCCCCATGGAGGACACAGCCCTGCAGGGGTGCCTGGGGGCTCTCACTAGGGCTGGATGGAAGGTGGGCTCATTGCCTGCAGGAGTTGTGTGCTGGTGGAGAGCCTTTCTTCTCACCAAGAGAAGAGCTGTGGGAGCAGATCTGCAGACTGTGGAGTGGCAGAGATGATAGAAAGAAGTTGTCCAGATCTTCTCCAAGACTTTGCAGGTACAAGAGCCTGAATATTCAGCTGTACTGAAGGAGACACAGGGACAGTCTGAGCTTGTCTGATTGGGAAACAGAGACTCTCACAATGACCGAGGCTGGAAGCTGTAGCTGGCCCTGCTTTGAGCAGGGCAATTGCACTAGATGATCTCCAGAGTTGCCATGCAGCCTCAGCTGTCTTGAGGAAAACTGTCTCTTGTCAAACATCTCAGAGCTGTTGAGAATGCTGATACACCAGCTTACTCTCCTGCTGAGCATTCCAGACAGGTCAGAGCCCAGGAAAACAGAACAATAAACTTAAGCAGCATATTAGAAAAGGGCCTCTAATTTATGGTGCTTATTTATGACTCACCTCGGGGTACTGTAGGGTTGCAAGCGCAGTGGAAACTGTAAAAGTTTTCTAGTTTAAAACTATTTTCTTTTAAAAAATTCTGCTTATGTGGCACTCTAAGTACTAGTTTGTTTTTCAGGAGGCTGTTTGCATGCTGTGTACGACTGCCTGCAGCATCCCTAGGTGAAGAACCTCTGAAATTCAGAGACATGCAAATGACTCTGAGGATACAGTAGCCTGCCTAAGAATACAGGAATCACAGATTGCTACCCAGGGTAGGTAATAATGAATTTTGACACATGAGAGAAGGTTATCAGGCAGAGTACTAGGCTGGGAGACCATCCCATCCTATAACAATGAAAAATTTATTGTTGTCATCAACCACCAGGAGATAATAGGGAAATAAAGTTGTGTAAGACTTACAGATTATGCCAGTTACAGACCTTTTCTTTCCCATTTTTGTGATGAAAAACATCGAAATAATTTTAAGATACATTCATATATTTGACTATCACAGTCACCCTAATTAGTTTTCAGGGCAATCTTTTCCTGCATAACCTTTAAATAAGATCTTTATCCCATTTCTAATTGATATCTTGAGTCTTTATAGCATCCTGAGTTATGCTCAGGCACGTATATAAATATGGACTGAATTTTGGCTCATGCAGAAGAGAAAAATGTTTTTTCAATCTATCACATTTCTACTGTGCAATAGAACTGTGCTTAATTTATTATAGTTTGGCCAACTTATAGAAAAAGCCACTATATTATTAAAGAAATTTTATAATTAGCACAGACATGAAAGGTTTTTCATCCTGAACAAAGTCTCTTACCATAACCTCATTAGGCACCTGGCTCCATAAGGGATACTAGAATGTTTAAAGATTAACACAAATTTTGTAACAATGCAGCAACAATCAGAAGATGAAGGAAGAGGAGTAGGAAGGATTAATTGAAACATTTCTGGTTTTACAGACTTTCAGCTAAAATTAATTCCTACTGGTCCATCCTCAAGTTAGGTATCTTAGAAGCTGCAACATCACTGGTATGAGTATCCTCAATAAAACTAACAATCTCGACATTTTCATTAGAGTTATTGTCTGCCAAACTCAAGCAGAACACCAACTTCATTAGACATAGACCTACAAGGTCTGGGAAGGCACCTTTCACGGAAATCTTGGGGATTTTGTGTTTCTTTTCAAATGCAGCCTTTCAAAAAACAAGATTTCTTACAATGCAGAAACACTGTTTTCTGACAAGCACTAATACTTGACTTTGCAGTGCACTGAGCAGAGATCTTGTCCAGAAATCACTACCAGGAAACTGCATTTAGTTCCCATTGATGCTGGGATTTTTGCCTGAGTAGAAAACTCAGCATTAAGCTAGGAAAGATATGACATGAATAAATCCAAATTAACACATCTTTCTAAGAACTATATTAACAATATATCTTGCATCCACAGACATTTTAGGGGGAAAGCGTCTCTGAGCTATAGCTTATCAGGTAGCTCCCAGCCCTGGGATCTAAAACACCAAGGCCTAATTTCTAGTTGTAGGAATTGCTACTTTGTGCCTCTGTTTTCCCACCAGTAAGACAGGATAACGAGCTCTTCTTCCTTTATAAAACATTTTAAGATCTGCTGGGGTTACACTGATTAAGAAACAAAGATATTTGGGTTTGCTATTATTTAAAATAATGACAATTAATAAGACATTGAATTAATGTGAATTTTCCCAACCTCCCCACATGGACTTCCTGCTTATTACATCAGGCCTCCACAGAATTACTTAATAATGTCATGCATAAACAATATATTCCTGTCATGATTTTTTATTTTGGTCAATCCACAATAAATACAAGCCATGTTAAAAAACACACTGATGTGCTCAAACTGCACAAAATATAATACTCCTGAAAATACAGAATTGATCACCATGAGTTACAAATATGCCAAAAACTACTCTGACCTACTCAGCAAGTCCATCTCAAAGCATTTCTGCCCACAGATTCCTAGGAATTATATTGCCTATCACTAATTACAATTTGCTGAGGTATAATTCTGCTTGGAGTTGCTCTAAATTTGGTATGGCCAGCATCCCTGCTAGGAGCAAGCCCAGAAGCTGCTCCCTGGTTGTTCCTCCCATTTTTCCCATGCATATCCACCTTTTGACCCATATCCTCAAGAAGCTGGCAGGAGGGAAAAGCATTTTTTTATGAGTTGGCTCACATTTGTTTGTTCTAGGAAAGAGGGCATGGAGCAGTTTGGCCCACCTGAATTCAGTGTCAGTTTTTCAAGTGCAGCCCATCCTTGTATAATTTTCTTTATCACAATTCCAGCCCCTTCTTTATCTTTCAACTATTGCTGTGCACCTCTGCTCAGAGTTCTGCATGACAACTTTTATGTCTCTCTCCTCAGAAAGACCTTGAAAGTTCTGGGTCCATCAGTGTATCAGGAGCTTAGCCTATTTTTACTAATGTGCATTACCTGATGGTGCCCAATTATACTTTAATAGTCCCTTATGTGGGCTCTTATCAAAAAGTCTTTTGAAAATCCAAGTATGCTGTTTCCAGCAGGTCCCCTGCATTAACACTGACAAGAGCTCAAACAAGATAGAGAAGCAGATTTTTTTCTTAGAGAAGCAGTGCTGCTTTGATCCTGAGGAGCTATACTTATCCAAGCATTGTGCACTTCTACCCCTAATTGAACCCTCAGTCGGGTTCCCTGCTATCATAATAAAGTTTACTGATCTGTAAAGCCTCAGATGCCCAGAGCCTCATTTTGAAGATAAGCATCATGCTAATGGGTTTTAAGTTTTCAGCCTCCCTTGCTGTAAAGACTATAATATATCCTTGTCAGTGTTGCTCCTCTTTAATGCTTTGTTTGTTTTCAAATCCTTGGATGAGTATCAGTCAGTCCTTGTGATTTACTGCTCCTGGGTTTCACAAGTTGTACCAGACATTCAGTCTATTAAAGGCTATGATGTGATTTTGAATAGAAGTGCCCTTTAAATAGGATTTTCCCCATGTTCCACCATAAAGATTGAAGCACAAGTGTGCTTTAATTCCTCTGCTTATTTCTATTATAGCTGATAGAATGAAAAAGAAAAATCATAGGAGTGAAACTTTACTTAAAAACACTTTTTCAATGTACCACTGTCCTAGCATATTACAAAATTCACTGTGAGAATTTGCTTAGCAGGACTGAAGCCAACAACATAAAACCATCCAGGTAATTTTCAACACTTTGTTCTACCAGGGATAAAATGCAGTTTTTCTGAATCCCCTCAGCAACTGCCTCCACTCTTCTGAGTGTAAGAAAATCCCAAGGTAACTCCTAATTTAGGTGCATCAATTTAATTCCTTAAAATAAAAGGAGTATGAGAAATAAAAAAAACCCTCCAGAGCTTAACCTGGAGTTTGTCGGTCTGCATCTGCTCCAAAGAGCATCTTTGTCTTCTGCAAGAGCCCACAGCTTTCCACCAACTGTGGACCTGCCCAATGCACCAGTTAGATAACCTCCCTAAAATACACATTCCTGAATATATGGAAAAATAGTGCTATGTCCCAATATTCTCCCCAGTTTTCCCAAGGCTGATTTTTTTTTTTTTCCTGGAAGATTCTTAAAATGTTGTTCAATTGTCGTTATTTTTAAGTACACCTCAGTTTGTAACACTGTAAATATGAGCTGAACCAGTGACAATGCTTTTGAACACTGAGTGGAAGAAAGACACACTCTTTTGTGCATAAACAAAAATAAAAATTTGTTAACTTTCTCATTGAAAGCCTCTGGACATTCATACCTAGGAGGGAGGATGACAGAAAAATAAGGAGAGGGAGAGAACTGACTGGAGATGGTAATCCAGGCTGGTGCTTTTTCCTTAGTCTTAGGAAATACTTACTCAAAAAGGAGGATAAGACTTTGAGAAGTTACAATTTTCACATGGTCAGGAAGGGAGTTGCTTGATTTTTTTTTTTTTTAATATAATTGCCAAGAAGGCTTGGATTAAGTCAGTCTTCAGCCTAAGGACACAGACTGCTGAACCCAGACACTGAGTATACAGGCTGGATGTATTCTGGCCATGGGATGAGGTTGTGCAGTGGTAGAATCTGTTATTTGTCATGCCAATACCTCCCAGCATCTGCAAATGAAGTGCACTGAACACAGGAGGATGGACTCACAGTTCCAGCCCTGTCATCCTCAGAAACCAGATCAGCAGGTGGCACAGCCACAGTTCTGCAGTTCACCACTAAGCAAAAACTGCCCAGTCCAGACATTTCAAAGCCAGTAATGGTCTATTCTTCATTTTCTGGCTGGGTTAGCTTGCAGCACTGGGGCACTGATCTGTGTACTTGCTGTGTCAGCTGAAATCAGCCATAGCTCTGATCAGAGCAAATTAACTACAGGTGCTCAAAATGTTTTGGCATGATGACACTTTACCCAGGACAAAATAATGCACAGGTGGCTTTAGTGGTCTTTATTTTGAGATAAAACAGAACCCTGTTATAAAGGCACAGGCACAGCACAGCAGCAGGAGGGTCAAGGCCCCACTCTGCCAGGCTCAGGGCAATCATACACACACGAGAAGCTTTGCTTTGAAGCAGGAGGCTGGGCAGAGCCACCCGCCTGAGGCTCTGCTGACACTGGCACAGGCTGAATTTGTAGAGAACAGCTAGAACTGAGGCACCAAGGCCCCAGTTAAAGGTTTTTCCAGGGTTAATGCCAGTCTGGTTTGCTGGCTGAATGTCTATCAGCAGGTTGGAAAGCACCAAGTGTCTTCCAAAGCACATCCTTTAGCTAAGTTTCACCCAAAACAAATTAATTCAATGAGGATGATAAAGTGCCACTTCAATTTATTTCTGACCAAAATTGAAACATTAATGTGGATGTAACCAGAGTCTCCAACATACCAAGCTTGTGGTCTGGCCAGTAAGTATTTTTATTGCTCCAATTCTGCCATAAAATTCAGAGTTTCCAATTCAGTGTAGACCAGAAATGAATTAAAAATGTAAAAAGGCTCTCTGCAACAGAGTTGTTGGCAAGTGAGTAGCTCTACTCAGAACACCATGCTGTTGCACACCATGAAGAAAGAACATTGTGCTGCCTCTCAAGCTGGCATGGAGAGTCATTGACATGTTTGTTGCTGACATTGCTCCTGAGGTTTGGTTACCTGGGAATTAATAAAGAGTTTAAATTTAAGACAGTAGAAAATATAAATCCCTCGACATGTAAATAAATTGTTTCATTTATGCACCCATTTGTGAGGCTGGTTTGTGGGAGCTGAGGAGATGCCTCTAATTCTGCATGTTCATGTACTTTAGGGCTCAGCATGCCAGCCCTGCTCTCACTCCAGGAAAGCTCTTGTCCTGCTGCTGCTACAGCCAGCAGCAGCTCTGTGGGTCGTGTTCTCAGAAACAGCCTGTCAATACCCAGAGCTAATTCCTCAGCAGGATGTCAGTGAGAAAATAGAAGACTCGAACTGGTCTCTGGACTCTGAAAAGAAATTCTGAAAGTACAATACAGCTTTATTCAGGCTGATTTTTTTCCTGGGGACAGGTTTCTGTAGAGGTCATCAAACCAGCAAACCCACCATTCTGTGTGGCTGCACTCAAGCCCCAGGACACCAATCAGAAAATGCAGAATCTGAGTGCAGCTCCCAAAGGTTTTTGTGGCTATCTCCAGCCCCAGACTCCCTCCCTCCAACCCCTAACACGCTGCAATGAACTGATTCAGAAGGAAGGTTGGTTCTGTAGAAATTGCCATAACTGATGTTTGTTCAAGCCAGAAAATGAAATCTTGGGAGGTTCAGCCAGGGAAGAGTTACTTAAATTAGCAAACAAAGTGCAAGAACAAGGCAATGAATGTATTTAAGTGTGAAATTAGAAATCTGTAATCTGAACAGGACTAAGCTTGAGGAGTCACAGAAGTTAAATACCCCACCAGAACCCACAGTCCCTAACAACCTTCTGCAAGGCAGCAGCTGCAGGGTGCCCACAAGCAGAGCAGCAGATCAAAGGGGCCATCCTGTCTGTTTGCCAGCCTGGCTCTCACTGTGAGCACCAGAGCTCCCTTCCACAGCCATTGCTGATACGTAGCATGCCCTCCAGCCCTGCCAGGGCTTTGCTCACTCAGGACTTTATGTGCTTTGACAGTTTCTCAGAGGGAAGAGTATTCTAAAACTATCAAATGCTTCCAAAAAATACAGTATGTGTTTCTTTTCACAAATTCTCAGGCTAATTCATGCCTCAAGTAACAGCTATTCAAGTGTCCACTAAATGTGAACGGGACTGAGGATTTTACTTTTATCACTACAGAGCACTAGGCATTTTATTAAACATTGGCCAAGCTGTCTGCAATGCAAAACTTTCCCCAGCAGAAATACAACACAAAGTACAAACTCCTTGGTCTACCTGTAGCTTTATGAGAACTGAATAAAACGTGGAGAATCTACTGAATAAACTAAAATATTTGTGCACCACACACACTACCCAAAAAAAAAAAACAAAAACAAAACCACTCACTTTTCCCTGAAATGCAGCCATTCCTGAAATGCAAGGCTGGAGAAAATATCGTGGATACACAACCATGAAGACAAGTCTGTCTGAAACTGGGTAGATACCTTGTGATTACTCAATTTCTAGTCTAATTGGGTCTAAAGTCTGGATCAGTTAAAAAATATGGAAGGATCTTTGGTTTTGATAAAATACGGCAAAGTTATTGATTCTATTTCTTACTTGAAGAATTGGCTAGCAGCCCTCCAACTTTGTGATGATGCATTGATTTAGTGCTTAGTGTGGTTGAAAAAATGTGAGATGCAATAGATAAACAATTCTGTCCCCTGTCATTAGCATTGGTATCTTGAGAACAAGGACAAGTGCTATAAAAGCTGCAGAGGCAGGCAGAAATAGTGACAGAAGCGTCTATCTAGACAGTGATGCTAATAACAGCTACTTGAGTCGCTAGGCTACCTTGAAAATTGTGCTGCCACATCTCCACTGCTGCCTCGCCAGCTGTATTGGGTATTTCTGTCTTTACTGTAGTCACACATCTTATTATGATACTTTTGGGAGTCTCCAAGTCACGTATTTAGGTCTTTTGCTTAAAATGTGAAATCTGCTGCTTGAAGTACAAATGAGAAATTTAGAGGATTAGAAAGAGATTAGAGAGAGAAGGGCAAGCAAGCAATCAGTCTGCATTCCTGGAAAAAGTACAGACAAATCCCTAACAGGTTACCAGCATGGCTATGACAGTGGTGCACAGGAGCCCCAGTGGCTTCAGTCCCGCTGACCGCATGAGCGTGCCCAAGAGCCACCTGTGCCAGAGCTGGCAAGTCTCTTTGAAATTACTTGGTTTTGCTACAAAAGAAAAGGAAACTCTGGAATTTCCTGGGACAACTTATGCTGCTTTTTACAGAGCTAAACAGCTGTAGGTAGTTCACTACAGGATTTCCACTGAGACACCACCAAGGCTGTGATCTACAATCAATATTATTGACTGTTGCCTGGTTTCTGACACATGTCTATGGTCCATGGAAGGAAGACAGACCTGGTGGGAAAACACTATAATAAAAAGCCTATCCTTTGTAATTATTGCCAAAAGCAATTGATCTGGAGGAAGCAAAGATTTTCTATACTTGTTTTCTTGCCACCCCGTTGCAGATACTCGAAGCCCAGATGACTCATGGCCATCACAAAAGTCTGGAGGCACATGTCAAGGCTGTGGGGCTCCTGCAGACCTGGGGACTTATTTCAAGGTTCAAGTCCTTGGTTTATGTACCTAATACTAAGCAGAATCTCATGAAAGACTGTGTTTTATCCCTGCAGCTGCCTCAAGGTTAGCACACGCCTGCCATATGGTGGACTGAAGACCCATCCAAGTATTTTGAGTACCATTTAATTGCTTTTAATCAGCAACCAGAAGCCAACATCAAAAGGCCTTCCTTTGAAACTGAATACTCTGAAATCTCAAATAAATTTCTACCCAGACTGAGGTGTAGGCTGCAGAGCTAGAAATTGGACTTTTATCTAAATGTACTTATCTGGCACCATGCCAGCCTAAGCAGTTAGGTTTTCTCTCAAGGTGACTGTGCAGAGAGATCCTGATGAAGCTGTAACAGTATTCACTGCCACAGAAGTTAGCTATGTGCCAGGCATTAATACTGCTTAAACCTCAGATTTACAGAATGATTTTCTTCCATGTGCTTCAATGCCAGAATTTACTGGATTCTTGTGTAACTGATTACAATAGGAGTTGGTGACAGTTCTATCAGACAGATAAGGACACTTGAAACTTTTCTGCACTATTTCTAAGTCAAAAATACCTTAAGATGTGTACTGCCCACCTACAGAGAAGGTGAGATTTTATTTTTTGAAGGACAGCAGACTGACAATCACCTCCCAAGGGATAGTCACACAGCCTCATAAAGGATGCAGCTCCTTGTGAAGTTTCAGGGGTGGCATTAACTGCTAACAGAAGTCATCCCAAACTCCATATATTGCCAGCTGCCAGAGCCTTTCACTTCACCTTTAAAAAAATAGCCGCAGTGTCATTTCGCAGAAAAACTGCATCCATGAGGAAACTTGTTCAGACACAGTTTGCCATCATGTCTGTGTGGCTGTAAAGCACAGATCATCTGGAGCAGCAATTAAAATTGGAGGAGGACGAAGAGGTCAGTGGACCAGTCAATAATCAGAGCACCTTCTCCCCACAGCTGGCACACAACCCCTCTGCAGCTTGTTGCTTAATTAAGATTTGGAGTTTTCTGCAGTGCACTTCTGCCATCTAGAGGCTTTCCTGCCCTGCAGGAAATCTTTTCCAGGAGGGATTTTTTTTCCCTTCTGTATCCCAAACATTTCTAATCGGGTATCAAATCTCTAATTAAAGGATGGCAAGGCTAAGACTAATATAATATATGACTAAAATAGAATTAAGCATAAATTGGAAATATGAAAGAGGTTTCTTTTGAATCACAGCTTTGGTGGACTGCAGGTTTTATCACATAGTTATATTTCATAATAATCCCTCTGAAATAAACCATTTTGAAGCAGAAGGGATAATACAGAAGACCTAAATCAAAATCTAAGATAAACAATTCCAAATACTCCAGTGCAAGACACCGATATTTTTTACGGTGTCTGAGTCTGGAAAAGCTTTATGTTTATCACCCACAAAATAATTCAATTTATAATGAAGGTTGATCCATGATTAATACAAATCTTTTACAAACTGCATTGCTGAGATACTGCACTTAAACATCCCTAAGCACACAAAAGTAAGGGGATTTACATAATGAATGCCTCCACTCACCCCATCACACAACAACCCACCCCACATGGTTAAATCAGACCTCCAAGGCATACTCAGAACATCTTTTAAATCCCCAGCTATTGATGCAAGCAGGAAGACAGTCCCACTAGCTCAGCTACCTACTGTCTTGAAAGCTTTGGGTACCTCTGTTATGCACAGCTCTCCTGTTTAAAAGCCAGAGTCTTTTCTTCCTCTCTCGTTGTTAAGGAACTACCCATTGCTCCATTAGGAGAGAGAGTACACAGGAGAAAATAGAATGGGAGAGGCAAGTGTGGCAGGGTGAAAGCCCCAAGGCAAGGTGCAAATCCGGATTTAGGATCCATGTTTGCACTGCAATGAGAGGCGCTGCTTCAAGGCTGCCTTTAACACCACTCGACACTGCTGTAATGGCAAATGGGAAAGCTGAGCTCCAGGGGCAGCTGAGGGCTCTCCTGGACAGTGTTTGTACTCGGAGCCAAGTACATCAGGCAGCATGTTGTCAAGTGCACAGAGAGCCTGTGTTCACAAGGCTATGCACAAGGTAGTCTGAAGGCAAGTGGACCATGAGCCAGAATGATCCTAATTGCTCTTATGCATCCATCAAATCCATCTTCCCATCAACTGCAATGTAATATACTCACTCAAATGTCAGCGGCCTCAGCCTAAAATAAAACCTCAAAATTCATGTTCAAGAGCTGCCTGAAAGTTCAACAGAAAGATATGGATCTGCCTGCAGTGTCTGTAAACCTTGTGCTTCTCCTGAAGCCCTGCTTGGACATCAAAGCTGCTGTGGAGCAGGGTCCCAGTGCCCTCAGCAACCACAGCCGATAGCCATGTTTGGAAGTATCTAACACACAACAACAGGATCAGCCTGCAAACAACGTATGGCTGCAGATTTTTTTTTTTTTTAATAAAAGGTGGGGAGAAGGTTGTTTGAGCTTTCAATGTAGTGTTGGTTTAATGTAAACTGCATGGTGCAAGGTGAAGGCTTGGGACAGTGTGAACCCATTGCACGCCTTCCTGGGAGCATACTCGGAGTGCTGAAGAACAAAGCCTCGCAGCACCTGCACTTTGAAAGTCATCTCTGTTCTGCTTTTAAAAGAAGAAAAACCCATGTTTGCTCTCAGGAGCAGGTTCTGGGTCCTGGACACCAGTGTGCCTCCTCACATGGGTCTGAGAGGGCAGATTTCAATGACATCCCTGCTAGCTTGTTCTGGTTTCCTCCCTTCTCTGCAGACACCTCTTTCAATACATTTTCAATAACTGTACAGGATTTATGTACCTTAAACTGAACATTGGCTTCAACTCTGAAAGGTAGGTACGTACATCCCAAATAATCACTTCCTGTTCAGGACATGTTGATCTAAATGAAGTCTTTGGTGACCAGAAGGAGTACTCTGAGCCTTTTGCCTATTTCTGCTGCCCAAGAAACCAGATACAGTCATCAGGCATAAGCAGCGCCCAAATGCTGGAAAGAACTCAAAAGAAAACATGGGAGGGAGAAAAGGAGCACAAGGCTGTCAGAATGTGAATTACTGGGGTGCTCTTATGCCTCTGTTTTCATTGTATGCCAGTCCCAAGCCAGCTCACATTCGTGAAGAAGCACAAGTGCCTGAGGAAGGCCGCGCTGGTTTTCGTGTGATAGTGGAGGCCAGGAAAGGCTTACCAGCACAAAGTGTATGGGTTCCAGCAGGCACAAGGAATGGAGTCCCTCAGATTTGTCTCTTTTGAAGACAGCAGGGACTACTCCAGTGAGTGGTTAAGCTCATCTACTTCATCAGCTTTTGAAGGATTTGCTGTGGCATGGGGCTGCCTCCCAGTGATCAGGTGTGACCCCACTGAGTGCTTTAAAGTTTTAGGAAAAATTTACTTGCATCTCAACCAGTTAAGCACTTCAGTTCTTCTGCCAAGCAGGAATCCCACTACTGGTGTCCCGGGAACAAAGGCCGTAAACAAGCAGTAGAAACATCCTGCAGAGTAACCTTTTTGTTCAGTGCTCACTGAGTGGCTAACACAGTGGGATAGCAGCAACACAAATCATCATTATTATCATCCTGAAAGATGGAGGGAAAAATATCTAAAGGAACAAAATTGAAAAGAGAAGCACATTTTCCAGGTCAGCTTTTAAACTAGAGGCTGTGCTCAAGTGAGTTGTGATTTAACTATGGGAAGTTTTTATCCTCTGTGTGTTATAAAATACAGAGCAAGATGTGACTAAATTGATACAACTCAAATACAAACTCCTCCAGGGAAGCAGGAGAAAGGCACTGTGCTAGAAAGAGCAGCTGAAGAATGCATTAAATTTTGAGACCTGTATTCTGAGGTTTTAAGCACTGATTTATGGAATTACACTATTATCACCAGTATTGATTTGAAACTGCTAATTTCCTGAAAGTGATTGGTGACAATGAAATAATTAAAAATGACAATATTAAAAATATTATATATTTAAAAATAGTGAAATCTAAGTCTATGGACTCTTTTTAGTTACATATATAAACTCTGTGCCTGTCATCTGTGCAAGCAGCACTGACAAAACCCTGCTGGAAGGTCCCTTCTTGTCTGAGTTCAGTCAGGTTTTAATTGCTTTCCCTGTGTGCTGGCTTCAGGTGCAGTAGAGTTAATTTTCTTAACATTGGCTCGTATGGGGCTATGTTTTGGATTTGTGGACAGGTGACCCAAAGTGACCAGAGAGAATTCCAGACCATAAGACATCATGCTCAGGATATAAAGTGGGGGGAAGAAGGAGGAAGAAGGGGACATTTGGAGTGATGGTGTTTGTCTTCTCAAGTCACCATCACATGTAATGGGACCCTGCTCTCTTGGAGATGGCTGAACACCTGCCTGCCCCAGTAAGCAGTGAATTAACTCCTTCTTTTGCTTTCCCTATTAAACTGCTTTTATCTCAACTCATGAATTTTCTGGCTTTTACCTTTCTGATTCTCTCCCTGATCCCACTGGTGAGGGACTAAGTGAGTGGCTGCCTGGAGCTTGGCTATTGGCTGGGGTTAAACAGCACCACCTTGTGAATTTCAGTCCTGTTGAAACACCATGTTTCTAGTCAGCCCCTTAGAATGGCTTGCCCTTTGTAGTGTCTTCCTCTGATTTCCTTCATACTGCACTGTTTTAGTTGCGTGAAGCAAAAATTCTGCCATGTGGGGCCATTTCTCATTCACTATCATGATGGTAGCTTAGGTAAGGCAGTGTGAGATTTCTATACTTACATCCTACAACCTTTCTGACATTAAGTCTTGGCATCTACTGATGTCCCATCTGAGGTCTCATCTAAGGTAAAGAAGATGCCAGGCGCCCACCCAAGCCACTCTATCACTCAGCCTCCTCAGCTGGGCAGGGGAGAAACAGCAGAACTAAAGGCTTTTGGGTCTAGATAAGGACAGGGTTCTCCAAAGGGTCACAAGTCACCAGGAACCTGCTCCAGCATGGACTTCCCATGGACTCTAAGCCTCCTTTCAGTATCCCTCTGGCCCAGTGTGGGATCCTGCAGGGTGGATCTCTGCCCCACTGTGGACTTCCATGGGCTCAGGGGCACAGCTGCTTACACATGGTCTTTACACGGGCTGCCTGGGAATCTCTTTCAGCCACCTGGAACACCTCCTGCCCCTCCTTCCTCACTGACACTGGTATCTGCAGGGTGGTTGTTCTCACATATTCTCACTCCTCTCTCTACTGGTGTTTTTTCCCTTTCCTGAATACATTATCCCAGAGGCACTGTCACTGTCACTGATGGCTCAGCCTTGGCTAGAGGCAGGTCTGCCTCAGAGTCAGCTGGCATTGGCTCTGTTGGATATGGGGGAAGCTTCCAGCAGCTCCTCACAGAAGCCATCCCAGTAGTACTCACCTTCTACCAAAATTTCGTCACACAAGCCCATTACAGGATCTTTGTGTTTCATGCCAGGTCCTCCCTAGAACAGTGCTGGAGCTGTAGAGAGGACTTGAACATTCAGGGGTGGTTGGTCTCTGGGGTAAAGCACTGCCAGCAGAGGAGGCAGGACAAAGTTCATATCAATTGGAGTGGTGCAAAGGAATGGTGAGTTTTGTTCTGCACCACTGCTGGTTTTTCACATTCCTCATCTCAGATCCAGTTCTTAGCCCCATGTCTGAAATTGGAGGTCCAGAGAAAAGGCCAAGAGCATCACTCTCCATGTGGCTGGTGCCATTGTGGCTGGTTGATCCAAATTCAACAGCCAAAGCAGATATTATGATTTAAATGAACCCTGTGATGAGGAACAAATTACACCAGAAAATATATTACGGGTCTTGCTCTTACACTTGATGAACTGTATGTCTATTGATTTAAAAATATATTTTTCTTTCTTATTGTCACTTAAATGTATGGGATAGTAACTGATTCATGAAGCAGTAGGTATTGTTTCTTTTAACTCTGATGATAATTACTTTTATTTAATGAATAAGGTCCAGGTTCAATAAAAGACCCATCTGGCTTCATATAATAAATTGATTTTATGGGGCTGCTCTGAAGTGGAAGCCAGAGAGAGTTTTTATTGAATCTAGGCCCAAACACAATATATCACAACTCTCATTTTCAGCTTACTTCATCTATTAATAAAACTCCATTTAATATCCTTGGATATTTTTCAAAAGGTTTGTCCTTTATCCTCTTTGTCATAATTAGCACGGAGGGTAATTAGTTTTTACATAGGCGTTTTCCTTCATCTAGATAAAAGTCATCTAAATTGTTTTCATTTGCTTATGGAAATGAGAACACCATGTTTTTATTTCTCCTTCACTTGCTCCCTGGCGATTACCTTAATTGGAATTACTATTTCTATACTCTGTTGGGGAGATTAACCCTTCAGGAACTGTCGTGGTGGACAAGGAGCCCAGAGCCTTTGGTAAATGACACATGAATTGGTTCTGCATGGACATAAAGCCTTCAGCTGCCATGTCAAATACCCACAGCAAGATTTTGAAGGTCATGGAACCCCTGTGACTGTGGGGTATTCTCTGGGGAGGGAGCACAGATCCGCAGCCCCGTGCATTGCCGTGCGGGAGGCCACTGGGGTAACTTCCACACTGTGGTGCCCACACTGGTGTCCCAGGATTGCTCTCCTGAGTCCAGCATGGGAAATCACAAGCCCAGAGTAACAGCCATTGCTCTGCCTGCCTCAAATCCATTGCCATAGAAGCTGGAGTCTTTGGGATGCCCCAGCTCCCAGCGCTGCACCTGTAAACAGAGCTAGAGGGGAAGGTGAGGTGAGGCAGCAGAGCCTTTACCCAGTGAAGGCTCAGCTCCTCCACAGGGCTTCGTTTGCATTCAAGGGACTTTCAAGGGACCTGTCTGCATTGCTGCTGAAATATTCTGTTTGTTTGTTTGCTCAGGAAGATTGTTTCAAAAATGAAAAAGACATATACATATATACCTGCAATAAAATTCATAGATTGTGATACAGTGTCACATAGAACTCTATTTGCATTTAATAAATATCTATTTTCTATAATGCCTTTTATTTGAGACAAAATTTGCATGAAAATATAAGGTAAAGTAAATTAAAATTGAATTATAAATTGCAATAAAAATTATTATAAGATATTATTATTTATTTAGTAACAAGAATATTTAAATTTGCATTCCAGTTTCTGAATCAAATGGGCTAAAAGGAATTCAGGACTCAAATTTATTCCTATCTCTTTCTTTAAATATGAAATGGAAATTTCTATTTTATCAAAAATAATGTAAAGAATTTTCAGATTTCAAAAATATTTTTATTTTATTATGACAATTTTTAATTCATTACTAGTATTTCAGGGACACCAAGTCCTTAGATTGTTGTTAGTACGATTTTGTTGGTTTTTTGTGTTAATCTTCCCAGCATTCTGCAAACTGAGATATCAGAGGCTCCAAGGCAGCAGAAAGGCATGTGGAAAACAGTAAAGATAAAATTGAAAAATATTGAATGATTTTTTTTCCCTCTTTAAAATAATAACTTGTTTTAAACAACACAAAATATTATGTGTGTGGGATAAATATAATCCATCATTTCAGAAAATATATTATTTAATCTTAAATGTTTCCAGAACTTTTTGCTCTCACTCTTAATTATGAGTGCATTGCCTATGATTTATCACAATAATATTTTTTGCTTTTTTAAGTTTTGAACTCACATGGGATCTGTCAGGGCTTTTTAAAGACTGGTTGCTTATTCAAGTATTTTGTTTAATTACTAAGCAGCAAGTAGTTTTCCGTTCTTGTTGAATAATGCGGACAATAAAATATTACTTATTATGACTAGATATAACACCTATTTGCCATCTTTATGTCATAAACTCGGTGGTATCTTTTCTTTAAAATTAAGGTCATTACAAATTCACATGTTAACCCTTCTCACATCAGGAAAAACACTTTCAAAGTGAATGTAGTAAAACCAGGAGTGCAAAAAAAAAGACTCATAAAAATTAGGCACAGAATTAAAAACCTGAGCAAGCACATGTGCTCAGAAATCAGCCCTGGTGTGTACTTAAGGGCATATCTAAGAAAGGAAAAGATTTTCCAGCTGACAGCCACTATTAACCCTTCACTATGGGACCAAGCTAGCTGTGATGAATCTGCTCCATACTTGCATGTCCAATGAACAGAAACCAAGTTATAAATTATTGAATTCCATAAACTTTGTTGCTGGGGAAGAAGAAAGAACACAGATTTCAAATACTCTAATTTGAGATGTAACACTGAAGGTGAAAAAACACTTCTAAGCAGGTGAAAACTCAATAAGGAAACCCAAGAGATACAAAAATGAGGCGTATGGAATAAGCTCAGAGTCACCCCTCAGAGCCAAACTTCACTTTGGAGACTTGTCTGCTTATAATTTAAAACAAGCATAACCACATCAACCTCCAAAATCTACCCTGGGTATCAAATATTCAAGCTGTGTGATCACTGGAATATCCTATTCTGGACTCCTGCACACTACTTCAGGGACCAATTAAAAGCACATCTTCATTCCAGTCCTGCAGGTTTCACCATCTCAGCTACTGGGAGTCAAGGGGTGCCAGCTGCCAACAGCACAAAGCCAAATACTGAATGGGATACCTACGACAAGAAGAAGGCAAGAGAAGGAGGAAGCAAAAGAAACCTGCTTGCTGCAATCATTCACACAAGTAAAGCACTTTAATATTCATCTTCCTAACTAGAACAGCTAGCAACATTCCCAGCGATGGCCCAGTGCAGCAAGAAATGAGGAAGGCCAACACAGAGGGCTAAAAGTGCTTCATCTCAATGTCTCAATTTTTAAGACAGGTAAGAAGGAAGACCCTGGAAACTACAGGCTTGCCAATGTGCTTCAGTGCCTGATGTAATTATGGAGATTATTCTGGCAGGTATTAAAAATCACTTGAGAGAAAATGGAGTCAGTGGTCACAGCCAGCAAGGGAGTGAACAGCCAGGATCAGGAGGGGAAAGTCCTGTTTGACAAACCTAATTTTCTTTTATAACAAGGTCACCTTCCTGGTTGACCAAGGGAAGCCAGTAGATGTGATGTTTTTGACGTTAGCACAGTGTTTGGTACTGTGTCTTCACAGCATTCTTCTGGATAAACTGACCATCACACAGATAGACATGTCCATCATAAGCTGGTGATCACTTGGATGATGGGTCAGGCTCAAAGGATTACAGTAAATGGGGTTATATCATGATAGCAGCCAGTCACCAGTGGGGTTCCACAGGACTCCATTTCAAGGCCAATTCCCTTTAGGGCTTGTTCTTTCTATAGTGTTTTATAAATGATCTGGATAGAGGAATCACATGTACATAATTATATTTGTTGACAGTGCTATGAGGAGCTGTGGATTCCCTGAAGGGGGGAGACGTCCTGCAGAGAGATCTGCATAGACCAGAGAGCCGGGCAATCACTAATCATGAAATTTCACAAGAGCAACTGCCAGATTCTCCACCTGGGATGGAGTAATCTTATACCTACAGAGAAATTGGAAAATGAGAAATCTGGGAGTTTCAGTCCATGGCAAGTTGAATATGAATTAACAGTGTGTCCTTGCAGCCAAAAGGGCCAAGAGTATCCTGAGGTGCATCAAGTACTGCATGGCCAGCTGGTCACAGGAGGTGATTGTCCACTCCACTCTGCGCTGGTGCGGCCTCACCTCGAGCGCTCTGTACAGTTTTGGGCACTACAATAGTAGAAGTCTGTAAAGATATTAGGGGAGCATTTATGAGGAGGAACACTTATGAGGAGGGGCTGAGGGGACACTTATTCTGTTTAGCTCAGAAAAAGAAGGATGAGAGGTGATTTAATCGAAGTGTACAACTTCGGAAAAGGAGGCAGAGGGGCAGACACTGATCTCCCCTTTCTGGTGACCATTCAAAGGACCCAAGGAAATGGAATGAAGTTGCATCAGGTAAAGTCCAGACTGGGCATCCAGAGAAAGTTCACTGGGAAGGTGGTCAGTCACTGGAACAGACTCCTGAGGAAAATGGTTGCTGCATTAAGCCTGTCAGAGTTCAGGGGATGTCTGGACAATGCTTTCAGTCATATGGTTTTGTTTTAGGAAGTACTGTGAGGAATAGGGTGTTGGACTTGATACTTATGGGGCCCTTTCAATTTGAGATATTCTATGATTCTGGAAGAATCATAGGTGGAAGAGATAGAGAAACCAACTTGCTACCTATGGCACCTGCCTTGAGTCAGACAGTGTGCATAATGGGTACTGATCCAGATGACAGCAATGGATCATCAATTGTCAAATATGTCATGTCTCAAACTCATGGGTTATTTCATAACTTTATCTTCAGACAATTTACTTTCTGATACTTGCAAAAAGTCACAAGTTATTTCAATAAATGACAAAAATCTATTTTACCCAAAGCCCATCCAACATCCACTACTTCCCTTTACCTTTATGAAACCCCCTTCATACAGCTGCATCTCTGCAGGCTTCATAACAAAAATCACTTTCTATGTCAGCATCTACTAATGAATCTTCTTTAGCTGCTGACAGCAGAATGCACAACATCAGTTTCTTCTATGAAGCCAAATCCAGCTCATGTTGCTCATTCTTCATAGCTGCTAAAGTAAATGGCAAGCATAGCAGCAACAATGATTTGGTACATCAAGTTTAAGTGATGTTCCAGGTAATTTTTCTGTTGTAGCTAATTTGGTATTTTCTTGCTTGTGACTAAAGTCTGTTGTTCCCTAGACTTTTGTATGGTAACCTCACTGCCAGGGATGTTCTAGCTAGTCAGAGAGTGACCAAAACAAGGGGAACCATGCAGTTTCTATGGTATATGTGCACATACAGGATAGCTGGATATGGAACCTTTAAAGCCTACCTCTGCTCCCAGGCTGTGCTCAATGCACCTAGCAAAAATACATGTACATAGCAGATAGGCAGTTGATTGCTGCTGTGCAGGATGAGTCTGTTAAATAATAATTTTAAAAAATTAAATTTAAAAAAATCAGTACATGTGTAAATTTAATGTAAAATTCATATACCGTAATGCAGGAACATATTTGAGTTACTACATTGTACAATAGTAATCTCCATGGACTTTCAGAGATGATCTTGTTCCTTCTTCACTCCTTTGCTAGTTCTATTTTTGTATCTCTCTCTTAATTTCTTGTGATCTCCCCTTCTGTCTTACTGCTTTATACCATTCAGCTTCCAGTTCTCCATGTAATTGCAACAACTCCCATTCCCACTTCCCCAGTTTTCTGCCATAAAGAATATGGATTTTCCATAGATAAAGATGTTAAGAAATTTGGAGTACATTTCTTGACTTCATTGTGCTGTGCAAGTTCTAGAAATGTAGAAAGAAAATTACTAAGAAGATTTTTCAGTCAATCAATTCAATATTGTTGAACTTTTCACTTCTTTTTCTTAACGTTTTCTAAGGTATATGTAGCCATATAGAAAATACACATTTTGGAGAGCTTAATGTAAAATATTTTTGCTCTGCCCGAACATGATGTTTCAATATTTTTTAATTTAAAAAATCTAGCAACCAATACATCTAATTAACATTTTTATTTCCTAAAATTAGCACTTTCTAATAGAAATTATTTGCCATGTCTAGTTATGTTTAATATTACCCTGTTGGAGTGTCGTCAATAGCAACAGTAATTTATTCTCTTTTAGAGACTGCACCAGCACCTGAATACCAGGTGTTAAGCCTGGTTAACACCATGACCCAACCAGAGCAAGCTGGAAAATATGGATGTTCTGTAATTCTCCAGGCCAAATCAAACCTTTCAGAAGTTTTGTGCTGTACTTGAGGAAGATCACAAAGTTCAGAACTATTCTTATTTTCCTCAGCTGTTTGCTTGATAATTGGTGTCAAGTCAACTTTGTTTAAGATAAGATCTTGACATTGGACACTGGGAGGCAGAGATTATACCTGGAGATTTTCCGTGTTTTGAGGCTTGTACGCCCGTATCTCATACTGACTTCAAATTAGTTAGGAAAATGTTTAACTCTTAAAAGCTTTTCATAGCTCTGGTCTGGAAGAAGCAGCTGCTGCTACCGAAAAAAAAAAGAAATCAAACACCGAGGGCTTGGACTTCTGGACAGCAATGGGATTTTTCCTACCTGCTGTTTTAGTGAATATATTTTCATTAGGCTGCTCTTAGGCTGCTTGGTGCCCCCCCGCCATCCCCTCGGTCTCCCGAGGCACCCACGCCCGTCCCGATGCGGGCAGGGCTGGCACCAGGTGGCACCACCGGCCCGCGGTTCTGCCGCCGCAGCGCCCGCCCCCAGCCCGGGGCTGCGGGGCTCTGCCCGCGGCGGAAACAGCGCTTCTGTTCTGGCAAGGGGATCGCACAGAAGCCTCTCCAATTCAGATTACTGTTCTATCCTTATCTCGGGGTGAGAGCATAAAATACACAATGTAGATAACTTGCAAGGACATATCAGCAAATTGGACCTCATGGTTATTTTTATTGTCATTATTTCTCTTTGTGCTACTGTTAGAGGTTCATCCCTAAAGAGAGAAAATAGACACACTAACAGTTTTCATGTACATGAGAAATTCTTACAAGGCACTGCAGGGATACACGGCCCTTTGCATTCACTGTGGACAAAAAATAACATAAAGGGATATTTAGGTTAGACAATAAAGAAAATGCTATTAGAAAGAGATTAAGGCACTGGAAATTATTGCACCAGGTGACTCTGGAGACCTCATGACACTGGTTTTCAGGAACAAGTGAGACTGGTTTAGATGAAGAGCAGTGAAGGAAGGACTGGAGGACATGTTAGGGTCCCTTCTAGAACTGTTTTCTATAATTAGGTGAGATAAAGATTATACTCAGGTGCTCAAACAGCATCTTGCCCAATGGTACAGGTTGCATAAAGTCTGATAAAATTTTCACAAACTCTCATCAGATCAAAAGGCACTGATTGAACAGCAAACTCTGGTATATCAGTACTAATGGTAATCACCCCTTTTGATTGCATCCCATTCTCACCCTTAGATTTGACATTCAAAAGGGAGATTGGGGTAAAGAAGCATCTCCTTCCTCTTGCAAAGAGTTTCTACCTTTCCCTTTGGAGTTGTTTCTTTTTAAGATCATCTTTGAAAATAAATGCTTGCCTGCTTGTTTCTTCAAGCCTTTCAAGCTTGGAAAAAGACTTTGCTGTAAATAAAAATAATCATATTTCACGAACAACATATTCTAACATTCCTATATACCACACATGGGGACATTTTTCATATATTGACAAAATTGGAAATAGTAAGATAATTTTGTGAGACTTAGGAGGTAAAAGTATCTTCATTTTACTATGTGAATGTGATGTTTCTGGACTGGATAGAAATTCAAGATCAACCGATAGAGTCTGGCATTATTTAGAAGGATGGGAGGAAGTGTACATCTTCTTAAAACTTGGTAGAGCCTTCCAAATTGAGATCCTTCCTAGCCTTTTCACATTGTTAATGACTTTTATTAAATGAGAGTCTGAATTTGCTTTTAGTGGAAAGGCTTCTCTTTTAGCACAGCGACTTTCCAGCAGGAGTGTCTTTCCTCATGGAAAAACTCCCAGCCCTGTGATTCCCTTTCTTCCATGAGAGCTGCTCCATGGTACCCCAGGAATGAACCTTATGTTGAGTATTTCTGTTTATGACTGTCTCCTCCTTAAAAATGACAGAATAGGAATGAGACAAAATGATATAATATGAAGCTGCAAATAGCAAAATGGTGTCTAATTTAAGGCATTGGGAATCCTGGTACTTCCAAATCCATTCAAGATATTAACTAATCCACAGCAAGGCATATGACACAGGTAGAGTCTCTGATTTACAAGTTGTAAGCCCTAGGCTACCTGGAGTAAAACAGTCACTACAGGCTCTGTGAGCTCCACTTACACTATTTGTGCTACAGTGAGTACTAGAAATCATGCCTGGATCATGCCACCTTTCATTTCTGCTGTCATTTTGGGCATATGTCACACTCCCCATGACAAAGTGGAAATATCTCTGTTCCTCTTCATGATTTCTTTCCCTACAAGCATATGCATGCAAAGAAACACAAAGTAAACTTCCTCCTATTAAAGATGCTAAGCCTCATACTATGTTTCAGTTCTACACATTGGTTTTCTTGTGTGTCCTTCCAATTTCACCTGAGTAAACTGATCACTACTATGCCTTACTAGGCTAGGAATCAGCTCCAGGTTGACTGGAAAGCTGCAGTAAAACAAAAAATGAAAAGCATTTACTTGTATTATGAACAAGTAATCTTTCATTAAAATTCCTCCCATCTCTGAGTTCCCTTCTGGGTGGATTAACCATGTCACCCATGCAGTTTGCTGATATGTTGTCTCTGATGTCTGAAGCAGGAAGAAATGGAATCAAGCAGTCCCAGGGAAGCACTTGACTACAGTCAAGTGGCAGATTACAGCCATCAAGAGATTTTCTCATCAGATATAGTAACCAGCCACCTTGAAAATAGTTAATAAAAAACTTGACAAGAAATCCACATTAGTACTTAGATTTCACAGAAGCAAGCACATTTGCCAGTATGCCTACAGCCATTTTAGTCTTAATTCCAAAATCCCCACATTATGGTATATCCTCCTTCACTAACATTCTTGTATCTTTTAAGAAAACCATCTCGCTTCCTCACCTTTCTTAACACTAGTCATTCCATTGATCACACAGATAAAACTATAACAAGTTTATAAATTTTTATGTACTGTACAAGGAGATAAAGTTCCTTGGTGCAATTAAAAATGTACTGGGAAAAACAATCTGGATTATTCCCGGCTCAGGCAAAGGCAAAATTATCCATGGGATTGCTTTTCCTCACAAACTTGGGTGCACTTGGCTGGTAATACATGAGGATGGGGAAATCTGGTGTGTACCTAAAGGGAATTTGATTTTGGGTGAAAATCAAAAATTGATTAAATTGCATTATGTTAATAATTATCCAACACTGTGTATTACCACTTCAGTGGTGGCTACGTGTGCATCACCTCACTGAGCACCTCACGGCATCAATCTTAACCAGAAGCATTCTGGGGATCCCAGCCTGACTTTCCTCTGACCATTGCACCCACACCAATGAAGAATGAACTTTGATAAAACTGAACAAGCACAGCTGCACTGAAATCACAACTGAGTAAAATGTGTAGCATGCCACAATCCAACACCTTACATCATCTTTCCTGCTTGAAAGACAGTTACCAAGGATAAAGGACAAAAGTCATGGACTAAATTAATTTAACAAACTCTGTGTGTGTGTGTGTGTGTGTGAACATTTTATGAACATTTGACAGACACCTTCCACAGACTAAGAGAATGGTGTTTGTATATCCGTCAAAACGATAAATAGGAAAGGTGATGGGATATTGAGGAATGTGAAACTTGGCATGACATAAATGGTATGGAGTAAAGGGTGGATATTGTCCTGGTTTCAGCGAGGGTAGTGTTAATGTCTTCCCAGTAGCTGTTACAGGGCTGTGTTTTGCTTTTGGAATGAGAATGGTGCTGATAACATACTGGTGATTTGGGTTTTCCTACATCATGTTTATCCTCAGTCAAGGACTCTTTTTTCCCTTTGTCTCATGCTCTGCCAGTGAGGAGGTACACAAGAGAAACTGGGAGGGAGCACAGGCAGGACAGGTGATCCGAACTGACCAAAGGGATATTCCACGCCACAGAACATCATGCCCGGGATATAAACTGGGGGGACTTACCCAGAAGTGTGGCTGATCAGGGCTGGGGAAAGGGGGTCAGGCATCGNCTTCCATAGACTAAGAGAATGGTGTTTGTATATCCGTCAAAACGATAAATAGGAAAGGTGATGGGATATTGAGGAATGTGAAACTTGGCATGACATAAATGGTATGGAGTAAAGGGTGGATATTGTCCTGGTTTCAGCGGGGGTAGTGTTAATGTCTTCCCAGTAGCTGTTACAGGGCTGTGTTTTGCTTTTGGAATGAGAATGGTGCTGATAACATACTGGTGATTTGGGTTTTCCTACATCATGTTTATCCTCAGTCAAGGACTCTTTTTTCCCTTTGTCTCATGCTCTGCCAGTGAGGAGGTACACAAGAGAAACTGGGAGGGAGCACAGGCAGGACAGGTGATCCGAACTGACCAAAGGGATATTCCACACCACAGAACATCATGCCCGGGATATAAACTGGGGGGACTTACCCAGAAGTGTGGCTGATCAGGGCTGGGGAAAGGGGGTCAGGCATCGGTCAGCTGGCAGTGAGCAATTGCATTGTGCTTCACTTGATTATTTCCTTATCATTATTTAACATTATTATTGAATTTTACTTCATTTTCAATTATTAAACTGCTCTTAACATACGAGCTTTATTTTGATTCTCCTCTCCATTCCACCAGGGTGGGGGAGGAGAGGGGAGGGAGTTGAATGAGAGTCTGCATGGTGTTTAATTTCCATCTGGGTTTAAACCACGACAACAGCACACCAGTAAAGACTTTTAAATAAGCTACCCATATCCATCACAGAATCAGTTTGCAAGGAGATGTAACAAACTTTATTAGAGCAGATGGTGCAATTAAGAAAAAAAGAAGCCTGGGTACAATGTAAAAATTGAACATTTCTCATTCGGGGCAATAAATACATTAGTTTTACTTTTCGAATTACATTGATCCTTGAACAAATTCTGGAAAATTAAGATTGTCAAAACTGACAATAAATTTCTGATTTCACTGAAAAGAAATGTGTTAGTGGATCAGAATAAAATATTTTTATTAATGGAAACTTTTTTAATTTGCCATTTTTATTCTGATTCTGAATGATAAAATAAAATACCTGGTAAATCAATTCCTGTACAGCTCTTCCTATCCTAATTCAACAACATCAGGAAATTATATACAAAACCCACTAAAACTGAAATGAAAATTATTTTGCTTTTTAGTCTTAAACAATGAGTTATATTTCAGTTCACCTTGAAACAGAGTGATAGGTTGTTATTGCTTTTAAATGAAAGCATGAAAATTTAAGAAAATAATCAGTGAGAAAATGAAGGCCTAACAAACAGATTTTCAAACCTGTTTGTTGCACAAGGGCAAGAGAGGCTGCAGAGGAGGAGGAGGAGGAGTAACAGTAATAATAAAGTGATAAGCCACATTCTAAGATGCAAAAGGAGAATCACTTTTGTTGTCAGTCAGCAAAGTGGTAAGGACAAACAAGACATTCAGTAGCACCAAACTTCTCTGAAAAATTTGAAAGATCTGAAAATTGATGGTGCTCTGAGATTCAGGCTATAGGAAACTGAGAATATTAAAAACAAACAAGAATAGAAGGTGGAGGAGTTTTAGCTGACATTTTCAGAAATGCATTTAGTATGGGAAAGAGTCCCTTTGGAGTAGAAAGTAACTAATATAACCTTTTAGAAAAAGAGTCAAGGGACCCAACAGGAAAATACAGAGCAGTCATATTCGCAATCTACTTTCAGAGATCAAAAGGAAGAATAGTTAAAATAGCCAGACTTCTCTTGCTTCAAATGCATCCTTTGTTAAGACTTCTTTGAAGATCCCTCTGACATGCTGCTCATGAGAGATGCAGCCCTTAGCTAAGATGTCCCAGTGCACTTGATAACACAGCCCACCAGCAACAAATGTCTAATGTGAAGAAAGAAGCATCAACAGATAAGGCAGAAAGTGGAACAATGAGATAAGAATAGCAAGTTGTCATAAACAAATCCTTTGCCTGCTGAAAAGAATGTCTGCATACCTTAGAGATCAGCGTTAGAACCAGCTCATTGCTTCGTCAACAAGTAAAAAGAAAAGTAAAGATTGAAATAGTTTATATGTCTTGTACAATAGCAGCAGCAAATGCACATTAAGACTGAAAAAACTAAGTACGTTAACAGTGATTTAGTCTCTGATGTACCTGCCCAGGAAATGGTATGCAAGGCATATTTCACCTTCTTCTGCCAGATAAGCTACAAATAAACCCTAGTGACATCAGATAAAACAGCACAAATGTTTGCAGATGTCTCTTCAGAACTCAGCTAAGATAGGTAGTTTGTGAGTTTCTAATTTTTGGCACAGATCCTCAGCTGATATAAGCTGCCTCAGGTCTATTGAAGTCAAGATGCCAAAAGTTAAAGTTAAGTTTAGTTTAGACCCTAAACTAGACATAGTTAAGACCCTGTTTTGCAGCACAACAGCAATACACACTGTGCACTGCTAAGGCTTGAGCAGATGATCTGTTGAGGACTCAGCTGTTAAATCCAGCTCTCTGGGGCTGCAGTCCAAAGAGTACCCCCAGTCACCATAAAGGACATCCTTAAAGCCAACAGCATTGTATCTTTGCTGCTTCCATGAAACCTTGAGTGATTCAGTTCCTCTTCAGTGTTATTTGCCCCTACACATGCATGTGTCCACTAATTTTTTATACATCATAGCAAACCAAACTAGCCACCATAAGTGTTCAATGGAGGGCCCTAATCTACTAATTTGTTAGTTAAGTGCTATGTATGCCTTTAGTACTATATAAATAATAAGGCTGACTCTAAATATAGGTACTTAAAAGTCAGACAATCTTAACATTAACAACAATCTGACACTTTATTAGCAGCCAGTGAAGCCAGCAGATTCCTGGCCTAATGTGCATATGCCAACCACTTTAAGTCGGCAGCTTAGCTGCAGGTGACAAAACATCTTTTCTGACTTGCACAAAAATATGTGAGGAAGCAAAGAAAAACACAAGGAAATAATACCCACTATAAAGAAAAATTACACAGAACAACAAAGACATTTAGAAACTGGGAGGGGGGTGGTTTATAAAGTCCATGATGATTCAAAAGTGCAGAAAGATGTTGGGTTCAGTGATGCTGATAGTGATAGATTGGGCATTTGGCAACATGTATCTCCTGCTGTTCCAAGTTGCTTGTCTGAATTCCTGTTGCCTTTGCTTTGTCTTTTTCATCTGAAATGATCTGTCAGTACAGGGAGCATGGGAATGGAAACTGAATCCCTGACATGAACAGGACTGAAAGTGCATTGCCAGGAGGGGGAAAGGGCAAGACATGCAAGGGGTGTGCAGGCTTTGGCCAGGTGTATCAGTTAAATAATGAAAACATGTTAAAAAACACAAACTGTGTCCTTTGTTTAGCACCATATGAACTACACTCAGGGATCCTGTTTCAAACTTCAAAACTCATCAGACTCTCAGAGCTAGCTCTTAGAATTACTGGATTTGAGGACTTCCAACCACTGGTATACAAAAAGTTAGTACGTATAGAGGGGGACATTTGGCACCTCCTGAAAGACATTTGAGGCTGCTTGTATTATCAGTGACTCAAATCATACCATTAGACCCCTTAAGACATTCTTAAGACAAAGCATTTTATGATACAAGACACAGGAAGTGAAACAAAGGCTGGACAAGGCACTGGTGATGACACTGATACAAAGGAAATCCTCATGTGAAAAAACACAGTTCCACAGAACACAAAATTGAATGTAAGGACATGGCAAGGCAGACAGTACCAGAAAACAAATACAATTATATCAAAGAAACTGCTCCTGAATAAAAATCAAATCTTACTCTGCTATAAATCCCATTAACCTCAGCTCATGCAGGATTTTATGGTTTTTCAGATGAAAGAAGGCTGCTGTAGACATTTCTGTGAATAGGTTCTATTTTATCACAGACGAACTTAAAATGCTTTTACAAATCTTTTCCTTTTGTTACTCTTTTATTGCCATTTTTATTTTTTGACATCTTCACTTTCCTTTGTCCTGCCTACAGTTCATTCTGAGAACAGAGACTAAGTAGCAAAGTGCCATTTTTCCTTTGGTATGACAGCCTTTCACCTTTGCAATCCTTTGAAGGACACCAAGTCCTATGTTTAAATTACTAATCCTCTTTGGATGAAGTCTCAGTTTCTGGGTGGCTTCATCAGTCAGACCCACAAAGCAATCACTTCTCAATTTATATTTTTCCAAATGACGCTCCCCTTATCTGTCATTGTCATATGGCACAGTAGGACATCTTTGGAACATGAGGTGGACTGCCTGTTCTGTCATATTCAGCTCTCTACTGAAATTAAAGCCTGCTTGTCTGCTAACTAATCACACTTTCTCTGCCTCACAGCCACATTTTCACTTCTTCACTTTCCATACAGCTTTCATATTAATTTCAAACTTTGAAATGGATATGATTTCTCAAGATTAAGCTCCAGACCTAACTGATGACCCCAGTTTTTCCTTAGCAGAAATCTTCCACTTTGATCCTTCTTTGTCATCAAACATTCATCTTTAAACATAAAGAATAGCATTGCACACAAGACACAGGACTCTGGATACCTGCTTCCAATTTTTAACTATGACAGAGCCGTCTCCAGGAGGTTTGCCTCTGGCACTGGGAATGGAGCTTGCCTTCCCTGACTCAGCTGTTCAGTCTAAGCTCCTTACAGTCAAGACAGATGAATGACCAGCAGTCCTAGGGACTTCATTTGCTGTAAGGTACCTTTCACTCCCCTTTGAAAAGTGGGACAGTCTAGACAACAGGGTCAGCCTCTACACCATAGCTTTCAGATGGCCAATATTTACAAAGAAATGCTATCCTTACCTGCTCTCCTCCCCAGATCTCTAATATGATAATAAAAACCATGACCTTCTTCCACCTGTTACCAGCCATCCCTCTTCAGGGGATGCTATATAATGTTGTAACTCTCATATTCTGTGTTCAAAGAGTGCCCAGTTAGATAAAAGAGGGACTATGCATGCTTCCACTGAAGGGAAGTTTGCAGCACCACTCTAGGTGCTGTTAGACATCAGGCCAAGCAGAGGAGGACACATCCACCCTCCAAGGGAAGGTGGAGAGCTCTGCCAGTAGCTGGCCACATCCATCCAGCTTTCTTCTGTCAGCCAGTAGGAAGGTTCCTTGAGAATGATTGTCAATGTCCTTCTGATTTGTCTATATTCAGCTTCTATTCTGCAAATCTTTCATATTTGCTAAATTTGTTAGTATCACAGCATAGATTCAGCATTCCGAATACAGAATTGTTTGGCCTGCTATGCTCAGATGTCACTCTCACCACTCACCACGTTCACATTCTAACCTCCTATTTCTTCATCTTGACATAAAGATCTTGAGCAGAAGAAATCCACAAAGCTCTGAATGTTCAGAGACACTTGTAATTGAGCTTTTTAATTCCAATGATTATGAAAATTGAGGTTAAAAATTAAACTCATAACCACACCAGGTATCTGATCATAAATACCCAAAATTCAGAAATGCCCAACTAACACATTATTGAGTTATTCAAGAGTTAATTCCTAAGAACACATCCAAAATGCTTTGGATTTATCCACTATAGCTTAGTGGAAAAATCCACTAGCTCCTGATTCACCCTTTTAATCAGAGGGTAACAAGGTAGGGTAGTCTAGTTCAGATCTTGTGACCTGTTAATGTCACCTTGGGCAGTTTGGCCTAAGCTGATCTCCACTCTTGGTCCAGTGTTGAGAAGATTCAGGAATCTAGAAAAAGCAATTATCACTGTAACAAAGTTTATGGCATCAGGAACAACATAATAAGGAGAGGCTGCTGAAGCAATGCACTCAGTTTTTGCCAGGAAGACAATCTGTTCCTGGCTCCTATGAAGGTTGTGCTCAAATTTAGGTCTAGCCTTATATGGTCAAATAAGGATTCTGTCTGTGCCTAAGGAACATTTCATCTGTAGCTATTTTCTACTCTTCCTTTCTCCTTTAGCTAAGGAACACTTAAATTCATTCTGAAAGTGTTCTCCCCATTATAAACACAACCAGTATGCACGGGCATCTTCTCATGGTATATACATCACGGCACAGGCATTACCAGAAGTAGCACAATTCCTACAGACCAATTATCCTTCTGACATTTAATAAATAACCACCAGACAAGACAAGAGCTGCTATCATTCGCCTAGTCTGAAGACAGACAATTCTCAGAATTTCAGTCAAGCAATTGAAATACATGAGGTGTCAGAAAGCATTATTTATTTCATCTACATTTTTAATACAATGGTTTACAACACACAGATAACTGGGCAGATGTATACATTTCATATGGATACAGTTACATACAGATATAGATACACACATATGCACATTTAACATGCTATACAATAATATGAAATATTAGCTTATATGATTCATATGCTTTTATGAACATAATCTCCTAAATGTAGAATTTTGTATTGTAATATTATTAAAATATGGCATTCAGATACATATAACTCATTTTAAATTTATTTATGTTGTCAGTTTCTTCTGTTTTTTCAGAAATCACTTCTGTCCGGAATGACTTTATAACATACCTTATTTAGTAGGTCAATACTAATCAAAATTTTGTATCAACCTTGTCTGGCAATTTCAGTAATAAATTCAGTTATTATTTTTACAGCTCTCCAAAGTGTGATGTTAGTCTGAGTTTGGAATGCCAATAAGTCCTAAGCTAAGTACATATTTAAGTACTTGCCTGGATCAGAGCCAACAAAACCAGCTGAGATGGGGGTTTCATTAAAGGTAGACTCATGAAACGTTAGCATGGAAATGGTCACTGAACATTTTTAAGTAGATGACATAGAGAGACTGGACACAAAAAAAGAGAAGACAAGAGACACTAATAACTGCCCCTGTTGGACATGACAAGAAGCTGAGGTCAGGAGACAGATCTGCTAAAGGCATCCCAGTAAGAACCCATCTCTGTTCTGTCAGACCACATGTAATAGTAAGACTGTCACTGGTTTCTGCTGACCTTAATATGGCCCTAACAATGGGGAAAGGGCCAGGTGGGAGATTCAGATGCAGTCTCGCAGTTTTGGGGACTGCATATGTGTTTCCACCACTTCTGTCCATATTAAGGGACTGCAAAAACATTAGAATGTTGACAGAAACCAAGCCTGGTGTTCCCTCAAAAAACAAAAACCCACTGCAGATGTGCAGCTGGAGTGATGCAACAGCATCATCTATCTATTAGTCAATATAAACAGTTTCATAAATACATGGTGAAAAATTATCAACTACGTTCTTTAAACTGGTTTAACACATTAATTTTCTGATTGCATGCAGCATTATTTTAGTGTTTTCAGTACAATAGCTGCCAGCACTGCCCTCAGTCTGGATTCCTGCTTTGTGCTTAGAGCTCCCATGTTCTTCCTGTTGTAAATTTACTGCAACATTGAAAAGCCCAGAGTTAGGGATATGCGGATTAAAAAAATTGTGAAAATGGTGGTGAATTGGATGAACTAAAACATGCTCTTCCCATAAGATCTGTTCATATGAAACACAACTTCTTGATATTTAAATTCTAAGGCTAAAGACTGAGGCATAGCAAACTACTGACTCTTACTATATTTACTCTATAAGGATGAAATATTGTTGGTCCCTGTGGGATTACAAGTCTGAGAAATGCTATTATTTCAGACCTGATGTTTAGGCCATTAGTGATTTAATGCAGCCTTTTCCTTTACTTCAGTAGTGGCAGTTCTGTCCCTAATGGCTTTTTTTTTCCCATTTAGCCTGAGGATTTGATGTGATTAACATCTGAAATGTATTACTTGGGTTGGTGTTAATTATTTTAGCTGAAATATTACAACTTTTAAACTCTATTGGTCATGGAAGGCTGAACGATAAGGTTAATTAATTCTGAACAATTTTAACTGTAAACAAAAGTATTTTAAAAATAATGTAAAATCAGAGAAAGACTCTTCTCTGCCATTCTTTATTAGGATCCCACCAGTGGCTAGGTGTCCTGTAAAGAATTATTCTCCCACCAACTTTGTATTAGCTGGATAATAGAGGAAGAATGTGCTCAGTCTGGGATTCAAATAATTATCCCAGCAAAGATATGCCTCTTAGAAATGGCCCTGTATTTACTGGAACTGGACCAAGTTCATCAATCCCATATTCCAAAATCTTCCACACTTAGGTTTAAATTCTGCAGTTCACATTTTGAGTGTGTGAATCAAATCTTTTTAAGTTTCTCCCTCATTAGTTTTCAGTCAGGATTGCCAGTTAATAAAATACAGGATGGCACAGATGCTCAACTCATGTAAATTTTCTCAACTCCTGCCACTTGATAGCTGTCTCTTTGACGTCAGTGGAACCATGACAATTGCCATCAACCCAATATTCTTTTTTTTCCCCTCCTGTTACCCACTTCCCTGAAGACATGAATCACTAGATGCTGCCACTGCTGTCATATAGTGCCATACAGACAAAAGATAAGTTACCTAGAAAACTTCACATTTCATGCTATCAGAGGACATGGATTTGAAAAACTAGTTTGGCTCAAATGACAAATGATGAAACACTGAACTGACCTTTTCTTCTTTTCATGCTTGAGTATAAGCTTTTAATTCTCATGCCTGCAGCTATTACTCAGCAGATATCAGCTGCTGAAGGACCTCTTCCCACGCCCTCAATATGTATGTTTGCTCTGTCACTTCTGGTACTAATGGAAGCAGCATTCCTAAATACATTTTTATAATTAAATATTAAGATTAAGAAGAAAGGATGGCAGTCTTGCATCTCCAGTGGGAAGATGTGCACAGGCTGACAGAAGAAAAAAGAATATTTGAAAGATACATATTTACAGGTCCAAGGGAAGGACTGTCCTAGAGTGTGTGGAACACATGCTGGTAAATTACAATCCTTCTACATAAAACTAAAAATTCCTTAATCGCAGCTGTAGAAGTAGCAACAGGTCACAGATTTTATCTGTAAGCATTCTTTCTAGACTCAGACTTTCATTCTCTATGGGCTGCAAAAAGGATTTCAGAGATTTTTCTGAGTTTAAAAAAAATATTCCTTTCTGCATTACGTAACCCTTCTTTTTATACAGTAATTTGGCACCTGTACAGAAAAAATAAAGACATTTGGGTCTGAAGATCCTCAGCTCAAACAATGAGAGCTAAGGATAATACCTCTAGAAATTAAAAATAGGAAAAGAAGTCTACAAAGTCTACAATAACATTACTTTCATATTTTCTCTTTTAAAGTGATGCATGGATTGTTATTATTGATACCAGCCTCACACCAAAAGAGCATAGTGAGTCCTTCTTCTGTTGATAACACTTGGGTGATATTTGCTAGTGCTTTCTGAAAGGGTGTCTTCTAAAGAGCTAGTATTGGTTAAAATAACATTATTTAAATGTCCCATTTTTTACACCCAAAGCTGCAATACTCTTCCCATTAATGCCCTTATAGCATCAAAATGGAAGAATTTTGAGATTTTTAGTTGAACAATAAATACTAAGCTCGGGGGGTTTGGTTATCTTGCTTTGTTGTGGTTTCTTTGCTTGAACAATCAAACTAATTAGTCATGTTCTCCTTTTCAGGTTACTACTTTCTGGTCTGTTTCACTTCAGGTTTTTCTCTTATTATTAACACAGAGCCATGTGATATGTCATTCAGATAGTGCTGGCCAGAAATTTTCCATCAAAAATGTTTATTTAATTAAAAGCTTCTATTCAGTTAAATGAAAACATCTGTAACTACTCCTCATATTATATATTAAAAGATGAGCACTTTCAAAAAGAAACCTCCCTCTTGCACATTCCAGAAGTAAAAAAAAAAAATCATTGAAAAACACACAAAAATAATTTTAACCATTTTACTGGAGTACCTGGACATCAGGCAGAAAGAGCCAGGAATGAGGAAAATATGGTTTTTTAACAAATTCTGTTTCTATCACCACATGTGCAGTTCTCTCTAAATATTGAAAATACCCGGTGAAAACATTTTAATTGACTTTTGGCATAGTTTGTTTTCTTAAGGCCTACATTTAGGGCCTTTGTAATTGTTTTAATGGGTTTTTTTCAATGTGGTCTTTTAAAATCCAGATCAAACCTTCCCGTATTACAGGAAGCAGGTAACTGCAGCTTAAGAGCCCCATAATGGTTGTTTTCAGTTTGATGAAGGAGGCACAGGAGGGTAGCACCCTGCTGCAACAGTCACAGCATACAGTGATGAAGCCAAGGTGATTTGTCAGCCCTGCCAGTGCAAATAAAAACCATGTCATGCCACCTGCTAATGCAGCAAGATTTCAGGGAGTTCTGCAGAGGAGCTGAAGACCCATTCGAAGGATTCAGTAGTAAGGCTTTACATGAGAGGGGAGTTGTGCTTTTCTGTTTCTCCTTTTCTTTGACAATTCATTGCATTGGTTTAAAACAGTTGGATTTTCTCAGAATCCTTCACTACAGTACCCATGTAATTTTAATTTATTCTGCCTCTCTACCCTTGCAGTCTGTCTGCCTGCACTCTTGCTTTCCACATATCTGTAGAGACAGATGCATCCACGAGAGTTTTCTTAGGTTTGAGGCAGCTCCTCTGCTGTGCCTGTCAAAGCACCATAATCCACAAGTCTGTGGCAGCTCCTTTCAAGTAACATCACTGTACTTCTCATCTGTAACAGCCTGATACAGCAGCAGAGACTGATATGTGAGCTCTGTGGGGCTGACACGCCTTTCTTCCTCTTGTTAACATTATTTTCAGTAAAAGCATTGCTACTAGCTATGGCCAAGTCTCTACTTACAGATGACTAGAAGTAAGCCATCCAAAGCAGGAATTCTCCAAATTCCCCAAGCATTTCCATGTTTGGAGATCCTCATGCTGTCACATGGCATCTGACAGTATGTTCACTCTGCTAATAAGCCTTTTTGAGTTGTAACCTCAGAACACACTTAGATCTCAGATCACTAATTATCATTTTCATTCCAGGAAAAGCCTTGTTCCAGATACTGACAAACCTGTGAAACTGAAATAACACCAGACTTCTCACTCACTCCACACAGTTCATGGAGAAAGCACTTGCTCATGTCACATTTCATGTTAAAAAAGCCCCTGTAACAATTAAAAAAACAAACAAGTTCACCAAATTCCATTATCCTCTTAAAAATGGAATGGATTACAAGATTGTGAAGCTTCTTCTTTAGTAGCTTGCTTTTCCTCCATCTCATTTTGCATTTCAAAGTTACTAGTCTTTAAAGCAAATTTAAAAATGCATTTGTTCTGGTGCACACACTGGAAAGACTGCATTGCAAAAAGAAAACTAGACTGGTTTTCTGGTCAGTAGCACTCTATCACCAACCATCTGGGAGGTACCCAGAGACAGCAATCCTTTCCTGTAGGCAGTCTTTGTGTTGCTACACTTTTCCAAAGTTTAACTGAGTCAAGTATTATTCATATAGATTATTCAATGCCAACTGGCCTTGCACCCAGAGAACAGCCTGATGAGGATTTAATTTATTAGTACAGTTGCAGCCATACAGAGTCTATTGAACATCTGCTTCACAACATACCATACTCTACAAGCTACAAAAAACTTTCCAACATGCTGTAATAAAATTAGGATACACTATGTTTAAGAAAAAAAGTCTAAAAGCTAATGTGCAATTAGTACAGATCCAGCAAGATGATGAGTTTTGCCATCATCCAAGCCTGCACTAGATGGGAATGTGGTCAGTAAAAATGTCCAGATGTTGTATATAGATTCAGGTTATAATGAGAAATATACTGCTTCTAGTAATTGTGATATACATCTGGAAGGTTATATAGGAACAGGATGGAAAACTCTGGGGAAATAGAGGACATCCTCCATCCTGTAATATATTGCTTGTAATATTGCACAGAGGGAATGTGGCCAGAAGTTTTGCATAAATAATGTCAGTGAGTCAGTCCAGGAACCCTGCAATAATGCATCAGCCTAGAAGGATGATTTGTGTTCAAACATCTGCCTCCAGCTATGCTTTTTTCCTATCTATTATTCCATTCCCTATTTCACATAGTCTTATATCACTGGGAAGACACAAGTGGCATTTGACTTGCATCAAGTGATGATGGCTTTTGTGGACACGACCTGCACTATACATCTTTCATGCCCTTATAATTTTTTCTGCATTGCCATCTATACTGTTGATGACTTTCATGGTAAATTAGGACACTCCAACCTCCTTGTCCAGGAACTATTAGGTGCCTTTTTAATCTATCTACTTCTTTGCTGTGAAATATACAATCTCTGAATCATAAACCATAAAGGACAAGGACTGTTTTCTTCTGTACTCATACAGCAGAATGAGGTTATACTCTTACCTAAAGTCTTCTGCTGCTACCATAATGCATCTGACACGATCACATAATGTATGTCTGTATTTGTTTAAATCATTCTAAATCTACTAAGAAGAAAACAAGAAGAGCAAAATGTATCTTGGGATGAATAGATTGTGTGCATGAATGTCCAGTGAGGTAGTGAAGGACACAGAATGAGTCTGTGAATGGTCACACACACAGGGGAGCTACTGACCAGAATGCAAAAATTCCCAGAACCAGATTTGTAGCAGCAGAATGGCTGATCTTATTAATACCTATTTTACATGCCATCCATGTTTACATGCAATATCTGATTCACATGCACAAAGGGTTGTGGAACCTGTGAATAAGAAATGAGGCTATAGAATCTAGCTTAATTGACACTGAATAAATCACAATTTTGCTCATAAGAAGGAAGTTAAGGTAAAAGAAAACATCTTGTGCCACAGATACAAGAAACAAAAATGAGCCTTAATAACCTGCAAGAATACAAATGTTCTTTGCAATCCGCTGATGGGTGCTCAGTGCTCCCCCAAATGGTGAGGTGGGTTTGTTTCTGTAAATTCACAGAGAAAGTTTTCACTTACTGTTAGGGGTTTCAGTCAGAGACAGAAATAAAACATCAATAGAGGCAGATGAAGAGAGAAACCCTGGGCTGCTGCTCCTTTCAGGGTCTAAGACAAAAAGCCATGTACTACAGAGCACAGCAAGGATCCCCTCACACACTAGGACATGTTTTAGGAAGGAAACAAGCACAGGACCTGTCTGTCTATCCTACTATGCAGTGAGTCACAGGAATATCATCTGTCAACACCTTAATGAGAACTATGCCTCCAACTGTGGAGCAACAATGGGAAACTGCATACTGGCAACAACCCCTGAAGGGAAAAACCACCCTTGCACTCCTGATTATAATGCTAATAGCACATAAGCAGTCAAACCATAGGGCAGACTAGTTTTTCTCCTGTATTAACTACTATGAAGTCCACCACAAAGTCATTTGTCACCAACATACTTCCAGCACTGGTGTAACAGCTGTGAAAATATAATTAGTCCCTCCATCTCTATCCCACTGGGTATCAGTCACTGCTTCAGTGGTCTCTTTGGATATGTTTCTGTCCTCTACTGGCCAGAGGTCAAGTTTTCCAGAAGCTAGTTGCCTGTATAAATTACAGTGCACATATTTTACATCTCATTGTAATGCTTTCTTTTGCCAAGATCCGCTTCTTTGCAAATGTTCCATTTCCAAGCCATTCTTCTGCAAGCCCCAAGAGAAGTCATCAAACAAGCATGCTGAAAATTTATCCACAGGCATCACAACTGCACATTTAGCTGATGAAGACATAGAGTTCATATAAACTTTGATTTGGAATGCCTCTTCTTCCAAACAGCTAGTCCCATATGGGACCATTTGCTCAGGAAAAATAGGACTGAGGGAAATGTCTGAAAGCCCAGTACAAGAAGACACAGGTTGCCCACAGATACTTTAGGGCAAGGAGAGAAACTTGGTATTGTTCTGTTTAAATAATTTTCAGTGTCAGCATTTGGAGTACCAATACAATTGAAGGCTGCAGGAGAGGTGCTGGGTAGTGAGAGACCAAAGGAGACATGATACATCTGCTTCTGGGTTTGGGTCTGAAGTCACAATGTCAAGATTATGCTGAGACTTCCAGATGTCTCTTTGGAGACAAGCAAATGAACAACTGCAAAAGCAGAAAAATTATCAGGATGGTGTTTCTGCATTGTGATACCCTGGAAAAAGTCCTGCTACTCCTTTTTCTTCTGTCACAGTTACAAGGAGAGTACCAGCTGCTGGGCATAACAACCCATCACATAAAACATGGGGACGGATAACAATCTTCATGCCAGAAACAACTGACTACGAAAGTAGTTCTTTGGTGTTTAAAAGAATATGAAATGGGCCAAGGGCAACATTCCTGAGCTGAATGTCAAAAAGAAAACTTCAGAGAAGTAGAGAACTGATGATACAACATGCCTGTCAAGATCAAGAAATGGTGAGTAGGACCCACTGCACAGTGAGAACCAAAAGCCACATCATGTTTTAAACAACCCACGTGAGGGCTGGATTATCACAATGCACCTGACTTCCCCATATTCTGTTAATGCTTGTTTTTATCCTATGGGAAATAGTTAACCCATATAGTAATTATAGTAACCCACACACTGACCTTGGCTTACGGAGTCAATGCGAGCCCTGACAGTGTCTAAGCTGTTGCAGTGCCATTTGGATCAGTCTATGAGAGGACTGTGCTTCCATATGCAGATCTCAACCCATGATGTTTTCATCCTATTTTCTCCCCCTGTACTGCTGAGGAGGGAGAGGGGGAGAGTGAGGGAGTGTGATGGTGGAGTGGTGTGCTGGGCATCTGGCAGCCACACTACCACATAAAGCCATTTTGAAATTGGTGGTTTCCTGATCATTTTTTCTAACCACTTTGTGAACATTCAGAGGTTGGGCTGTGGCAAACCACTCACGTTGGTTACTACCTATATGAAACCCAGTCAGCATGACCCTGCTTCTCCGTGCCCCAGCAGACCATGCTATTAACCCATACAACATATAGACACATTTGTTTATGGATACAGAGATGACAGAAGCAAGAGGCAAGCAGCGAGGCTGAGCCCCTTCCATCTTGCTCGCCTTGCTGTCCTTCTATCACCTACAGCACCAAAGGGCTGTGCAAGAGAATCCTGTAAATGCAGAGAGTTCTTCATTGCTCAACTCCAGCTTCCCCTTGGTCCAGGAAACAGCGGTGTTCACCTCCTACTGAGCAAGGGCACAGAGTATCACTCTCTGCTCTGATGCTTTGGGCTCTGATCCTGTCTAATTTATCCCACTTTATATAGCACTACCACAGATGGCTCTGCTTCCTTCTAAATGGATGCTTTCATAATTTGTGAGAACACCTGCCTGGATGCAGAAAACACCATTGCAAAAACCCCCCTGTCACACAAAGAAATTCCTCAAGCACCCAGTCCTCCTCACTTACTCACAGCCATTAACTGTTTTCTCTGGTCTATAAATATAATCTCTGCTGAATTAAACTCCACCTACCTTTAAGTGCTGGCCACATACTAAAAAAGTTATGTGCCATATTGTTATCTACCACAGCTTGGTAACAGTAAAACTGTGCCATGTCTGCTCATTGTTGGCAAACGTTCCACAAAGTCCCATTATTTCTCCTTGAATGAACACATAAACACTGAATGGGACAGGGTGGAGAATGAAAGTCCTTCCGTGGTTAACACATTTCCCCTAAGCCCATCTGTCACCCTCAGAGCAGTAACAAAGCACTATTGCCTAAGGAATAGTGTGAGGAGACTTGTGAGGGAGTAAACTCTTCTTTCTTAGAGGAAAACAGATGACAATCCAGGAATTTCACCAGTTCTGTTTATTTTTAAACAGAATGATTCACATCACCTTGCAAGCGTATCAACAGATTTAGAGAAAATTATTTGAACAAAAGCAACTATCATCCTCTTCCCTCACTTCTGAGGATTTTTACTCTCCTTATACAGCATAGCAAAACCATCTTTGGAGTTGCTCAGGGTATATTGTAAAATATTTAAAAAAATCAAAAGCCATTATTATGGTGAAAATTATAATCACTGTAGTAGTTACTCTTTAAAGAGTCCTAATTTCAAACTTGGGTTAAAGTTGATTGGACTAGAATATTACATGCAGACATAGGCTCTTTGTTAGGTTTTTTGGTGGCTTCTCTACAACCCAACAACAAAGGCAGCAGAATCCTAAGATACTGGTTTGAACTGATGCCACAGAAACTGAAATGGATATAAAAGATGATCTCTGATTTGGACACCTTCCAGATGAAAGCACTTGGCCCAAACTGAACACAGAGAGTGGTTGCTTAATAGATTGCTTTTACAAGCAAATCCATCTTTATCTCTTTCAACCAGAAAACATTCTTATCTAAAAGAAGATTCCTTTGTCTGGGAACGAAATCCCAGACTCAGACGGTTCCAGAGAGGAGTAATGAAGAATATTAGGCCTCCCAGCAACATTCTCCAGCACTCTCCATGTGCAGACTTGGCTCTGTATTTCAACTGCCTACTGTACATGGCAGCCCTACACTGCAGGATACAACTCCATATGGAGTCTGTGTGGCAGCCCTGAACAGTAGGTGGTCTGAATCCATCATTACTCTTATGCCATTGGATTTGAGGCAGCAAGTTAAGCATTGTGAACAGAGCTCTTGGGCATGCAAACAGAACATGAAAACAATATCCTTTGTGCTCAACACCTGAACAGTTCTTGTATCATTTTCTTAGTGTACAGTGAAATGAGAAGCAAACCTTCAAACAAGCCCTTTGAAGTTCTCCAGAGGCTGCTCTTCCCAAGCATGTCTAGCTAGACACCATGGGATGTTCTTTTGCTTTCTGAAAATATACTCCTCTTATTTCTATAAACCATTTTTCCTCTCTGCTTAAGAAACCACTTTTGTATTCTTTATGCTAAGATCTTTGCTAAAATATAGTTATTTATATTGCACCTTGAGTAAGGCAGAGTGCTAGGGAGAACTTAGCCAGGCAGCAAAAAGCTCCAGTTTAGGAAAGGGGGTGCTCTTTCCCCTCAGTAGTCTGTTTCTGAGGTAAAAAATATTTTATGAAACAAAATGCCTCTGACAGCAAGTTTATATGGCTCTGTTCTTGAATGTTCATTGACTGCTTTCTTCTTTCTTTAACAAAGGCTGTATACCATGCATCAAACTTCTGATTTATTTTTACAGCACTACAAATGTAAGACATTTGTAATGTACTAATGTACTAATAATTCATTAGAAGTTGCAGATATATAAATGTCCTCTTCTGCATATTTAGATACTTACTGCCACAATCACTCAAATACAGAGTCCTGGATATTATGTCAATTGGAAAAGACAGAGAAACTTTTGTACTTACTGATTTTTGCATATGAAAAATTTTTTTGTTAGGCAGACAGTATTAGCTATTCTAGAAACAGCTCATTCCTGTCAGGCCTCACAGAACCTGCCTGGCTTCCTTTTGACGGTGTTCCTTCTCCCTCACATAGGAGGCCTTGTCTGTACTTCAAAAATGCCTCAATTGTACTTGGTAAAGTGTGGTACAAGCACTCAGGGCTGTTTTATATCCATGCAAATACTGTGACACAGGAAGGCCAAGCATTAAAGCTTTTCTGTATTAGCAATAATATATCTATGCAGGAAGGAATAGCAGTACACTCAGAAAGCTACAAAATTAGCACAGGTTTTAAAGTGTGTACTGACAATACATACTTATCCCACAAAACAGATATTCAGCCATTTATCAGTGTCACTGGGACTAGAGCGTCTCTCCTATAAAGACAGGCTGAGAGAGTAGGGGCTGCTCAGCCTGGAGGAGAGAAGGAGACCTCATAGCAGCCTTCCAGGATGTGAAGGGGCCTACAAGGAAGGTGGAGAGGGACTCTTCATCCTGAACTTTAGTGATAAGGAAGGGTGAATGNGCCCGCCGGCTGTGACGGCGCCGGGCGCCGGGAAGCGCTTCCGCCTGCACATCCGGGGCAGGGGGTGAGTGCGGCGGGGCCGGCGCGGCCGGGCCGGGGCGGAGCGGTGCCGGGCCCGGGCAGGAGCGCGGGGTCGGGGAACGCTGCGGTGCCGGGGCACCGCTTCGCCCCGGGAGCCAGTGGGTCAGCGGAGGGAGGAGTGGTCGGGCAAGTACAGGTCCCGGAGCCCAGGGCTGTGGTTCTGCCTGCTGGAGCTGGGCAAAACCTCTGTCGTGTTCCCCTTGGGACAGATCGGGGCAGGGCCGAGCCCAGTGACCGCTCTGAGGGGAGGGAGGTGCGTGAGCGGCATGCCCAGTTTCACCGCCGGCAAAGCTGCGGTGGGTCAGGGAGCGGTGTCCGAGGGGACCAAGGGGTGCTGCCCTGAGCCGGCCTCATCTGTTAGACAGAGCCGCGTACGGGGAAAAGGAGTAGGATAGCCACCCTGCAGAAGTTTGCTAGGATAGAGTCAAACAAGTATTTGATCGTTCCATCATCACTTCTTTGTGCAGCTTGCCCTAGTGTGACTGGTCAAGGCGAGGAGATGTCGACCCCGCCTCTGGCCGGGGCAGGGATGCCGCCGGGCGCTTTCTCCGGGACGCAGGCTCAGGCTGCCAGAGAGGTGAACACGGCTTCTCTCTGCCGCATCGGCCAGGAGACCGTGCAGGACATTGTCTTTCGAACCATGGAAATCTTCCAGTTACTGAGGAACATGCAGGTGAGAAACAACTATTTATACACTCAACTTGCCATGTATTTATCACCGACTGCCAGTATATAGAGACTCAGGAGATGCCTTAGGATGTTTAGAAAACTCCATCAAACTGCTCTGAAAAGGAGGATTGGTTGAAGAAGTGAGTACTACTTTTAATATATTTGCTTAGTCCTGTAAATTAAGTGAAATTCAAAAATGCTGAATTGTCATTGCCCTCCCAATAAAAAAACTCTCAGTACGCTTAGTAACTGTGTTTTCTTTTATGTACAATGAAGTCTGTTCATATGTCAGTTACGTTTCTCTGTTTATGTTAACATATGGGGAGTAAACTTAAAGGAATTTTCATTTATCTTTTTCTGTAATATTTTCCGCCTAAAACTTTTTTTTTGTTACAAATAACAACATAGTCCTTACTTGTGTCTACTTACTGAGAAAACATACAGACTTCCGTTGTGTTTTCTCTGTGACGAGTACAAGATGCATAATCATTCCCACTCCTTCTGTATTTTCATGACTCTTGTGTCACTGAATTCAGTGGCCTGGGGTTGAGACACAAAACCTCAAACCCAGTCACAAGAGTGTCATATTTAAGCATTGTGAAGACACTGAAAAGTCAGAGGGATTGATGGTGACCAAAGTGTAGAATACACATGGGTGTATGACAGCAGTGATTGAGCACATATGTAATTTTGCTAGTAAAGAAAATAAAAATTTCGGTGATTGCTGTAAGAAAAGTGTGATTGTCTTATTTTAAAATACACAGAAACCTGTCTGATATCTTTATTTATTTCATGTGACAGAAACTTTAATATTTTTAATGTTTTGGTTCTCTAAGTTACCAAATGGTGTTACTTATCATACTGCAACATATCAAGACAGACTGGCAAAGCTGCAGGAACATCTCCGTCAGCTATCAATACTCTTCAGAAAACTGAGATTAGTCTATGACAAATGTAATGAAAACTGTGCTGGGCTCGATCCTGTTCCCATAGAAGTAAGTATCTTTATTTATGTATAAATTGTAAATCAGAATGACCACTCTGGACAGCAAATCATCCATCTTCCTCAATTGTAGGAGACTCATAACAAGTTTTAATGATACTGGAATTACTCAGTGGACTGAATTCTGTTTATTAATTAGAGCTTGTTGAAAGATTGTGAAACTTAGTGTCTAGTTGACATGGTGTTCTATCATAAGTTGGACTTGCTTTCAGATGTCTTTTCCAGCCTAGTTGATTCTGTGATTCTGTGAAAGCAAACTTAATTTAAAATTTTAACCTTTTTTCCTCTGGCTTCTTGGTACCTTCACCAATTTGTTTCCTCTAGGAAAAAAAAGAAGCTCAGGGCAAATTTTTTACNCCTTCCAGGATGTGAAGGGGCCTACAAGGAAGGTGGAGAGGGACTCTTCATCCTGAACTTTAGTGATAAGGAAGGGTGAATGGCTTCAGATTGAAAAACAGTAGGTTTAGGCGTTAGGAAGAAATCCTTAACTGTGAATGGTGTTACACTGAACAGGTTGCCCGGAGAAGCTGGGGCTGCCCCGTTCCTGCCACTGTTCAAGGCCAGGATGGATGGAGCTCTGAGCAACCCGGTCTAGT